>CM031234.1:568456235-568946235 GCA_018340775.1 Taxus wallichiana var. yunnanensis
TGTCAGGATGGAAGGAATGAAATGCAAGATGGAATGATAGGAGCAATGTGCCCCGAGTGGATGAATGTGTATGCAATGAGGTTCATTTTTCCCCTCAAAGCAATCAAGAATGAACAATAAACGAGAGTGTGTCATCGAGAAATGGTTGAGTAGTGTTTGTTGTTTCTAGCGCATTGTGGTGAGTGTGTATGTGTAGTGGTGATGAGATGTGACATGTGGAGAGATTTGCGTTAACCTTATAGCTAAAGAGTATATCACGAATTGTTAAATAGATGAGTGAAGATTCAGCCCTAATCATATATCACTATATGATGAAAGTATGGAGATGGGTGACGATTTAACCTAAGGTGACTACAAAATGATAGAATAAGTGACTATTGAACCTAAGGTGTATGTCACTAATGTTGGAAAGGTTGTGTGAGGAAATGTTGCATGGTGACCGTAAGTTCCATTTGATTGGTAAACCCTTAGTAGTTGAGCATGGACCGAGGAACTAAGTGTGTCATAGGGTGGTGGCAACAACACGTAGAAGCCAATATAGTATAAATGACCAAGTGATGAATATGGTATGTAAATGTGCATAGTGTGGGAAATGCAATGTAGGATGTGTAGCGTGTATAGGATATGTAATATGTAAGATGCAGTGATAGGTGTAGATAGGATATAGAATGTGTAGTGATAAAATGGAAAGCTAGACCCATATATAATGTAACCTAGCGTAAATATAGAATGTAGGGATGGAATGTAAAACTAGACTCATAGGAAATGATGACTAGTGTAGTATACGAAACATGTATGATATGAAAATGTTAAGTGTGTGGATATTTGAATGAATGGAATGCATGGGTGAGGACTAGTATAATGTATAATAAATGTAGAAAGGATGGAGTATGACGCACAATGTATGATGAAATGCAACATGTAAATCCTAAGTGTGGTGTGTGGGTTTAGTGTAATGGTAATCCCTCAACAGTTAAGTGTGAACCAAAGCACAAGAGTGCGTCATCAGGTAATGAAGGTGCTATGATGCGTAATATGCTATGTTAATAGGAAAAATGGCGATGAATGATGATTCACATATATTAGAAGGGGGGATGAGACACTATACCCCCCAAACATGTATGAAAGAGAAATTAACCAATGAGGGTGAAGGACAAGGGTCCCTCAACTGATTCCTATGGTGATGAACATGTAGGGTCAAGATCTAATTTTAGTAGTATAGTAGATAAACACGATGTTGGTGAATGGAATCTATATATGCGTGAAGGATGAATGAGTGAGAAGGGGTGGGATGTAGTACTATCTTGATGCCTACGAGGTAAACGAGTTTGATGGGGTAGATGAGTAGTAGGAGAAGGTTGTGTGGCAAACAACATGACATCGCATTGTTTGAGATCCTTAATAATACATGACAAAGCATGACAAAAATTAGTATGATGTCTATGAATTTTATGATAATGGAAATACAGACGATTATGGTGGTGTATTAGTTGAGAAGGAGGATAATGATGAGTAGGTGGTAGAGTAAGCATTTGATGATTAAGAAGTTGAATGAAAATATCCAATGTGTCGTAGCATTAGAGTGAAAGATGAGAGGTGGAGGAAATGGTATAGCTGGAGGCTCAATGAAATGGCTGGCAGTGGATGTAAACGACGTATGAGGTGTAGCGTGATTACCAACACATGATCAAGCAACATCCTTAAGTTGTTCTACTTCAACCGTGATGATTCAATTGTAGCTTTCATGGATTGACACCGATTTTAAAAGCATGTATGGAATCTAATAGGTGTGTATTAGATGAATGAATGTGAAGGTGTAAGCCATTTTCTAAATGAGTGGATACAAGGAATAGTTGAGGCGGTGAAATATTGGTGTTATTGCAAGGAGATAAAGGAAAATCAAGATTGTCTAAAAGGTCATCAATATGGTTGTCAAAATCATGCGGGACGGCATGGGAAACTTGATAAGCAAAGTGGTATGTGGTAGGTCATCCAAATAACCCTGAGTGCGTAAGATATACATGACCATGGTGTATTGTTCATCCGTAAAGGGAGGTAAAGGGAAACCCTGAGCATACCAAATGGTGAAGTTGATTGAGTAGAAAAGGAAGGAACTATTACAAATGCAGACAATGCCAAATGGCATGGGAAATGTTATATCAATATGATCAGGATCTAGAGTGCCACCGATATAATATAACCAAGATTTTCCAAGAGTAAGCAAAGAAGTGGTATGATAACACACAAGATGAACTACAAGATGGAAAACACGTAGGCCATAGGAAGCAAAGTAAGAATAATGAGAGCCATGATACAAATGTGAATTGCATAAAGGAGGATGGAGGTTTACAAAGCTAAAACCAAGTTGGGAGAGACCATCATGTGAACATACAATGGCCATGCATGAAGTATCAAGTGGTATGTGCTCCCAATAAGAATTATTCATGAAGAGGGTGCATGTGAATGGCAGACACACTAAAGAGGGTGATGTTGGCATGTGTGATGGAACAAAATCTAGGTATTGTAAAGGTTCCTGATATGGCATAATAGCAATAGTAGTGACAAGCGATGAGGAAGGAATCGCTTTCGATCATGCGAATAGTGGTCGCAAGTGGTATCTCGTCTATAAAAGGAGGTAGTGGAGGAATAGGTAAAGCAAGTGAGTATTGTGGAGTAGGCTCTATATATAGTACCATAGCATTGGTAACATCAAGAGTAAGTGGCGAATCAGAAGATACCATATCAATCATACAAACAAGTAGGAACTAAGTCATGTGGAGATTCATGAGATTGAGATTCAACCATAGGAGAAGGAGAAGTAGGGACAACTATTGTATCACAAAAATCATCGATGCATAATGCAGGAGAATTAACAAGTGAATGTGAATGGTCTTGTGGTTTACTAAAGGTAAGAATCGGGACTATGGGATTAGGGGAGATCTTCTACCTCCGATATGATTTGTGCTAAAATAGCAAGATCGATGGTGTACACGTAAGCGAAATAGAAGCATTGATAGCTCTAGGATCCATATCAGAAGATGGAAGGTGAATGAACAAAAGGCAAGGTTTATAGCCGTAAGGATTGGTAAGGGTATTAAAAAACGTGACCAAGGATATCAAATTGCAGAGTAAGTGGAGACTTAAGAGAAGTATGCTTCCTATTACACTTACCCATGATGGGTGGTCGGGTTCACCAAAATGATTAACTAAAATAGGATCTAATACTATGGAAGTATAGCCACTAGTTAATCTAATATAGGAGGACTAAAACATTGTAAAATATGCTAAGAACAATATGGAAATGATTTAAAATAATTATACTAAATGAAATCAAAACCCTAATGTGCAAGAAAGTGAGGAGAAATGACTTAGCTGATTGTAGAAGCTTGTCACAGTTTGATAATAAAATCCAGTAAGTAGGAACGAACACCTAGAAGTCCCAAAAAGGCCAGATCTAGAGGATTTGAGCAAACTGAGGCACTTGGGAAGGTACTGGGGTTCCTCAAGGTGCCCCGGTCTCAGAATAGGCACCTGGGTCTCTCGTAAATGCTCATAAATTGATTTCCACAATATGACCTAAAACATTGCATGTCTGTCGCACTAGATTTGTTGAAATGCAGCCGATGTATAAAATATGACAAGATGAAGGAATGATTTGCAAAATAGAAGGAAGTATCAAAACCCTAAAAATAAATATGCAAAATGAATGGGTCGGATCGACCTCAATCACACAACAAAGGGCTTACTAAACCGAGTGATGCACTACATTTCGGACCCAAATATGCGGGAATTCCAAAATAAAATATAAAAATAAGATGGCCAAAAGGTGGGATTAATTAGTACACTCTCCATTTGAGAACCCTCTAAATAATAGTATAAGACCAGGCTAAATGATGCCTAAAGTGCATGATTTTATGTCTACAGAATGTGAGTTGAGAATATAAAATTGAAATTGTTTCCCCCTTCACCATAACAAAAGCATGATTTTTGAGTTGGGAGTAATTCAAATCATGAGATTTCAAGACACGATCATGAAGGAAATTAGTACCTCACACCCCCGAAAATTCTTTTTTGGGCCAAAATGGTAGATAAGTTATGTTAAGAGACATAACAATAGATTATGAAGTCATTGTCAAAATCTAGACAAACCAGAATAGGTGTCCTTGTAATAGCTCTCTTTATATTCTCAAAATCCTTCTCCCCTCAACACTCTAATGAAAATATTGCTTTACCTTCATCATCTGAGCTATGCTTCTTGTCAATTCTACAAAATAAGGAATGAATATTCTAAGGAAATTGATTTTTATGAAGGAGTGAACACCCTTCTTACTTGTGGGAAAGAGATATATTTTGAATGGCCTGGACTCGTTTATGATCTATTTTAATCTTGTATTTTAACATAAGATGCCCGAGAAAATTTCCATTTTTTACACCAAAAATAGATTTCTTTGGATTCAGTGAGATGTCATGATCTTTGTATCATTGAAGAAACTGACTTCACGTGTTGAAAATGATCTTTTCTCTTCTTGGATAAGACATTGAGATCATCTAAGTAATGATATCCAAAGGCCAAGTCCATCTCCTTTCAAATGTTGGACCTACGTTGATTAATCCGAAAGGTATCCTTCGATAAACAAACGTGCCCCAAGGAGTTGTGAAGGAAGTCTTATGTTGATCTTGCACATTTACCTCGGTATGATTGTATCTAGAAAACCCATCAAGCATGGATAACATCTCAAAACTAGTCACAGCTTGTAGGATATGATACATCATAGGAAGCGGGTAATTGTCTTCTAAGGAACTCTGGTTCATATTTCTAAAGTCAAAAAAAATTCTAATCTCTCCATTTTTCTTCTCAGACAGAACAATATTGGAAACCCAAGTTGAATGATGGATGGGAAATATTATCTTATCATTCAACAACTTTTGAATTTCCTAATAGATAGTACACTGTAATATTTGGATTGTATTGTACTTACTTTTGGTGAAATAGTTGAATGCTCGGTTTTCGGGGAATATAGTGTTGCATCTCCCATGGCTTAAAAGTCTTCAACTCATCATAGGAATAGACCAACACATCTATGTATTTTTCAAAAATTCAACCATTTTTCTTCTTTCTTCACTAGAACAATATTTTCCTATATTGACATATTTTGGCTCCTCATCACTTCCTAAATTTATCTTTTCATATTTAGATGATTGACTGGTATCTTGTGACACTTTTCCTTTTATATATCTATCATGTTTGTCAAATAAATCTTCTAAACTCACAAGACGTCTAGGTATTTTGTTACCTCTGAGTTTGATGTATCCATCTTGATCTGATTATTCTTCAACTCCTTCTTTATGCATTGAAGAGGTAGTAGATTCACGATAACCAACCTCACTTCCTTAAAAATACAATTGAATGAAATTATCATTTAATTCAAGGAAATAAATCAAATTTTGACCATCATCAAACACCTATCAATTGTCCACATTGTTTGGAACACTGGTCCGAATATAATCTCCACCGTAAACTTGTCTTGACCGAAATGTGGATGAGGAATGAGTAGGGACTCGGAGACTGCTAGAGTGTATAATATTGTGTTGTTGTCTCTTGAAACAACATTGATTGAGAAGGCATCTATAAATTCAAAGGAATCGTATACCTTGTTCGATAATGTTTCAACCTTTCAATTTTTACTTGAAATGCACTCGAACCCGCTGACAATAAATTCAACATCACCCCGTACATGAAGGTTCTTTATTCCCATCTCCTTTTTTTCTGCTAGGTCGAGAAGAAGGGCCTCAAACTCAACATTATTGTTGGTATTAGAAAATTGAATCTTATAGGAGAATGGGTTGAGTTTACCATCATGTGACACAAGTACAATTCCCACTTCGAAACACGTTGTGGACTAGCTCCCATCAAACTCGAGATTCCATAAATCACTCATATTTCCTTAAATAACCTTAGGAGCCTTGATTTCAGATTTGGAAATCACCATGTAGTTTTCAATGACCCATGTCTTTATACAAGATCTCGTGCCTTAGGCTCACCTGTCTTGTGGACAATATATTCAACTTGCTTTTCTGGCAACAATTTCTTCATCTCCCCTTTAACTTGAATTAAGGTGTGAGACCAATCCATTTAGATTTCACCTCTAACTTTTTTATAGGAATTTATACTCAAAAACATGCCATAAGATGGAGGCATTTCAAAAACAAGAATAGTGGCCTTGACTTGTTTCTCAGAAAAGTAGAAAAAGATGTTATAACATCCTTAATCATTCCAACTAGAGGCACCTCCTTGGTCTCCATTGAATAAAAAGAACTACAAGTTTGAGTCAAGATCAGGACCAAGTGCATGAGAAATTTTGTGGGCATCACATTGTCGATGCTATAGAGTCAATAACACAACTACTCGAGTTTATGGCCATCTATTAGCAGCATTACATAGAAAGGTTCAATCTTTCCAAATGTGGTGGCTATGGAAGCCATTAAATTATATAGAGAGAAAGACTTAGTGGTAGGTAAGATACCTTTAGAAGACATGGAAGATTGACTAGGCTTGCATTCATGAATTTTACCACTTGGGAAAATGCCTCAGGGTGAGTCTGATAAAACTCATCTTTAGAGATATGAATTTTTGTTTTCTTGATAGGGTCTATGATATCAAAAGATCCTGAAGATGATGGGACTTCTTGGCTAGGAAAAATAGGGGTTTTAGGTTTATCAGCGTTAGGAATTGAAGGTGTTTTAGACATAAGTGTAGTGGTTATTATAACTTTAGGCACAAAAGAAGAATAAGAAGGCATACTAGATGAAGAAACAAAAAATAATTTTTTAGTAGGAGTAAGGATGGGTGTTCCTCTTCTAGAAACCACTGGAATGACAGTCAAGGCTTCTTTAGCTTTCTCTTTCTCTAGTTTTACTATGTATTTCTTTTTGTTTAGTTGCTCTTCTGTAGTCATGACAACATGAGATTTACTATTCATATAAGAAACTATGTCATCATAATCTTCCTCGCCGATTCACATACAATGTAGTTACATTGGGAGTCATTAACATCATCGGGACCTCTTCAAAATATTCTTCAATTTCTCCAATCTCTTTTGTTGCTACCTCATCTTTAGCTTCTAGCACTTCACATGTTGCATTTACTAGAACCTTCATGGGAGGAGATTCGATGGCAAGCTTTGATTGAACAACAAACAGACGATTCCTTGGCTGGAAATTCTTCCTAGGGATGGATTTGTGTGGCAAATTTTGACAAAGTTATTTCATAATGGCAATTAGATCATTAGCTAGTGTTTGCACCAACTAATAAGAATTGGATGATCCTGAAGTAGAAGCTTTAACTTTAGGTGACTCTTTTCCTAATTTACCCGACATGATCAGTGTCATCTTCTACACTTATAGACAAATTATGATCTTGCTCCAAGTTTGGCAATTGGGCTCGCCTCGGGCATAACTCGCTTCGGCGGTTGAGCACCGATGACAAAGTTTTTTTTTTTCGCAGTTGATCTAGTAGTAGATAAAATCTTGTATACTAATATATTAAACCCATGTAGACAAACTCCCGCATTGGTTCATAGGGATTCTTCTTCATTTGAGAAAGTTGGGCTAAAATTACATTAGAATCTTCTATTAGTTTGAATTGTTCCTCAAACTAAGTTCTCATGGTATTCCAATTGGTAATAGTGTTAGGTGGGAGATGATAGAACCATTCAAAGAACGTTGTCCTGTAAAGTTTCCATAAATAATCGGCAGATACGTCCTCATGTTTAACTCCAAGAATCGGACATGCAACAAAGAAGGCTACAATATGTTCATCTGGATGAACTTTTCCATCACCTTTGAACTTTGGGAAATTTTTTCAATTCCCCTTAGGTAGGTCATGGAGAGGTTGTGCAGAGCTAGGGGTCCAATTTGTTGCCCCTATGGTACCTGACAACCATTGTAGGAAAAATAAACCGTAGAGGGACAATAACACCTACTAGAACCAATGCCCGAGTAGTAGCACTTTCCCGTGAATATGAACCAATCCTTCCTTTGGTAGCAGTGTGCTTGTTGATCTTCTATTTCTACCTTTCTTTTCGTGAGATAACCAAAAGCCTTGTTGTTGTTGCAACCGAAGCAGCGAGTATCTTCTATACCTTGAGCCCTTTGTCCTTGTGTGTATATGAGCTTAGACAAAGTGTTGAAATTTCTAAATTAATCTAAAGATTATCCTATGTGAATCACAATATGTGCTCCACGGTGGGTGCCAAAAATCATTGGTTAGAAAATTAGTCGTTTGAGACAATCAATGCAGTTCGGGGGACAACAATCCCTTCTCTTTATGGGGAGGTTTCCTTATTCAACCAAAACTTGAAACTCTAAGTATTTACAAATATACATGCTAACTAAAGGATAAGTTCATGGAAATGGGGGGCCAAAAGGGAGTCTTAAGTGGATACTTTTTTTTTTTTGAAAAATAAAAATCTTCAACTTCTACGAGTTATTTGAAATAGTTACACTCAAAATTGGAAGATATTTTAAGAACATGAATCGTATCATTTTAAGTCTAGTTTCTAAGCTACTATTTTTTTAAAAATAGTTAAGTGTAAGTGGGTCAAATATTTAAAATACCAATAGGTGCTCATGTTTTTGATAAAAACATAGTAGACGATTAATGTCGTGCCCCCATTTTTAGCACTATTTAATATTTTTGAAAACCCTTTGGTAGAAAGATAGATATGAGCATCTAGTTTGTGATAGAATTTTTTTAGATTTTTTTAGTGAGTATTTAATTTTTTATGATTTTTCAAGTACAAATATTTTAAATTTTGAAAAGTAACTACCTCAAAAATACCAAAAATTAGATTTTTTTGAATATGTATAGAATTAGTCCTAGTTTGTGATTGTATAATTTTTATTCAATTTGGATGAGTAAATCAAAAGATACACGATGAATGATAGACGTGTATAAATTCAAAAAAAAATAGCTATAAAAAGACATAGTTAGAAAATAATAAATATGGAAACTTATACTTGTCAAAAAAATTGAAAAATCATATATTTAGAAAGAAGAAAGTTTATTTGACCTCGTAGTCAAATTTTTAATAAATGTGTTGATCATTTTTATAGGATTTATTATTGAGGAAGATGAATTTTAGCATTTTTGTTGAAAACACGTAGTTTGTTATGTTTTAGTAGGTCCATGCCTTAAGTTTGGGGATCCAAACCGGATCCAAACCGAGAGCTTTGGGCCTTGGAAAATATAGAAAGTGCATTTCCTTTTTATACATTCCCTACCCTCTAGCATCCTTTTTAACCTCTTTCACAAGATTTTTGTCCCCATTCTGCATGCTCTACATATTCATGTACTTTCTTGCATGAATTTTGAGTAGTTGAGGTTGTCCCCTACCCCACTATCTATATTTTTCTAATCATGGGGGATAAAAGCCAACGTAAAGACAAGAATAAGGTCAAGAACAAGACACCAAAACAACTAGAAGAGAATAGAACAAATAAAGTGAAGTGGATGCAAAAATTTGTGGAGGGCAAGGTACATCTACTATGTCAAATGTACCTGATGTTTTAGAAAATGATGATGAAATAAATAATGAAATTGAGGAGAATAATAATTTTGCAATGAGTATTGATAATGAATTGAATGATAATGTTGTTATGGATAAATAATTTGGTATGAATGATAATATTGAACCTTTACCTGAGATTCCAAATGTTAATCCTGAAATTTACATGGAAACATTGAATGAAGAAAATAGTATAGCGCTCCATTAGTAAGCCCACTATTGTGGTAGCTGAGGTCATCCGACCTATTCATATTTATTCTTCTATTTTTCCCTAGGTTTTGATACCTATTCAACTCTGCGACACAATCCAACAAGATCCTTTAACTAGCTAAGTCATCTTTCTCTCTCTCTTTTGCATTAGGGCTTCATATTTACTCTCATTTAGTGCTTGGGACATTATTTAGATTTAGTTTACTACTTTTACATTAGTTATATCTATATTTACTTGTTGTTGCTATTTAGATTAACTATCCCCCATAGTCTTGATTTTAGTTAATCATTTTGGTGAACCCGATCTTCCTCATCACACCTTCTAGGGTTTGTAATTTCATTTATTCATTATCTCCCTTATAGGTAGGCATCATGAATATATCCATTGCTTATTTTTGAAATAGACTTAGAGTGCACCCCCTTAGGTTTTGGAACAACTCCATAATCACCTTCTATCTAAGCTCTACATCATCTTCGAATCTCCACATGATGAACATCTCTATCCATAGTTATCTACAAATTAATCTTGAGTGTATGAGCAACATTAAAGAGTACTTAGCTACTAAATTCATCTCTCCCCATACCTCACCCGACTATGTCTTCCATAAATTTACCTCTGTCTTTTCTCTTGACAAAGATTAAATAGCTTTCACTATTGACAATTTACCCTCTCAGGAAATATTACAAGATGACCCACCATTATATATGCAAGTTTGCATTAATAATGTAGGTGTCAAAAGGGCATCATGTGATAATGGGTCCGCCTTAATATTTGTAACATTATTTTTCTCTTCATCATTTAGTTATGTCTCGTAGCATTTCGTGCTCCATCTATCTCTATCTATGGCTTTGATAACATTCCTAAGCGAGTGTTAGGTGTTGTAAACCTCCCTATTACCATTGGCCCATGTATAGTTACATTCCATGCCACGTCATGCCCAATCATCTTAATTATAACATTATTCTTGGGTGACCATGGATTCATGCCATACATGAAGACCCCTCTACACTACATGCATGACTTAAATTCTCATCATAAAGGCACCATCTACAATGTGCTAGATGATCCATCTCCTTTCAAATATCAGTAACTCAATTGAGCAATCTAGTGATCCTTCTACTAACAAGTCCCAATATTTTTTTAAGTATGGGACAAAGTATGAATATTTACAATGGTATGGCTTCATTGATACTACTAAACAAGACCAAAACTCACAACCCTTTGGGATCTTCCTACACAAAAGCATAAGTAGGGTTTAGGCTACCCACCTTTACTCTCTACAGATGTTTATACTACGTTCCATCCTTCTCCACTCCCCTTAGTATATTATGAACTCATTAGCAATGATATGCCGAAACATGAAATAAGTCTCGCTATTTGACTATAGTCATAGTACACCTAATCAACCCTCTTAGAGTTAATTCGGCTTTACACTCTTTATTTCAAGAAAATTTCAAGCTATGGAATCCACTAGTAGATCTCTCAAATCTGAAATCCAACAACTTAAAGACATTTCTCAATCACATGTTTTTTCTCCTTCTACATCTTATATGCAATCTAGGTCCACCACATGTCATATCGTTACACCTCATGACTTATCATCACTGAGCCTCTCATATTTGAATGTAATAATAATGATACATCTCAATGGGTTCCTATATGTGAGTCATCAATATCTAATATTCAAACACCGCCTAAACAACCTCCTCTAGAAATCAATTCACCATTGCCACCTACTAAGCCATATGCAGGTCTCACCAGTCAAACCACTCCACCACCTTCCACAATCAATCAACCTTCTCCTCTTATTACGTCTCCTATAGGGTCGTTAAGCACACATAAGCTCCAACCAATGAATCTTGTAAAAGAAATTACTCTTTCTACTTGATGGGTAGTTCACATTTCAAACTTTGTCCTTGTTGCATGGTGTTAGTGTTATTTCGGCCTACCATTGTGTCGGACCTCTCTCTTATCATGACACGACAATGCTCTCCCACAATGGCATGGAACTACTTGAGTGGCTACATAACTTTCCATCATCATAGTACACTTGGGGGCATAACACTCATATATCCCCCATCTTAGCATTAGCTCATCTTGGATAGTCATACAAACATTATAGCATCGGTCATTACACGACGACACACTCTTGTGTTATGGTTCACTCTTGACTATTGAGGGTTTGTTACACATGAACCTCAAACACTGCACATAGGTACTACACATTACGCCATTCATATACTACCATACATAGTAAATTTACCTTTCACACATGTTTTCTACGCACTTTCACATTTTCATTTTCTTCATCACATTGTGCATACGTTCATCATACACACATTTACTTGTATTACACCTTTAGGTGATCCACATACCTTTCCTATTACACTTACATACCTTGCATATAATATACCACACATGCATCCATACTTGGCGTATCTAAACATATTGCATGTCATCCTACATACCATGTTCTTTGCATGATCACCCCATAGGCTTACATTCTATGTCGTTTTTTCATCTTGCATTTATACTACTCATCCTACATGCTACTTGCACATGTTACATTTGCATTCATTACATTTTCTACACCTTGCACATTATGCGCCTCATACTAGTAATCATCAATGTTCTCACCTTACATTCTACATTTCCACATTGCACCTTTACATCTATGCATATCATATAGACTCGCATATGTCAGCATATTACTAGCATCAAACATACTAGTTGTTTGTTTACTCATCGTACGCTGCATTTTAGACATGGCATATTTACACACTATTACTATTCACATGGCTACTTAGTATCATCATACACCCTACGTGTTGCACTCACCACCCTATGATGCACTCTAGTTCCTTGGTCCATACTCGATTGTTGAGGGTTTACTAATCAAATGGACCTTATTTCACCGACATCATACCCATTCCATCTTTCATCATACTAGCTTCCTAGGTTAGTGACATATTGTTTAGGCTAAACGGTCATCCATTTATTCTATCATTATAGGGGTTAGGTTACATCACCACTCCATTCTATTTGGCATTATCATCTTCCACTTGCATTTTCCATCACCTCTTCATCATATAGTGATATATGAAATAGGATACATCATCACTCACCATGTTTATTATGTATTGATATATGCATAGGCTATAAGGTTCATGCACTCATCATTTGTAGGATGCACACTATCATCATTTTCACACACACACACACACACACACACACACACACACACACACACACACACACACACACACACACACACACACACACACTTCTATTATTTCCCGATGACACACTCTCATTTTGGTTGATTCTATATTGCTGATGGGTCAAACCAAATGAACCTCACTTTGCATACATTTCCATCCACTTAGGAGGCATGCGACTCCTATCATTCATCTTGTATTTTCCATTCTACCCATCCATGGCATATTGCATGGTTTTGGGGGCATTTAGGGGCATTTAATCTTGTTTGCTAGTGTTTTTACATGTTCACTTTACTACACATGTTAGATTGATTTCTTATATGTCATTAATTTTACCATACACACATGTGCGTTCATGTTTTTCTCTAGTTGTGATCGCAAGTACAAGACTTATACACGTAGCACGAATGCTCGCCTTCTACCCTTCCCATACTACTCGTTGGGGGCATCCACATTCGAATCATATAGGTGATATAGTTTCATTTTTACTTAACACCTTATACTATATGGTTATACACTTTGTTGACATATCAATTATTTTTCTAACATACTAGCGGGTGTTCTATGTGCAAAGCACTTGTCTTGCGGATTACATGTTACCATGACTATTTGTGTCTTTGTCTTCTACTTGCTTGTACTTTTTTCATGTGTATGCGGGCCTTGTCCTATGTTTTGTGTGCACACTTGTTTGTTTGTATGCAACAACTATGGCCTTTGAGTGTCTTGCGACATCATGAGTGGTGTCCCATGTTTGCTACCCGCATTATGTGGTTTACTTTGTCTTCTTGTGTGATTACATTGCTTGTTCATGGATACACTTGTTTGTGTACTTTACACACTTTGTTGCATTCTCATTTCAGCAACATCGCATGCACCCCTAAAGAGGGGGGGCATCATTTTGGTTAAGACAGAGCTCTTCACGAGTACAATCACTACACTTCAACATAATTTTCTGCCCTTGGCATTGTGGTATATTGACAACAAGTGGGTTTAGACCGGTTCTAAGAACCCCATACACAATGGATTTTATAGGAAATAGTGTCCTTAACATTATGGGAAGAAGTTATACATTGGAGGATATATTAGAGTTACTCCCTATACTTCTTCACCAATGGCAACGGAAAACCCAAAAGAACCACGACAATACATAGATATCTTCACAAACAAGGAAGTAGTTAAAGGTTGGAGAATGGCATAGTCTTCTCCCAACACTTCTTCACCTACCAAGGTGGCAGACACTTGAAAAAGAACCTCATGAATACATGATATCCTTCTACACCCTTTCTCTTGACATGGATCAGGTGCACATGTTCCATTTACATTTACATTTACATTTACTATTTTACTATTTCACATTTATACATGTGTATTTTACACTTGCATTTTTAGATACACACATATTTGACTACTTGATCATTTTCTCTTATTGCAAGTCCCACCGTATGAGAAAAAGAAGTCAAATGGGGGCAACAACAAAAACAACAACACTATGTGGAATTTACACTATACTACACATCACACTTGTGTTATACGGGCACATCACACTATGTGGTAGCTACACACATGTGTTTTACCACCCAAGGTTCAATCTTGTCACTCTTTTTACACTTTTTCATCATTAGTTTCCATGCTTCATTGTTTTCTCATTCTAAGCTTTGTCTAGTCCCTTAGTACGTTTTCTACTTCACTCTTCATGAACATCGGTACATACTTCTATCTACTTTATATTACCAAGCGTTCCAATCACCAACATAAAGTGGGGGCAAATGTAAACACAAAATCAGACACTTTGGGTTAATATTTAGTTCTTGTCTCATACTACTATGCATATTGTTTTCAAGTGAAGAGGGTACTAATTAACCCTCCTTTTTGGCCATCTTTATTTCATTTCTTTTGACATTCTTGAACATTATTACACACTTATCCATGTTGATTTGATTGTTCCAGTTACTTCCATAAAAGCTGGGCAATCAACCTTGAACTGGGCACCCATGAGCACCTTGGTTCCACCATGGGCGCCCCAAGCCTTATCCACACTTTTCCTACCTTTTTTGGTAGTTTCTAGCTGTTATGCAATCTTTCAATTTTCTTGTGGTCGACCTAGTCGGGTAGTTATAAAATTGGAGCAAGAGAACCATATAAATATAAAGTTATGAGACCATAATGAGGGACCAAGCACTAGTCACTACTACTACCCACCTAGGGTTGCATCCATTGGAGGTCATTTACATCCATTAGCTCCATCACAAAGGGACAAAGTTGGTTCATCTGCATCACACACTTCATAGGAGGGGTTTATTCTATTCATGCACCATTCCCACTACATTTATTACTAGTTATTGGCTCGCTACTTCACAAAGTGTGATTGACACAAGAGCACCTAGGGCACATGATGGCACACACCACCATAACTACATTTGGGTATGAAATGTAGTGCAGTGCTCAGTTAGTAAGCCCACTGTTGTGGAAGTTGAGGTCAGTCTGACCTATTCATATGCATTCTTCTATTTTTCCTAGGGTTTTGATACTTGTTTTGTGTGTTCTTGCAGGTCATTCTTCCTCTTGGATTATTTGGAACATTTTGTGAAGTTCATGAAATTTAGTGTGACAGATAACGAACATACCAAACCATCTCCTAAACCTGCAAAAACTAGTTTTGGGGCATTTTCCCGACCAGGGTGCCTATTCCCGCATACCAGCAGTACACCGTGGGCTCCCGGTCCTTCCCCAAGAACTCGGTGACAAGAAAATCAGCTAGATTTTCCCTCTCTGGACCCCGCATAGTCGTCGTTCATGCTCCCGAATTCTCCAGTCAACTCGTGACATAGTCCAACAAGCTCTTGTAACCAACTAAGTCATCTTTCTATCTCTCTCTCTTTTGCATTAGGGCTTCATATTTCCTTTCATTTAGTGCTTGAGACATTATTTAGATTTAGTTTACTGATTTTACATCAGTTATATCCATATTTACTTGTTCTTATTTAGATTAACTATCCCCCATATCTCTACAAAAGACGATCATACCAAGCCCAAAAAGGCTTAAAACTTGCAAAAACTGAAAAATACCATTTGGAATGATTTCATCATCACCATACCCTCCTTACACCTTCCTTGTTGCTAATTCAATCATCAAATCCATCTAACCTCATACAAATCATCTAGTACTTACCTTTCACTAACCTTACCAACTTCTTGCTTCACAAGTTCATAGTCCCAAAATGTAAATTTTGGCTTTTTTCTTCTTAAATTATTCCTAGATCCTTTAACCTATTCTGATACTCCAAACAACCTTAGATCCATCATCAAATTGACTCAAGATAACAAAAACACCAAACTTATTTTCTTAGTCAAAACTACCTTCTAAATATCCTTAAGACAAACATTCTTGCAACATTCATGGATGGAAAATTTTAGAGACACCCATAATAAATTTCAAGCTTCATTATTTTTCTTTCAACATCCCTGATATGCATGCAAAATTTTAGAACTCCACTCCTTCTCTAGCTTCCGCAATCTCACATTTTGTCTTTCTTGCTCACAATGCTCTTACTAGCCTAGAATGAGGTCTTTTTTCATGCATAATTTCATGTACAATTGTAAAATCACAATTTCCTTAAAACCCAAATGTAAAATGGTCTCATTATTCTACCCTCAAAATTTCAGAACCTAACTCATAAAAACACTTGAGTTATGCTCATTTTACCAGGTCTGAGCATGATTTTGTGCTCTCATAACAAGGTCTCGAATGAGTTTTCATCACAACTTTTGATAAACACATAATATAAAAAACCGGTGAAAAACCATTTACATAAGATCATCATCCTTCTATAGTCCAAATTTAAGATCATTTGGAGTTGAAATAAAAATTTATGACAACTAACTATCCCGAGACAGGATGGAAACTTGCATACAGTCATACACATCTCTGGGTGTGTCTTAGCTTTTCTTTGCAGTATTAGTTCCTCACCACCAACCTTGATCTTAATCAAAACTCTATTACAAGAATGAGATATAAACACATCAAGCAAGTAAGAATATCAAACCCAAACTTTGAACTACAACCCAAAAATATCCATTCGTGCACAAAAACTAGAGTTTACTACCTTATAAATCTGCTTTTACATACAAAATATAATGTTTCCTCTCTTTTCCAACATTCTCCTCATCCTCCACCATGAGGAATGAGATCTCACTCCCTCATTCACCAAATACCATATATTTGAATTCCATCTTGCATCTAAATCATTCTAGAAGTGTAACTCCTTTTCTAAGACTCGTCATGACCGTCATTTTGTGACTCTTGAACTTCCCTCTGCCATTTTCACATTATTTTAAGTATTTCAATGACTCTTACTTTTCTAGGACATATTACTAAGACAACTAAACTCCTCACTCACACCTTAAACATCCCCTAAACTCCTTTAACCCTCTTTACAAGCCCAATCCTTCATTTCAATCCTTTTACAAATTCAAACTTCAATTTGGAGGAAAACGCCTATGAAGGCAATTCAAATTTTGACTCTTTTCACCCTCATGCAATGACTCATTTAGAATTTCTATGGACTTTGACACATTCCAAAATCTTAAAATCATGACAAGAAAGAGGATTAACAACATGATGCTTCTCATTCCATGATGATCCTGCATCATACTCCCAAGGTGGAGAAAAGCCTTCATATCAAGTGTTACGCAGGATGCATCCCCCTTTTCCTTACATCTCGAAAGTTCGGGATGTCCCAGGACTTGGGGATGAGGACATGAAATTTCCTGTCATCCCTAATTTCTAAAAAAGGGGGACGTCCCCCATAAATAGGGACGAACCCGGGACATTCAGCAGTGCAAAGGACCATTAGGAGCGTTGTTGGGGATGTTGCGAGATGTCCTGGGGACATCATGACGTCCCCAACGACATTGCCGCATTTCCAACGTTAAAACATGACAATTTTAAATTTTTAAATACTTTTTTATTTTATTTTAAAATTTTAATACATTCTAATAAAAAATAACATGCCCTAACCCTAAAAGCAACAAAAATCTTATAAAAAAGAGCATTTCACACTCATCGTAATCACACAAAGCAAGAGAAAAAAAAAAAAGAGAAGGAAAGAGAAAGAGTAAAAAAGAAGAAGGAAAGAGCGAGGAGCAAGGAGCAAGGAGCAAGAGAAAGAGGTATGTACATACATTATAACCATTCTTTGTTTTTTTTTTTTTTTAAATTCCAAATGCAAAGTTAAAAGTGAAGTCATTGCATTTGCTTGTATTTTTTTCCCTATTTGGATTAGCAAGTGAGGGATTGAGATAAAACATAAAGGGAGGGCATTTGTATTGCTTTTTAAAAAAAAATTAAATGTATTCATTGTTGTTTTTTAGTGTATTCATTGTTTTAATGCATTTTATAGTTATATTGTTTTGTTTTTTAATTATTACAACTTCAAAATGAGTTCAAATAGTGATTATCAAGTTGAATGTGAGGTTGAAATGGGTGATGAGATGGGTGTGCAAGGAGAAGGAACACAATCAGAAATACCTAATACTGCTAGTTCACAAGGGAGTGTGGACAAGTTCAGTTGCCCCTCCTTTATTTTAAAAAAGTATGTTATGGGGATTTTTGATAAGAAAAAACCTTTGAAACAATTTGGTTAAAATATGTAGGGTCCTAGATCAAGCATTTCAAGGGGCACTAAAATATGGAAATGCAACATATGCTCATTATCTTAGCTAGGCAACATTACTAGGTTGAATGCACATTTATTGCACATCCTGGGGGAAAGGTGTAGGCATGTGTGGACAACTATGACTTTAAGAGAGGTCGAAATGGTGAGGTCAGTATAATGGAGATATGGTGGAAAAAGTTCTAAAAGTTCATGGCCATCATGTTAATGGCAATGGCACCCCTTCTAGTTTTGTGAGAACTAATATTGGTAGTGTGTTAGCATATGGATTTGCATGCATGCGAATGACATGCACAAAGTGTGGGACAAAGTCCCTCCTCAATGAAGGTGAGGTGCCTTTATTGAAAACCAAAACTGTATTTACATCTGTACATTCAAAATTGTATGTGGGGGTGTTTTGGAACATCAATGGAAGAAAAGTGAATGAAGGAGATAGAATGAAATGAAGGAAAGGAGTGGAATGGAATGAACAGAAAAGAACATGCAAGAGTTAGGTAAAAACAGAGCCTAATATTGCATGAAGAGGAAAGATGAATAACCAACACAAATAAAACGGAGTTTGAGTTAGCCAAACAAGAACATGTAAAGGGAACACACATGAGCAAGTAGATAGTCAGAGCTTGATCATTGTGAACTAGAACAACTGATTAATAATGTTGACAATAAGATCAAAGATAATATCTGCATGCAAGATTCAAACACCTAACATCTAATGAACATAAGAACATCAAATGTTAGAAGAGACAATGAATGAGACACAAAGTTCGTATTTCATTAACTCCAAAATGTCTTTCACAAAAGAACACAAAGTTTCTTCTTGAAACAAAGCTTGCACAAAAGTATTTTCTTCTCCTCTCTCAAAGTCACCCTTACAAATGAGCCCCTCACTTCCTTTTATAACCCAAAAGTTGGTTACAAAGTAGTTAGGGTTTTAAATGCACATTAAATAGGGCACTTAAGTGACTTTGACTTTTTCAACCAACTTTTAAAAAGTGACTAAAAATAGAAACCACTTAAGTTAAAAGGTCATTTAAGGAAAAATACATAAATAAAATAAATGGGTACATGTGGACCCCACTTAAATGACTTGTATGCACACGTAGACATCCTAGTCAGCAATGTGCCACCCAGATCAAGACACCTAGGATCAGTGCCTTATCCATTGGGCCAAGAGTCCGCCTATCCCGATCGTACGGGAATGAACTCATTGACTGTGCTCTGCAATCCTCCAAATGACAAGAGTCTTGAGCTTGAAACTTGAGCAATTCATCCACCCCTCTGTCTGAGCAATATCCTGGTATGAGCCAGTTCGTATTCACATTCACAATTCTCCACATGATCCGAGTACCTTTCCATGGTGAATTATTCATTTGTCGCGAGACCGTAGTCATTACGCCACCTTGGTTTATCAGAATCCAACTTCTGGTCTTTCGCCATTGAGAAGATCTCCAAGAGCCAAAATTGCAATTCACCTCCAATAGCTTTAACAAACACCCCATGAATAAATATAACCAGTTATTTGCACTATACATCTGATTTGATGAATTCGAAAACATTGTCTAGTTTTGCAAACACTTTCTACAAATTGAATAACCTGACTCTTCCATCTCACTGCACAGCCTTTCTTTTATTGGTTCACTTAACATCACCAATAATCACCAAAAATAACATTTTCCTTGTTTGAAATGATGGAAGTACGACTGCCACTGCCTTTGAATCTCCTGTAGCATCCAAACAATCTTCACTGTTAGCTGCACTTGAACCTCCTACCAATCCAAAAGCTGATTCACTTTCACTTGATTTCAATGCCCCCATTTCAGCAACTAGTCTCTGGTCAGATGAAGCTTTGAATGTTTTCTCCCAAGCCATTGTACACGGCAGTGAATATTTGTTTCCTGCAGCTGCCATGGATCTGAGTTCAGAATAAGGATAAGCTTACAACTGCATTATGTTTGCTATTTGTGACCTTCATTTGTTGCAGCTTTTAGCAATTAAACTATAAGCTTCATCAGGGCCCCAGATCCATCCATATGCATTACGTGTTCTTTCTAAAGGCCGATGAAAATGCAAAATATAACAAGTCACAAAAACAATTCATTTTTATTTTTAAACATGCTTGCCCATGGTTCGGTCGGGTCGTATTGACACCCGATTATCATCCCTCGTTGATCTTCTAGCGCCATCCTATCTCCTCTTCCCAAAGATTGTTACCATGCATCCCTGGGTTTCTCAGATGCCTGCCAACTTAGTGACTCATTGAAGATGCTCATATAATTGCAAAGCAAATTGTGCTTCATGAATATTCTGATATGAAATAGACCCACCTCTATGAGATTCTCTTCCACGAGTTACATCGTAAAACAAGTAAGGTCTCATTAGAGAATCTTTGTAATAAATTTCATCAGGTCTCCTAGTAACACTCTCACTGTCACTTAATCGATTAGGCACTCAATATTAAGTGGCGCCTCCGGATTGGCATTTAAAACCTTCTTCAGTTTCTCGCAGGCAGTTCTCGGCCTCTGGCTGGCGCGAACATTAGAAGGCACGTCAATATTATACTGCTGCTTGAAAATTGCCGCAAAATGCCTAAAGAGGGCCTCGTCAAAATCTCTTCCTCCGAGAGATCTGTCAAAAGCATGAGCCAAAACCTTAAGCTCGCCCTTCTTGAAAGCGGTGACACAAACTTGCATGCTGCATCCAGAACTGCCCTACGCTCAAGATCCGTGAAATATACGGGTATCCCAATACAACAATCCACAATCTCCATTTTTAAATTATCCTTGGCAGTTTTGCTTCTACCTTGGCGTGGGCTCTCTCTCTCTTCACGCGTGGAATCTTCTTGTGCTTGGGCCTGCGTGGAGATCTGTCCTCCTTACGTGGTCTTTTAGACAAAATACAAGCTCTATTTGTCTTATCCAATCCCTGCAAATTCGTTGAAACTGACTTCTTCTTCCCTGTAGCTGCTGCATATAGCCAACTACTTCCTCACGGCACTTTCCTAGGAGAATTTCAGTTATACGCTCCACTGATACTGCCTGTGCAGCACGATTTTGAGAATCCACACCCACCCTCGCCACATCAAGGCGATAGACCTTCATTTCACCATCAATGAATCCACGATCCAGAACACACTGTAGCAATTCATCTGTTGCAGCATTTGATGGAGCGCAAACAAGCATTCGTGGTTTAGGGAAAAGTTTAGGAAGCATACGGGACAGTGTGCGATCCATACTCGAAGACTATCATTGATTGATCTTGTGCCAATCTTTGTCAATACTGTTTGCATTATTATAGGATTGCTTGTAGCTTTCAGGAGCAAGTTTATTAAGCGATGCACCATAATAGTGCTGATATTGAACAAGATGAATAACATTCAACATTCCTCGGGCCGTGTGTGTCCTCGTCACTGGTGGACCTTGCACCAAAGTGAAGGGCTAGGGTTCCTGCCATCTAGCAGAACCAACTCCATTTGTACAGTGTTGTATGCATGCGAACCCGAATTGCGGCTAGCTGTGGATCATTGAAACTCCTATGAAGATGGTCGATAAAATTTGGTGTGAAACATTCAGGCATTGCTGGAGGCTGCTCCTCATTATTTGGAAAGTGCTCTGGCCTGGGATTTAAAATTGCTTTCTGCATTCTCATCCTTTGCATGCATGGAAAGCTTCTGGTGTTCTTCTCCTTCAGATGCGTGGGATGTTGTCTTGTCCTTCCTGGCGCCTTTTCTTCCTTTTTGAACTGTGTGTAATCTGTTCCCTGGCGCGTGGAAAGGTGTTTGGGGCCGTGCGCCTTGTCTTTCTTCCTCTGGCTGGTGCGTGGGAAGAAATTTTGTCTTCTTTGTTTTAAAACAAAACAAATGCCCCCTTGTTTAATATTAAAAACTGTTCTTTTAATGTGTGGAATTTCTCATGGGCTGGGCGGCTTGCCTTCAATCTGCTCTTGAAACTGTTCTTCTTTCCCTTCTCCCAGCGTGGGAGATTGTTGTCCTTCCTCTCTTTGCTGTTATTTTCTTCTTCTTATGCAATACGTGGAGCTTGAAAACAAAACCAAAAACCTTCTTGTATTTCTTCTTCACAATGGCGTTAGTTTCTCTTGCATGATGCTGACAGAATATTATGTCTTCCTGAAGAAAAAAGAAGCTTCTGACTTTTTCCAACGGGTTTGATGGAGGAAGTTACGAGGATTAATTCAACTTCCTCTCATCCCGGGTAGTGGCTTAAGTGCCAGGGGAAATGGGGAAAGCAACGGACAATTGCCAACGGGAATGGCAAAATGGGTTGGCAATCCCCGTCTAATTTCCCCATGTGGGAAATTGGGGAATTTTATGCCCGTTTGCCAATCCATGATTTGGCAATTGGCAGAGAAAAACCCACGTGCGGGAAATTTGAAGGAAATTGCCAGGAAAGTGGAAATCCAGGTTCGGGAAGCCAACCGGCAGTTGGAAACAAAAGCTTACTTCCCCGGCACTAAAACTTGTCGAATGAACTTTAATTTATATTTATTTAATTAAATACTCCTTAAGTTATTTTTTAAAAATTAATTTAATCAAACAAGGAGCAATTAATTAATTAAATATTAATTAATTATTTTAATGTATTTTAACACGTTTTAAAGCCTGGCGGGAAGAGTTCTCGCCCGAAAATCACGAAACAAAGACCGAAACGATCACAAAAATAAGACGATCGCGATGAGTCCAATGAACCACGCAAAGTAACACTTTTCAAATTTTTCTAATTTTTCATTTTTAAATTATTTTTAACAATTTTGCGAAGTCAAAATTGGCTAATAACATAGTGTTGCAAGTGCATCATACGAGGTGTCTGAATTGGATGCTTTTGGTAGTAGTATGGGGAGAGGAAGGTTGTGGCCTCCAATCCGGTTGTCGACATGTATGATAAAAATGCTAGAGAAGAGGCTAATGATGCCATTGGAAAAATATTTTTTTGCTTTCTTTGGGATTCCATTTCATCTTTGCTCGCTCTCCTTATTTCAAGGAGGATATGGCTAAGATAGCCAAAGCGGGTGTGAGTTATGTGCCCCGGGGAGACACGAAGTTGAGAACCACAATCTTGGATTGGAACTATTCCAAGGTTAATTTATTAGTGGAGGAAATGAGGTGCACATGGGTTTCTCACGGTTGCATCATCATCATGGATGGGTGGACATATATCGACACCTCCCACTCATAAATATCATTGTTTCATGCAAAGAGGGTCCTTACATTTTTAGGGTGGTTGATTGTTCGGGAAGAAGAGCGATGTAGAGTTCGAATTCACTATTTTATGAGATATCATTGAGGAGGTTGGCCCCACCAATTTTGCGCAAGTTATTACATATGTAACTTATGTGTGCGAGGTAGTAACTAAGCTTGTTAAGGCTCATTACCGACATATTTTGGACCTCATGTTGTGTGCATGTCATGAACAATGCACTAAAAGATATTGGAAAAATTGATTGGGTCAAAATATAGTGGTTGATGCTAGAGATGTGCGAGATGTTCATCTACACCACCATACGTCATTGGCACTCTTCCGTAGCTTTTCAAGGAAGGAATTCCAAAAGCCAGTGGACATATGTTTTGCATCATACTTTATTTTGTTGGATAGGATGGTCGAGTTGTAAGAATCATTATAGTGTATGGTCATGACATCAGAGTGGTCTAGGTGGGATGGGTCGAAGACATAGCGGGAGGTAAGAAGGTGAAAGCAATTTTGGTGAATGAAACATTTTGGATAAATGTGAGATATATCACATCCATAGTATCTCGATTTTCAGTGTGATAAAATATGGGGATTAAGAGCCCTAACCTTGGTGAGATATATGAATGTATTGATAGTATGCTTGGCGGATGAAGACCATTTTTCAGGAAGGGACCCCACCTTAGAGTTCAACCATCACCATATTCATCCTATCATTAAGCAGAGATGGGAGAAGTTGAACACTCCTTTACACATGGTTGCATATGCACTAAATATGAAGTGGTATGTTGAGAGGCTTGGCGAGAGTTCTCCCGGTAGATGATGAGGAGGTGAGGAAGAGTTTCTTGAAAGGCCTTAAAAAATGTATAATGCAGAGGATGGTTCATGAGTCAAAACTGATTTGATCAAGATTTCTTATTTGGACGGCTACAAAAAATCAGCAAAGATAGTCGGGACCGCATTGCACAAGAGAGTCCAGATTAGTGGGGGTGATTGTATGGACCTACATAATTGCTATGTACACTTGTTATTTTTCTTCTTTCTCAGGTTTCTAGTTCCTTTGCTTATGGGAGGAATTGGTCAACATATGGGTGGGTCCACTCTCTTAAGAGGAACATACTTACCTCTAAGAGAGAAGAGAAACTTGTTGTTGTACATAGTGCCTTATGTCTCATGGATCATAAGACACCTATGTACAAGGAGACCCCAACATTGTGGTGGGATGTGGATCCTAAGGATGTAAGGTAGATTGATGAAGATTAGGAGCAATGAGGATTGGTTTTTATCTCCTTTTCGGATGAAGATGATGCTGATGTCTGAGATATTTTCAGTGAGGAGGAGCGATTCGCAAGTGTTCCTTCGGAGGGCTCTAATAGCAATTTTTGAGTTATACTTGTCACTTGTCATTTTGATTATGTAATGTCATTTTAGTTATGAATCATGACATGATATTTCATACCATATGTAGGTGTACTCTTCTCATGTTGATTATTGAAGAGTAAGACTTGTTTTTAATTTTCAGCTTTAGTCTTTCATTGTCATGTTGAAGTTTTGAACATTGAATATAATATATATAACATTTTGGGCCTTGGCTTATGTGATGAATAATTGGATTAATCATTAATGGTTTCAATCTTCAAACTTTCAATTTTAAGTCTTAGTTTATTGAATTATTCATGTTATATTTGTAAAATTAATAAATTATATATATATATATATATATAATTAGTCGTCGCCTTGTCGTCCCCTTGCCATCCCCAAAATTTCAAAAAAAAAAGTCGCCCCGAAACCATGTCCCTACATCCCGCCATCCCGGAGTCTTAGGTAATTATGCTTTATATACTTTGCATGCTTGGTCATGTCTTCATCTTCTTTGTTGGTCCTTAGTCTTCTATCCTTGCTCCCATTGTGCTTTCTTGCTTCATGTCCACTTAGGTCGCACATAGTAGTCTTTTGCTTTGCATTTTCCTTTTCTCCTTTTCTTCTTGATCTTCATCTTCATGCCTTCATTCACTTTGTACCTACACACAAAAACACAATAACCTCAATAATACATTCCTTTGTATGTTTTATGATGTTGTCCATCTCTGTACATTTCATATCCAACTTGTATTCATTGGTTTCCTTGTCAAAATCAGCACGTTCTTGTCTTATTGCTTGGATATTCTCACTCATCTCGCACATTGTGTTATCCTATATCTGTGTTTTCTCTCATTTGCATCATCATGTGCCCAAGAAACCATTGTATTTCCATCTACAACTACTTTTCACTTGTCCATCCAACTCATCTAACAAACTTTGCAAGAGATCATCAACATCATTCACAAAACCTTCATTACATTCTTGCTTATCATCATGCTTGTCATTTTCAAATGCACAATTGAAGTCATTTTGGACAATTTCAAGGAATTCACTCACATCATCCTCAATACCAAGCAACATTTCATCAATTTTACTTACCTTGCATTCACCTTTGGCTTGTTTTTCTTCTTCAATCTTGATCTTCTTCTTCAACCGCAACTTCGATTTCCTCTTATAATTTGCATTATAGGCCATTTAGCTTTCCTCTTCACCACAAACTCAATTCCGTAGCTCTCTTTCATCTCTTGTCTCATCGTTTCAAGCTTCATCAATTATTCAAGCTACGTAGGTCTCTTTTCAACTTTGTTAAATATTTCTCCATCCATTCTTCTTTCTTTCTCTACTCTTCTCTCTTCTTTTTCTCTATCTCTTCTTGTCTTCTTTTGTGGCTAAACAACTTCCACAACTCTCTTATTACCTTCTCTTGGTCCATTTTATCTCTCTCGACAAGTCTGTTTCACCTTTCCTTTCCTCTACACCTCACCTTGGCCTCACCAAGTCTTTTGGTGTCTTCACTCTCTCTTTCACCTTCACACTTCTCTTCTTCTCACTCTTCACCTGTCACTTCATTCACTACACACACTCACACAACTTGTTAGCCACAAAATCATCCATTCAAATCTCAATAAGAAATCACAATAAGTGCACCTCGTTTTGATACCAAATGATGCAAAGAAAATATATAAACAACCATTAATTCAACTATTAATAGGTTTACAAACAACTATCTCAACCTATCTATGTAAAGAGGATCATACCAAGCCCAAAAAGGCTTAAAACTTGCAAAAAATGACAAATACCATTTGGAATGATTTCATCATAACCATACCCTCTTTACACCTTCCCTTGTTGCTAATTCAATCATCAAATTTGATGCAGGAACATCTAATCCCAACATGCACATATGGCTAGCAACATGCAATTTTGGATTGTAGTCACTAAATTTTGGCTTGGATGGTTTATTTAGGTCATTTGTAGCCATTTAGGTGTGTTAGGTTGTAGTCAATCCTTCACAATTTCAAATTTTGCATTTCCCTCCAAAATGTGTAAGTTTGAATTGTGAGGCCATTTTTGGCTTTGTCTTGGAGTGCTAATGTTTCCTATGGGTTATTCAAGTTTTTCATGCATGTAAAATTGACCTAAGGAGGTCTAGGAATCATGAGTTGTGTATTAGGAGTTAGAGTTTTGGAATAATAGCTAAGATTTCTAATGTTACATCAATGATTAGCCATGTGACCAAGAGGCTTTGGAAGTCCATTCAGTTAACAACCACCTCTTGGGGTATAAAACACCTTCATGTAATTGAGTGTGGCATCATTTGAATGGTCAAGCTAATGGAAATCGGATCTCTAAGTTTGAGAGAGAAAGGAATGTTGTTTTTGTAAAACAAGACAGAGTATGCTTTAATTATGAGTCATATTGATTATTAGTTTAAATTTGTGTATGGATGATTGATGAAAATTTTGTTAATGGTGTTTGATCTCATTGAAGAATACACAATCCAATTCAGGCATGTGGTTTTGTGACTAAAATTGGTTGTAGCAATTCCTTGAATTTTGTAGCAGATTGTGTGATATTTTGTTGATCACATTTTCCAACACATAAGGGTGACTAAGGTTGAAGGATGAAAAGGTTGATATTGAGAAGGAAAAACTAGGGTATGGTAACCAATAAGAAGGAGATTATACTCGAGACTTCACTTGGAAGGTGATTTACATCTATATTAGTTGTTAAGGTTCAATACCTTGTTTTACCCGAGAGGATACACATAGTCTTGTGGATACGTGATAGAGGTCATAGAGGAGTTATTATGCTTGATATGAGCCTTAAGGTATGAACAAACACTAATATGTCTTCTCGGTTCTTGGTAAGCCAACATGAAGGGATATTTTATTGAATGTCTTGACAAACTCAAGTTTCACTGTTTAAGGGACTATGTCACAGAATTTATTCATTCTTTGTAATTAGTGAGTAATTGATCTTCTCGCTAGTTTGAAAGGGGCTCAATAAGTGTTTAAAACTTTAATAGACCTTATGAGATCTCCAAAATAGCAAGGAAGAAGTCTATTTGGTTTAGCAAACTGTCAAGTATTGGGGAAATTTGATTTCAGGGTAGAGTTAAGAGGTTTAGTGAACAATAACGAAGAAAAGGGAAACCTTAAGCTTTGCTAGTAAGATGAGTTAGAGGAGAAGACTTATACAGACCTACACTATTAATATTTATCCTTGAAACTAGAGATAGTGTCTTTTATTGACAAAATTCTCCCTCTCGTGCTTCCTTAAACCGGTAAAACCTGCACCTAGGGTTTGAGGAGGTAAAGTCTAGTTTTCTTGAGAACGAGCCACCCAAAATCTTTAAAACTTCAAATATAGCTCTGTCCCAAGGCCCTTTAGGTTATGGTGAAGGAATGGGGTTGAAACATTTAGTCACAAATGATATTTTCATGACAGCTTTCCACTTAAGGCACATGTAAGAGGGTTGAAGGCTTAGTGTTTGAAGTTTCTCATTTGGTTGAGGGTTTTGATGGTGAGTTAGACTATGTAACTTGGAAAAAATACATAAATACTTTCCCCTAGCTATTGAAGAAGGTTTAAAAACTTGATACATGCTATTGTTCTGATAGAGTGGACTGAGGGTAATTAAGCGAGAAAACTAGAGAGGGAGAGTTGAGAGTTGGACCACCTCCGCAGAGAGTAACCTTGAGTTTGGTGCTAAGTGTCTACCATAGTCAAGGATAGGTGACTCGAAAAGAAAATTGAAATACTTCCTTGATAAAATTACATTCCTTTGCTAAAGGATAGCTACAGATCTTGCTCGGCTGCAGGCGTAAGGATCTAAATTGAAGCTTGGGGAGTGATTTTGAGTGAAATTGTGTAAAGAAGGTCTTAGTGAACTTTGTGAACAAGAGGAGGGGAAAGATGGGTATCTAAAAGTAATAGTAGCTTATTTTTAAGTTCCTAGAACTCATAATAAGGGTGAAAACCTTACAAATGGAGACTCTAGAAGTAGCTCAAGAAGGCAAATTTGAAAATTTTGGTTTAATTGTTGTTTTTCTTTGGAACTAACTCCATTTGAGACTTTTAGAGACACCCATAATAAAGTGTAAGATTCATTAGTTGTCTTTCAGCATCCTTAATATGCATGCAAAATTTTATAACTCCACTCCTTCTCTAGCTTCGCAATATCACTTTTTGTCTTTCTTGCTCATAATGCTCCTACTAGCCTAGGGTAGTCTTCTATCATGCATAACTTCATGTACAATTTTCAAATCACAATTTCCTTAAAAACCCACTTGAAAAATGGTCTCATTATTCTACCCTCAAAATTTTAGAACCTAACTCCTCAAAACATGTGAGTTATTCTCATTTTACCAGGTCTGAGCATGATTTTGTGCTCTCATAATAGGGTCTCGACTAAGTTTTCATCACAACTTTTGATAAACACATAATATAGAAAAACTGTTAAAAAACCATTTGCATAAGGTCATAATCCTTTTATAGTCCAAATTTTAGATCATTTGGAGTTGAAATAAAAAAGTTATGACGCACTGTCTCTCAAGACATATTGAAACTTGCATACACAGTCATACACACTTGGAGTCTCATCTTAGCTTTTCCAGCAGGGTATTAGTTCCTCATCACTAACCTTGATCTTACTCATAACTCCATTGCAAGAATGAGATATAAACACATCAAACAAGGAAGAATATCAAACCCAAACTTTGAACTACAACCCAAAAAGATCCATTCATGCACAAAAACCAAAGTTTACTACCTTATAATTGTCTTACATACAAAAATATAATGCTTCCCTCTTTTCCAACATTCTCCTCATCCTCCACCACGAGGAATGAGCTCTCACTCACTCACCAACTCCCCTATATTCGAATTCCATCTTGCATCTAACTCCTAGAAGTGTAACTCCTTTTCTAAGTCTCATCACGAATGTCATTTTGTGACTCTTGAACTTCTCGCTGCCATTTTTACACTATTTTAAGTATTTCAACGACTCTTACTTTTCTAGGACCTATTACTAAGACAACTAAACTCCTCACACACACCTTACACATCTCTTAAACTCCTTTAACCCTCTTTACAATCCCAATCCTTTCACAATTTCAAACTTCAATTTGGAGGGAAAAGCACAAATGAAAACAATTCAATTTTTGACTCTTTTTACCCTCCTACAATGACTCATTTAGAATTTCTATGGACTTTGACACATTCCAAAATCTTAAAATAATGACAAGAAAAAGGATTAACAACATGATGCTTCTCATGCCATGATGCTCTTGCATCAATGTTTTAGTTAGAAATAAATGACACCTCCTCATTATAATAGAGGAGAGACTATGTCTCATTATTGTTGCCAAATTCCACTATTTTGTACATAACAAAATATTTTGCCAACATATAGTCGTTAATAGTTTTAAGTATAAATGTGGGAAATGAACTTTGCACTCGGAGGCCTAAAGCTACAAAGTTTTTGTTGTGGTTGTGATGTCCACCGTTATTAATTAGTCTTATTCTTTTTGGTGAAGCGTTGGCACCTAAAAAAGAACTCAATATTAGCTTTTACAAGTGCCACGAAGGTCTTAAAAGCGATTATGCATGATGACACCATTGCTTGAACTATCCGTGTTAGACATGCAGAAATCATAGCCTAATATTTAGGGATTTTAGGATTCTGCAGTAGGCTAGCATTTAGTAGCTAGCATTTAGGGAAGTTATTTTGTAATTGACAGCACACTAGATGATATGTGTATGTGCTGGCAAATGTTGTCCATCTGTAGGATGAAGAGTAGAGATAGGTTAGTTTGAGTTTGAGTTTGAATAAGACTCTGTTTATTGTTATTCTATAAAGATTGTATTCTTTGATTTAGCAGAGCACAAGAAAATAAGAATAAGAAATAGATCAAAACCTGCAGTTGCATTTATGTGTTCTATTTTAAGAGTGCTAATAATTTTCATGGTATCAGAGCAGTGTTGGTGAAGTGTTGCTTTGTAGAGAAGTATCAGAAGTTTAAAGATAGAGATATGGCCACATTTGTTGCAGGAGATCCTCACAGGATGGTAGAACGATTTGATGGCGTTGGATTTAATCTCTGGAAGCTCGAATGAAGATGTTGTTGCTGAACAAGGATCTACTCAATATAGTTGAAGGGACTGAGATTAAACCCACCCAGGATGCAGATCTGATCAGTAAGTGGGAATCAAAGGAAGGTAGGGCTCGTTCCTGTATACTTTTAAGTTTGAGTGATAATGTGCTTTTACATGTAAGTGAGGCAAAATCAGCAAAGGAAGCTTGGGATCAATTGATCAAGTTATATGAATCAAATGATGTTAGCACAAGATTATATCTTAGAAGAAGATTTTTTTAGTTAAAGATGCAGGAAACACAAAAGATATCAGATTTTACAAATCAGTTTAAGTCTCTCAAAAATCAATTGGCAGCATGTGGATCAGTGATTGCAGAAAGATGTTGTTATGTCGCTTCTTGGGAGTTTGCCAGAATCCTATTCTGGACTGGTAGTAGCACTAAGCACCCAATCTAACTTGGATTTGACAAAAGTAATAGTAGCACTACTTCAAGAAGAAATCAGAAGGAAGGATGGGGGCCTGAATGATGAGAATCCTACAACACTGTTTTCAGCAGGATATAAGGGCAAAGTGAAAAGGAAGAGTGACAACAAATCACATCCCTCCCAGTCTAATGTCTCAAAGAATGGTAAAGACACAAAGGAGGAGAAAAATAAGGGAAATTGCTTTCATTGTGGAGCTCCTGGGCATTTTAAGAAACAATGTCGTAAGTGGTTAGCATGGGTAGAAGAGGTAAAGAAAAGGAAGGTTGCTGAAGCCAACATGACCGTAAGCAATGACCAAGAAAATTTGTTTTCGGTTGTCACAACCCCAAGTTCTGATGTTTCAAATTGCTGGTATTTAGATTCGGGAGCAACTCAACATATGACACCTGAGAGAAGTTGGTTTATGGCATATACAGAAGCACCCAAAAGTAAGACTGTCAATCTTGGAGATGATAGCAAATGTGAGATGATCGGAATTGGAGATATTCCATTGCAAATGCCGATGGTGGATACAAGAAAATCCAGAACGTATGGTATGTACCTGCTCTTGTCAAAAGTCTTTTATCAGTGAGCAAGATTACCGATGCTGGCATAATTACACAGTTTGACAGCAAGGAATGTGTCCTAAAGGATGTTGAAGGAGTAATTGTTGCTACGGGAATCAGAGATGGCAATCTGTACAAGTTATGTGCAGCAGTACCTGATGTGGTGTTAACAACAACAAATAATGAAATATCTAATTCAGTTCTTTGGCATCATAGATTCGGACATGCAAATCCTCATTCGCTTCAAATGTTAAAATCAGAGCAGCTTGTGGAAGATTTTAATTTGCATCTACCAGTTGAGTTGGGAGTGTGTGAAGGTTATTGTTTAGGAAAGCAACATAGATTCCCCTTCCCAAAGAAAGGCGCAACACGAGCTAAGGAGAAAATGGAACTTGTGCATTCAGATATTTGCGGTGCAATGCAAACAATGTCACACAATGGGCAAGGTATTTTATTACCTTCATTGACGATTCTTCTAGAATGACCTTTGTTTATTTTATCAAAAATAAATCATGTGCATTAGAGATGTTTAAGGTTTTTAAAGCATTTGGTGAGAAGCAGTCAGGAAAACCTTTGAAATGACTCAGATGTGATAATGGGGGTGAATATACCTCAAATGCTTTCAAAATTTTATGTGCAAAAGAAGGTATCAAACTTGAGTATATTGTTCCTTATTCACCACAATAGAATGGTGTCGTTGAAAGAAGGAATATGACTCTTGTTGAAAGTGCTAGATGCATGCTTAAGAGTAGTGGATTATCTAATGTTTTTGGGCTGAAGCAGTCTCCAATGCAACATATATACAAAACAGGTTGCCAACTACATTGCATAAGAAGACGCCTTATGAGGCATGGCATGGAAGCAAGCCAAGTGTCAATGATTTAAGAATTTTTGGTTGCATAGCATATGCACATATACCAGATGAAGAAAGAAAGAAGCTAGATGACAAAAGCAAGAAGTGTATAATGGTTGGATACAGTTTGAATTCAAAGGGATATCGAATTTATGATCCTATAACACATGAGATTCTAGTCAGAAGAGACGTCATTTTTGACGAAAATTCAGTTTTGCACAAATCAACAGAGATGGAAAATGCTAAGGATTCAGAAACAAGGCCTTATGATCTCGGATCTGATGAAGAATCTGAGCATGAGAATTCTACTCTAGCGAGACCATTACAAGTTGCAACCACACAACCCATAGGAGATGTACAAGGAGAGCAGCAGCTTCGTAGATCAACAAGACTACGAAACCCACTCAAAAGGCATCGAAATCATATGCACTTAGTGTAGAAGTTGATGAACCACTCAGTGTTCAAGAAGCACTTCAAAGTATTTATGCAATAGATTGGAGGCAAGCAATGGATGCTTGAATATGAATCGCTCATAAAAAATCAGACATGGGAACTCACGATTCTTCCACCTGGAAGAAGAGTGGTTGGATGCAAGTGGTTATTCAAACAAAAGTACAAGTCTGATGGGTCGATAGACCGCTACAAGGCTCGATTGGTGGCAAAAGGATACACCCAAATTGCAGGTTTGGATTATCATGACACCTTTTCTCCTGTAGTCAAGATAACATCCATCAGAGTTCTGTTAGCAGTGGCAGCAACCTTGGATCTTCATGTACATCAGCTAGATATAAAAACTACATTTTTAAATGGATTCTTAAAGGAAGAAGTTTATATGGAACAACCAGAAGGCTACATACAAGAAGGAAAGGAGCAGTTAGTATGCAAGCTTCAGAAAACATTGTATGGACTGAAATAGTCTTCAAGAGCATGGTATGAGCGTATTGATGGGTTTCTCCAAAATGAAGGATATGTAAGTTGCAATGCTGATTCAAATGTCTACATAAAGCATATTGGTGAGTCTCTAGTCATCTTAGCCTTATATGTTGATGACACCATCATTATGAGTAATGATTTTAAGATGTTAGGCATGTTCAAGTCTCAATTAGCTGCAGAATTTGAGATGACTGATCATGGTGAGATTCATTATTGCTTGGGCATTCAAATTTTAAGAGATAGGGAGAAGAGGAAAATCCATCTTAGTCAAGAAAGGTACATTAGGAACATTCTCAAGAAATTTGGGATGGAAAATTGCAAGCCAGTAAGTACTCCAATGGAAGTAGGAAACAAACTTTCACTGGACATGTGTCCCAAAACACAAGAAGAAGAAAGTTATATGAGTATGGTTCCATATCAAAATGCTGTTGGGAGCCTAATGTATGCAATGGTTTCTAGCAGACCTGATATTGCACATGTTGTAAGTATTGTGAGCCAATATTCCAGCAATCCTGACCACAACATTGGGCAGCAGTTAAAAGAATTTTTAGATATCTACAAGGAACAACTAAACATGGAATAAGATTTAGTGGGAGTTCAGAAAAATCTCTGCAACTTACTGGATATTGTGATGCAGATTGGGCAGGGGACGTTGATAGTAAAAGATCAACTTCAGGGTTCTGTTTTATCCTTGGTGGAGGTGCAGTTTCGTGGGCAAGTAAGAAACAACGATCTGTTTCTCTCTCCAGTGCAGAAGCAGAATATATAGCAGCATGTCAAGCTACAAAAGAATTGATTTGGTTGAGAAGATTGTTGCAGGACATCGAGGTTACTCAGTCCCAACCAACAATATTAAAGTGTGACAGCCAAAGTTGCATAGCCATGACGAAGAATTCGAAGTATCATGGGAGAGTTAAACATATAGGGATACAATATCATTTCATCCGTGAACAAATTGAGAACAACACTATCAAAATGGAGTACTGTGCAACTGAGATGATGGTGGCGGATGCATTGACAAAGGCATTACCAAGAAATAAGTTTGAGTTTTGCAAAGAAGGATTCGATGTGATACAAGCTGGTTGACAAATATTTGGCTAAGTGGGAGTGTTAGACATGCAGAAATCATAGCCTAATATTTAGGGATTCTGTAGCTAGCATTTAGGATTCTGTAGCTAGCATTTAGGGATTCTGTAGCTAGCATTTAGGGAAGTTATTTTGTAATTGACAGCACACTAGATGATATGTGTATGTGCTGGCAAATGTTGTCCATCTATAGGATGAAGAGTAGAGATAGGTTAGTTTGAGTTTGAGTTTGAATAAGACTTTGTTTATTGTTATTCTATAAAGATTGTATTCTCTGATTTAGCAGAGCACAAGAAAATAAGAATAAGAAATAGATCAAAACCTGCAGTTGCATTTCTGTGTTCTATTTAAGAGTGCTAATAATTTTAAGCTAATAAAAAAGCAGATGGCGAGTATTGCTTTGAGACTTAATTGGTGCCCAATGAAGCAAATATTACTTGGGTCAAAGATATATTTATCTATATGCTTTTGGGGCTTTACAAAGACACGAAAGGAAAGTAAGTTTCTAGTTACAAAAATGGTTCCAAAGCTCAAGATGTCTACATTTTTCTTAGAGCGATGGAGGGATTCAAACCCCAACCATGTCCAAGTTTAAGGTTGTGTGTGTTTTCGTGGCAACAATCTAGGGAAGTAAAAGACCTTTCAAACCGATTTCGGTGGAACTTGTACAACAACCGGGAAAGACTAAAAAACAACATAGCTATACTAAAAAGAAAAATGAACATAACTAGCCATTTATATAACATCTCAAGTGTTTTCTTCATTGCGATTCTTTCCTAGAAATCAGCATCCAAACTAGAGCTAGAAACACCCATTGGCATCCATGGAAGTACAAGGTGCCCTCCAGGTGCATTGGCATAAACCTTTGAGTTGAATAAATCATAAAATTTTATTTATTTGCAACAAATATAGCAAGACAACCTTATAATAACTAATTCATCGGATATAATAACATCTTAGTAGAATGCCCAAACTTTTGTAAGAAAATAGCTACCCCAAAGAAGTTTATGCACACATTTTTCTGAATGAAAGTGAAAATGATAACCCTACCTGTAGCAATGATTCAGGAGTGATGGGACCCAGGAAAATAGTAGCATGTGATAATTACCTCAAGTCACCTTTCACATCTCTCGCCAAAAACTCATATGATCCAAACCCTCGGAATATGTAGCCGCAAGCCTGCAACTCATGGTAAAATGTTCTATAATTTTCGTGGATGAAGATCCCAATCCAACACAAAAGATTATGTTTGTATCTCTCAGAACATCTTGATTTTTTTGCCAATTTTCACCCCTAACCATTCATCTTTCCCTAGGCAATACGAAGAAAAATTGTACTTGTTAAGGCTGACGGAATTGTCTGCTCTGCCTGTATCGAAAGGCCCCATTTCTTTCCTCGTAAGTGTATAATTGAACCTTGTTTGATCCTTCAGTTATTGATTGGTGGATCCTAATGTAGTACCGATTACATTAATATTATCGATTGAATTGGGGCTTTGTGGAACTTCTCACCAAAGATATTTACTCACCGTAACTTTACTTTTGGAGGTTAGTCTAAGAAGTTTTGCCATTTCTTAGTACCATTTTCATTAAGGGGCTAGTGGCATGCTATGCAAGTTTAATGACCTTCCTTGAATCCCTAATCCTTTGCGTCGGTCTAATTTTTCTGCATCACCATCCAGGACTTCTGTTTGACAGGATACTCTCTCCAAATACCGCATTATCAATCAAATTCATGACAAAATGGAATGTTCGACCTATCTCGCCATGGTATATCAAAGTTTTCTAGAATGATTTTACTATTTTGAAAAAAAAATAACAATAATCACAAAGCAAACTCGGTAAAGAAGATAGGTTGAGAACCTAGTCGACAATATTCTAATTATCCGCCATTTTGGGTTTAAGAACCTAATCTTCCCCTCCTTATTGTACAATATTTACGAAACGGTATTTGAGGGCCTAATCATGTGTGCTTTACCCAGATTTAACACATACCATTTTGAATGTTGCAAGAAAAGGTTAGGCTTGAATTTCTCATTTGCTTCCTTATTTATCTTTTCATGGTGAAAATAAAAACAACCATACAAATACTGATTCCTAGTTAGATACATTGCAACCACAAATGAGACATATATACAATGCCTTCCCCCGCCCTTTTTGATCGGTTAATTGATCAAAATATACATATGTAGATTGACATTACCCGCACCAAGAACATTAACATTATGCCTATATGGTTGGACAACCTTGTAACCCTAACCTAGTATCCAGCTATTATTAGTTCCTTGTTATTGCTATTGTAATTTGAAATTTAGAAGTAACTCAAAGAACCTCCTGTTTCACATTAAAATTTGTCGTTTGCTTTGCTCTAAATTAGCGAGGCAATATGAAGCATTCCTAAAGGTTTCTCAAATTTAACCTCCCGAAAATGGTAACGCCTATTATTACCGAAGGAGATTTTTAAAAACAATAAATCATTTACAACAAGGGTGTTGCATTTATGCTCTATTGGGGTTTTCAATGGTAATCGAACACCTCTCTCTCTCTCTTTCTGGTATGATCACAGATCCTTGACATGAAAAAAATGGCCACTTTGTACACAACCACGAATACAATGCTTCTACAACAAGTCTAAACTAAGTCAAGCTGCCCTTGTACCATGGCATTTATCATAACTAAGTGTGAAGAGGGGTATAATTCTGGATGCTCACGAAATTACGAGTTTAGGTTAACTTACTAAAGAGGATTCATTTTGTTGAATGGCCAGCCAAAAATGTTGTGTTCTCTTTCGTACAAATTCATAGAATAAATTTCTTGGAGTCATTCTTTATAGCTAGAAACTTTCTTGGAATTTCTTCAACATTGACATTGGATTGCTGAGTAGACTAATAAGTCTATGCATGTATTTGTGTTTAATTTTAAACATAAATACTGAATCGAGCTCTAGAATCTCACATCTGTGTATATGCAAACTATACAAGCAGTAGGCAAAATGTGCATTCAAAATGATTTTGATTTTAGGCCCAAAAACTCAAAATTTAGAGTTGATTGAAGTTAGAGAGTGGGTACATGTTGACCCACTTACAAAAACATGAACATTTTTTTCATATTGACAAAAACAAAAACTTGGTTTTTTTTTTTTTAATTTCTTTGAATGTTATCTGCTCTTATGCAGTCAGAAAACTTTACCAGAATCCCTTTGTATAGGCTTCAGAAACCAACTAATTACACTAGAGCATAATTTCGGATCCTTGTCCAACAAACTCTTGATCTTATAAGCTCGAAAGATAAATCGAAGATCCTCTTCAATAAATTGTTTTTGTAGTACTAGTGTTCAAAGTTGTTTTTGAAGGTGAGCAAAATCACTTAGTGGAATGGCCATTATGTCTTTTTTAAGCTGGTTTATTAATCACATAATCTAGAAAGTGCGACTCTTGCTACAAATTCATCACTGTTGACAAAACAATTGCTAAAAAAATTAAAAATGAATGATGCACATAGTTTCTGAAGATCTTAAAACAAATTCGGCTATTTTTGCAGGATAGATATGAAATACAAACCCAGGTCCACACCACAGCTAGTCATAGACAACATGGCCAGCAATAAATCCCATTGCACCTTGAGATGCATTTAAGCATTCCTTTCTGGTTGTCTTTGCAACTATATTCAAAAGAAGTGCATTTCCTTGTTCCATATATAAATTAATTGAAGTTTAAACCCTAGATAATCGGGTTGCACACACCCAAATGGAGTACATTCATGATATATTACGTAAGTATGCAAGCCTGATATTGTTCAAGAGTATAAGAAAGCAAACAGATTATATGTTTACGCACAATATAACTTATGAGCCTCCTTTCTGTTTAAGAAAAATTTGTTGGCTAGTTTGTGTTCCAGTTCAAAACTGAATACTGAAAATTAGAGAGGCCTTTGCAAAATTGCTGTAAATAGATTGACGATAGATTTTGAAAAATTCCATTGGGAACAGTATGTTAACCAGATTTACAAACATGTGCCATTTTGAGGACTGCAAATAAAAAGATGCTCATATTCATCCAAATGCAGCAAAGAAATAGAGGGTTGGTGTTGACACTAGATGAGAAAAGGGAACAGTTCAACCAATTGTCACCTTGTTTGATCAGTAGCTAGAACAAGAGACCAAGATTAAACCCTTTGTGTTCAGTTGCAGTCAAAGAGAATATTCATGCTGCTTGATAATTATATGGGTCAAAACCTCCCATTCTATCTTCATTGTTCAAATAATTGCATTAAAATTAGGAATATCTGTTGTTGATATTTTGTAATGGAATTCATAGTGCCACCATTGACTTTCTGCTGCAATTCTTCAGTCACTATTATAGATGTCACAATATCTATGTTATCCAGAAATTCATAAATATACAACATTCAAAAGGAGTGGTTCCAAGGTTGCACACTAAATACAGAACTCGTGTAGAATGTTTAGAATTACATTTTGGTTTTGAATTTGTGTAGAAACCTGATAGTATTTCACTTGGAATTCCTTCCTGTTTAGTGATATGTGTGATGTATGATTAAAACTCTCAAATCTAGATGAAATATTAAATTATAACACTGTATCAAACTGAAAGGGGTAAGAATCTGCACACTCCCAACGGGGTTTTATATTGATCAGATTCTCACTCCGGCCAATGTTATTGAGACTAATATCTATAACCAAGTGTATCCTTTATATAATCTCAACCAGACATCCAAATATAGTTAATCCAGTGTCATAGCAATTGCATATCATTCTGTTGCTAACCTTGCCTGCATTAAGAGCTATGGATATGCTAAAATATGTAGAGGAAGTAGTAAAAAGCTTTTGATCATGTTAGCATTAAGTCTCTTCTTAAGGTATCACAACTTCACTATTTGTCACATGATTAGCATCACTCTTTATGCCGTGTACAGCTGCAGAGTACTAGTATGTGGCTACAAGAGCCCATGTCTGTCAATGGTCCTCTGATTTCATGCGGAAGCAGTGGTGCCAAACTGAATTTGTCTAATATTGAGCTCACAACTAATGGCCCAGACATATAAATAAAGGCATTGGCATCAATCATTGAACTGAATAAATCATAAAATTTGATCGACTTGCAACAAATATAGCATTACGACCTTTTAATAGCTAAGTCATCAGATTACTTGAAATGACACAATCATACAATATAGATATTCCAATTCCGTTAGGAAATATAGCTCCCGTAGAAAAGTTTTATGTAAACATTTTTCTGAATGAAGAAAATAATAATAATGACCCCCTACTTGTAGAAAAGATTCAGGACCCAGGTAAATAGTACCATATGCTAATTACCTCAAATCATCTTACACGTATCGCCAAAAAGTGGTATGACACAAACACTTGATTTTGTAGCTGCAAGCCTTAAACTCATGGCAAAATGTTCTTAAATTTTACCAACTGAAGATCCCAATTCTACTCAAAAGATTGTGTTTTCTCCCTGCGAGACGCTCTTCATTTCTTTGCCAATTTATACCCCTCAGCAGTCAAGTTTCATTTAGGTTGTGAAGAAAAATAGTACTTGTTACGATTGATAAGAAAGTATCAGTTGTGTGCTCTTCCTTTATTGAATGTATACTAAAGTTTTACCATCTCATAGTACCCTTCTCATTCAAGGGGCCAGTGGCATGCCATGGCAGTTTAACAACCTTCCAGACTTCTCTGAACCTTTTATCCTTTGCTTCAGCCCTTAGTGTAGCCTCTTGATCTAATTTTTCCGCATCCCTATCCACAACTTGTGTTTGACAGATACTCTCTCCAGTTACCCCACATCAACTTAAATGCATGAAAGAATGGCATGTTCTGACCTATGACCAAGGTATCTCAAAATTTTCTAGAATGATATTACTAGTTTGAAGAAAAATATAAAATTAATCTTGGCACAAAGCTAACGCCAGTAATAATACTCTAATCACCCACCGCGGTGGATTAAGAAACCTAATCTTCCCATGCATATTGCGCAATTATTCAAGAATGCCACTATTCGAGACCCTGGCCTTGTGTGTTTTATGAAGATGTGCACACTACGATTTGAATGTTTGATATAACAGCTTAGTCTTGAATTTCTGTAAACATCTGCATTTGCCTCCCAACTGATCTTGTCCTGGTAAAAAAATTCAGTAATACAAATACAACTATCTAGTCAGATTCTTTGCCTCCCCAACTGACACATACACAAGAGTCAGCCCTCTCTGTTGGATCATTTGATCTGATAAAATATCCATGTGTAGACTGACCTTACCTGCACCCAATAAGATCGAAATTATGCATAATGGATTGGATAAACTTGCAACCCTAACCTAATATCCAGCTAATATTAGTTCCCTATAATTGTTGTTATAGTTTGAAAATTTTAAGAACCCAAAAGCACTTCTTGATTCACTTAAAATTTTCTAATTTGCTTTGCTCTAAATTATTCCACTGGACATTTTCTTTTTAAATTTTCTGGATATTAGGTGTATGTTTTCTTGGGGTTGTCAATAGTAATCAGAGCCTCTCTCTCTCTTTTTCCTGTATGATCACAGATCCTTGATATGAAGATAAAGGGCCACTTTACACACAAAATCAATTTACAGGGAGCAGCAGTATAATAAAACAATTTATGATTTAGTTTAAGAAATTGTACTTTGCTTTGCTCTGGATTATTCCACAAAACAAAACATGTTTTTCGTTATTTTACTCCAGCTTATCGGGAAACATGAAACATACCTAAGGCTTCTTATGGGATATTGTCATTACAAGAGTTCTTTTCAGCGGGATTTCTTAGTAGGTAGGGCACATTTACGGCAATGAGATCCATGGAGTCTAGAGAACCCATTGCCTGCGAAAACATAATATAGATCTCCTATTCAATCACTGCTATGAATACAAATTCCTGGGTAATGGTTACTCTTGTAATCTATATTTCTCCAGCCAGAAAATTTGTCACATCAGATGCACATTGCAAATAGAAATAATATATCATTCACCAACCCTCAACACAAGGTTATTCTTTATTTGCTTTAATGAAGATTGGAATGGAAGTCAGAGCATCTCTCTTTTCTATTAATCTTCCCTTCTCTTGTAATACAACGTTATTTCCTTTACTAAATTCAAAGAAGAAATGATATACAGTGCATCATATTCTTCAGCAAACAGCTCACAACCCAAATTCTCAATAAGGGAACTACAACCAAACAAGTTACAGTTCTTAGCGAGACGAATCTTCAATAAAGTCTACAGCACCCAAAGGAAAACTTAAAAGGGAACAGAATATTTTACTGTTAAGGATTAATCAATTGATTGCAATTGCAAATAAAAATATTTGAAAAGGAACGGTGCCCTCAAACGCTGTCTGAGAACTTTAACTGGCCTTAGTTTTGTGGGTGTGAGACCTCATGTTCTGCCACAAGTATCTTCCACTTGCCATATCCACAAATGTCCAGAACCCACATAAAATAGCTCCACTAACCTGTGAAATTCCGCAACAGAGTGACAAAACAGAGGCCAACTCAATTCAGTTTAATGTAAATATGTAAATATCAATATCCACAAGTGCCCAACAATGACCAACGGGTCTGAAAAAGAAGCACACAACTGAAAAAGTACCAATACAAGGCCCAAAAACAACATAAACATAAAACACCCAGAAATTATAGAGAAGCGAACAACATGAATCCCTGAAAACCCAATGAAAATCTGTACAGACGTAATTACATGAACAGATGCATACCCTTTTGAGGAGGCCGAATTTGTGGGCGTTTGCATCTGGTGCTGCATTGCCATTTTTGTGAAGTGGGTCGTCTTGTTTGGGATCTTGTTGGTCACCATTAGAGCGCACTGTTCTCCAGGCGAAGTATGCAGCTAGCAGGCCTGAAAGGAAAACCAGAAGGATTCTCAAAGGACACATTTTCTCCTTCTTCTTCTTCAAATCAATGAGGTACGTAGTTTCTACAAGGGTGTATAAAACAAAAGTTGAGTCTTGGAGTCGATGAGAGCGTTGAAACTCTGAGATTGAGTTGTCGGAGCGCTGTGTCAACTGTGCATACCCGAATTCCCCACATGCACAAGTGGGAAATTATTATTTGCACATGAATTTAAAGTAGTTTAGTCAAAAGTGAAGGCCATCTGCTCTCAACTAATTCCATTTGACCTGTATTTGTTTTGGAAATATGGATCTTATCCAACGCTTAAGGCTAAGGTTAGGTAACAGTACCATACTAGAATTAGAATAGGATTAATTCGTAGGTTGTAGATGATGCAGCCTGTAGGTACCTAGCTCTTATTTTGGATCAAGTGCACCCCTGCGACTAAGTCCCATGGAAGAAGAGGTTGATGGTGGAATGAATGTGTTGTCCACTACAGGTAAATACTTAGGTCTCCTTACGTAAAAAAGGAAAACAATAATAATAATACTCGAGAAAAATTGTTATTCTTAAACAAACACATTTATAATCCAATAAAATAGTATAATAATTTAATACGTTTATAATCCCATAAAACAAATTAAGCATTTATACTTAAATAGTTTGCATGGCCCATTTATATATGGAATAGTGATGAGATCTCTTTCAATTAATATTATTTAAAAAGGAAATATGTTTAGATTATTATTTTTTGTGAGTTTTTTTTTTTTTTTTTTCTCACAGAGTGTTTGGAGAATGTAATTATGTCAAGAGGTGTCTTATTATGTTGAAGGCGAGTCTATAATGGGATGGATCTTTGATGACTACGCTCACTAGTTTTAGGAGTTTATCATCCTAGTGGACCTATTTGTCATCCCACTACAATTGTGCACCTTGTCACACCTAGTTGTTGGCACACACTTACTACGAGCACTGTCATCCATCATCGTTGTTTTCCCATCCGTAGTTCCCTTGTTTATTTACTTTGTTGTTTGTTTTTAACATTTTATCTTCACCAATATGGATTGTTCCATGCAAACACAACCACCATAGTAGTACATGTTTTTTAAAATTTCCCATTGACTTTTCTTCCGTGCATAATTTTATTTGCGCTTGCATTTGTAGATAGGTCTTATTATGTGAGTTGTGAAATCGTGCGAGAAAATCCATAGCATAGAGTCTATTTTGTATAGTCACTTTTGCATTCGCAAATTCCATATTAAGTCAAGCTTAGGTGATAATAGTAATGCTTGGTGCTTGGTCCCTTATTTTGAGCACATAATTATGTATTTATATGATTCCCTTGTTTGAATTTCGTGAACCGACAACTAGAAGGCTAACCCATAAGTGAAAAAGATGCCCTAAAAATAAAAGAGACCCAAAAAGAGCAAGTACGATAGAAAAGGGTCATGGGCGCCCGAGGGACGAGGCGCTTTGGGCGTTGGTGTCGTCGGCCGAGCATTGATGTCCAAAGCCATGAAAGATAAATAAGTAAAGTTCTGAATGGGTTGTAGGGTGTGCAAAACCAAAAAGAAAGTAAGAAACAGAGAAAAAGGCCAAAGATAGTTGTCAACCACTAGCTTTCTTGCGTAGGAATCATGTAAATGCCAGCATACTTTTAGAACCTAGAAATGTACCCAAGTGCGTGATTTTGTGTCTACATTTGCCCCCACTTTATGTTGTTGAGTGAATACTCAATAACATAAAGTAGATAAGAGATGTGTACCTTATGATCCTGTAGAGCATGTGGCGAAATGTGTGTCGAGTGGACAAGTGAAGCGTGGAAACTAGGAAAGGAAATTGACCCTAGGGGTGAAGCATATGTGTTGCGTTGTACCTATTGTTGTGCTTGTATTTGTTGTTGTAGGTTTCTTCTTGTTGCGTATTAAGGACGGACCTGCAAAAGAAGAGCGAAAGAGTAGTCAAAGTTTTGTATATGAGAAATCTGAGTAAAGTATGCAAAAGTATGTAAAAGTGTAATAATAAAGAAAAGTGTGTAGGAGAGTGTAAAGGATAGAAAAATGTCTTGAAATGATGTGAAGAGCAAGTTTTTTGGGGCGATCTTAGGCCAATAGCAAGTTTTTTGGGCAATCTCACGCCAAGAGTGAGTTTTTGGGTGATCTCACACCAAGAGTGAGTTTTTCGGGCGATCTCACGCCAAGTGCGAGTTTTCTAGGCGATCTCACACCAAATAACAAGTGTTGGGGAGAGAGGTCTAGTGTTACTCTCCTTCCATGACTTTGCCCAATAAGCACCAATGTAGATGGTACGTCCCGATTTGTTCTATTGTCCTGAATCAGTTTCTGATTGTATTGATTGTTTCGATTGAAATGGATTGTAGGAGATTGCATGCATGTTGTAACTGAAGGACTGTGCCTGTAATTGTGAAACTACTCTAAAGAATTATGTAGATTGTGATGATCTGATAAATTGATTGTATGTATCCCTAGGACATTAGCACCCATGGGAGGACACATGCGCCCATGCGCTACTGTCTCGATGTTGGGCACTCGTGTTTATGCTACGCTAAGGACCCAAGTCGATTCAAGGTCATTTGTGACTGTGTTCTGTGTTATTCATGTACTTGTGCGGATCTATATTGTATCTTTGAGCTTACGTAGGGGTAATTTGTTCACCCAGTGTATGCCCCCTCGTTTGGGGTGCATGCGATGTTGATAGGAGAATGTGGCGAAAAGAGAGGATCGATGTTGTTACAAATGGATATCTGCGAGGGTAGGGGATGTGCTTGGTAGAGACCAAAGCACATGCAAACAAAGTGGCTAATAACATGTGTTAGTAGAAAAAGTAAGAAGCATACAATAGAAGACAATGTAACAAACAAGTGTGCGTATAAAGTAGACCGCAAAAAGAAGGTTTCAAACACGGGGCATCGCTCACAATGTCACAAGACAATCAGGGTCGAAGAGGCCAAAAACATACAATAAGCATACAAGGCATATGGCAAGCCCATGAAATAATAGCATACAAGAGTAAACAATGACAAACAATATGTATTAGACAACCATGGTGGCATATAGTCCTGCAAAGTAAATGTTACACATGAAGCACCTATTAGCATGTTAGAAAGATAAAAAGTATGTCAAGGCATGTATGTATCAATGGAAAGTAATGTGCTAGAAAGTAGAAGTAGTAAATGATGAAACAATAACACCTGTAATGTGTGACAAGGTAAGAAATGTAGATGCCCCCATTAGCCTCGGTGGGACTAGTAAAGGTACAAAGTGTCAAACATCATTACGACGTGTGAAAATCAGTAAGAGATCTGCGCATTCAAAACTAGAGACCAAGTGAACGTGCATGTGTATATGATAAAGATAATGACATACTAAGTATCCAACTAACATATTAAGCAAAGTGCATCATGCAAGTAGTATAAGCAAACAACAAGATCAGAATTCAAGATATGCAAATGCGGTGAACGAGTGTGACAGAATGAAATCTAATCGCAGAGTAACTCGGTATATAAATGATAAGGTACAAATGATAAAGTACAAAAATGACACAAGAAACTAAGATTTAAAATATGAAACCCTAAGCAAGAATATGAGATAAGAGGACTTAACTGATTTATGCGCAATCTAGAACCAATCTAAGCGGGAGAAGTGGTGAACAAGATGCAAAAATGTTATTATTGATCTCTATAAATTTTGGAACTCACGAACATGGCTAGACATGGGCACTTGAGCATGACAGGGGCACCTGCATTAATGACTGGATTTGGGCGCCCGTGATTGCGTAAAACCTTTGGATATGTTTTCTATTGTGTCACTAGGGTGTCATAATTATTCTTTGTTGATCACCTATTGTTCGCACTATGCGCCGAAGGTATCTCGTAACCCGCAAAAGAGATGTTCACCTGCACAAGCCCATAAACCACATCAAACCTAAAAATAAAAATGCAGAATGGGAAGTTAGATCGACTCAGACGGTCACCCCGAGAGTGAAATTACGACCGAGCAAAGCAGTGTCTACATCTCGACTTCATGTGGCTCTTGTGAGTGTGTGTAGAAATTGTGCCTAGGATGCCCTTGTGCAGGTTGCGCTTGATAACGAGTAGATTAGCTCTAGACTACAAATGTGTGGATGGAATAGAATAAAATTCCCCTTCCTATGTTATGTATGCAATCCTTGTCCCTTAAATGGATGTTAGATGGATGCTTTGGAGTGCTTTAGGTGCCTTTTGAATGCGAGTTTAGGTGATGATCGTAATGTTTAGTGCTTGGTCCTTTATTTTGAACACATAACTATGTATATATATGATTCCCTTGTTTGAATTTCATAGTTGATAACTGGAAGGCTAACCCATAAGTGAAAAAGATGCCCAAAAGATAAAAGAGACCCAAAAAGAGCGAATAAGATAGAAAATGGTCAGGGGCGCCCAAAGGGGACAGGAGCGTATGGGCACTGATGTTCAAAGCCATGAAAGATAAATAAGTAAAGTTTCGACTGTGCTATAGGGTGTACAAGACCAAATAGAAAGTAAGAAACATAGAAAAGAGGCCAAAGATAGTCGTCAACCACTAGTTTTCTTGCTTAGGAATCATGTAAATGCTAGCATGCTTTTAGGACCTACAAATGTACCCAAGTGCGTAATTTTGTGTCTACATTAGAAATTGATTGTGCAAACATATGTGACTAGGCACAACTAATTAGAAATATGTCATCATGATAAATTTTTAAACCTATAATGACATAATTGAAAGAATTAATTTTAAAACCCCAATTGATGAAAGCAAATCTTTTTTTAATCGACACTACTACAATTGTGGGCTAGGAGGGTACCCACTCATACAACAACTCATGTGGCGAGTGATTTTGCCCCTCTTGCAGAGAGATGTTCCTGCAATTATTGGGGTTTGAACCGGTGATTTCACTATAAACATGGAGGGTGCAAATTGATTGAGCCACAACAAATACCTACAAAAAGAATCTTGATAACCAATAATCGTGTTTTGATGTGTAAATAGTTGATTCTATAGGTATTATGGTTCAAAATAAAATCACCATGTTTTTATTGGTTGTCCTTTTTACGACTTGTATTTAGCTAATGAGAATATGACTTTATATGACTTGCATACACATCCTATTTGTACGACATGTCTCATAACTTCTATCCGATTCCAAAAAATTGGAATGGAGGCCTTGTACACTTTGGCAAGATTTGATCTTGAATGGAAAATATGATGACTTACAAAATTGCAAACCAACTACCTTAAAAAGCTCCATTATCCATATGCCAATTTGATTATAAATGTGACGAAATTAATCCTAATTTTACAATCATGATATTTTTAAAACAAGATTAACCGTATATATATTTAACACGATATAAATTAAATTAGACTTGTGTTTTTTCATTTTATTTTATGTAACTACAATAAATGTTACGCCATTTTAGAGCTTCACTATGCCATTTGTGTGGGATGGATGTTTTACTTTAAGATAAGCCATATCTTTATAAATCCAAAAGTTCTCTCATCTTTAATCTTTAATTTTTAATTTGAATAAATTGTGGAAATCGATTCTATTAAATTAAATTGACTACTTAGTTCAACCCACATTAAAGGAAACTTCGAAACATTGTTTAACTTCCATGAGCACCCACTTGTGTGTGGAATATTATTTTAATTCATTAAGTATGTTATAGTTGACTATTTAAATACCTAGGTGTCACAAGTTTTGTTTGAAAGTGATGAAGGTTGTTTTGGGCATCCTTGACTCTTCTTTCTTTCTAGAATGAGAGAAGATAATGATATTAATGTTTATCTAATGTTAAAATTAATTTCCGGATTTAAATTTATTATAATATTGTTTTCTAGGTATGAAATAAGTAATTTTCTTATGTATAAACATTTATATTTCAAACAAATTTAATTTCTCATAAATTATGATAATTTAAAAATAAATTTATAAAAATTCACCCCTTAATATTATAATAATAAAATATATAAATACAAACATGTTGTCAATAATAAATAAAATTAAAAAAATAAGAATTATAATACGGACAACCTTTCTCATCAAGTTTGCTTTCTCAATAAATTCCATACCAATGATGACAAGTTTGCTTTCTTAGAATGGGCCACCGATTAAGAAAGCAAATAAAATAAAATAATACCTAACATTATTGTCATAGAATGTGAAAACCAAGCTTTTAGTTCAAATGATATGGTGAGAGGTGTTGGATCTTAATCAAGTGTGTCATTAAATAGCATACTATTCAATAATTTTTGAAAAAAATACTATTTACGATGGAATTTAAAGTTGTTGAATGTGACGTTCCACCAAATTTAGAATGCAAAATAAGGGTCGAATGGGTCCAAACAACTTTGTCTAAAGTGTGTTGGATGGAAGAAGCCCTCCTTTTCAAGGGATATTCTTTAAAGCCTAAGGTGTTTGTCTACAAATGAGCAAGCCTAAGGGTTTAGTGTGGATATATTTGAAATTGATGAGTTTAAAAGAATATAATTATGTTTGTAATCATAATATTTCGAAGGTAAATTAAGAAATTTAAAATTTAAATTATATAAAAAAATTAAATCAATATTTTGGAAACATAAAAAAATACACAATTTTAAAATGTGTTTATTTTATTTGAAATTTAAAAATTTGAAAATCAAGACAAAATATTTTGAATTCAAAAATTGGAAAACCCAAAAAAAGTAGCTTGATATATAATGTGACTATCTTGTTGAGAACTTGAAATCTTTTTCTTTTTTAAATATTATAACAGTAAACAAAAGTGAAATACACATTTGTTTAATACATCATACCATAAACATAATTTAATTAAAACTTGAAATAATAAATCGTAGTATAATAAGTGGCAAACCTAATCATATCTACATTATGTTTCTCTTGAAGTTCGGTAATTTTACCACTCCAACGATTTCAAAATAATGATTAAATCAAGGAATTGTAACAAACTCACCAATACAAGATGAATCCATAGGCTTAAATGTTAGATAGATGTTGTGAAAACAATCATCAAGGCTCCCAAAAAAATTCAAGGACTAACACTATTCTCTAGACATGTTAAAAAGGGAGAATGATGTTCATCCGATGAAGATAGCTATGATGGTGTCTCCGACTCTAACTTTGAATCTAAAGATGATAATATAGGCGATGAAGTCTTGTTCATGGCCAAGGATGCAATGAGATCTATGAGTGAAGAATCCATATTGTTTGGTGATTCCATACACTATGAGGAAGAAGAGGAAGCATATGACATAAAGATTGAGCTAATATGTGTTCAAACAGAGCTAAAACATGTTGAGAAGAATTTCAAGAAGTTGAGAGTACAAGTCAAAGAGAATGAAGGCAAAATCCATGACCTTGAGGAGAAACATTGGTCTAAGATAGGTAAGCTAGATGAAATTGTCAAAAGGTTAGAAATGCATATGAATTCCATGACCTTGAGCTTGCAATCCAAAGAAGAAGAACATTTTAAGCTGGAGAAGAGATGATCCTTCTAAGGGGAGAGCTATCTGAGGCAATTAACAGGGCAAGGACATTTCATAAGTTTGAAATGAGCTCCAAAGATCTTGATCATTTATCGACAAGTAAGAGATTTGCTAAGGGCATAACTAGTTTGGGGTTTAAGGATGGCCTCAAAGGAAAAGAAGTGATGCAAGATGACACTATACCAAGCAAGGAGATTGAAGGTTCAAGCACCAAAAAGGAGCAAAAGGAGAGAAACTTCAAAGACAATGTACGAAAAAAGTCTGTTAGGCATCCTAATGCTTCAAGGTATGAAAAATCCTTTAATGGCTATTGTTATACTTGTAATGGCTTTGGACATAGAGAAAAGGAATGTAGGAGGTTTTTCAAATATGATCACCCATGGAGGGATAGTAGAGATGAGAAGACAAAGAATATCATTTGCTATAATTGTCATGAGAAAGGTCATACTACTAGGTATTGCCTATATGAACCATCAATCGAATTAGGTGAATGAAGGCCCTAGGGGCAAGACTGAAGTTGTGTGCTTCAACTGCAATAGTGTTGGACATGTTGTTAGAGATTGTTTTGGTCCTTCAAGGCAATTCAAGATATTTCGTAACCCTAGAGTGCATAATAGAAGGCAAGACAGGTGTGGGAGCCAAGAGTGAACAATTTTATTCCACCTAAGGCAATTGTTGAAGCAAAAGAAGAAGGTTCTCAGGTTATAGATCAAAAGAAAGAAGGAAAATGTGTGTCACATGTGTCTAAGAGGGCATGAGACCTCTTCAATATATTTTTCTAGACTCCTTATGAAGAAGGATGTCTCTACTAGGCTTCTTAGAGACATTCACCATCTGTATGAAGCATGATGTTAAGGGGGAGCATGAATGATTGGAAATTTAATACCGTAACAATGTATTCATGAAGTCAAGTTTTGTTCATTGTGTTCTTGAAAGTATCCAATTTGTTTTGAAGTTGGTTTAGGTGCTTTGACAGTAATAGGGATGTTGGATCCATGAAGAAGAGAGTCATTTTGTATGATGACTTGATCAAACCATTAAAGGGAGGGTGTAATGATGCATCTCGTATATGTTTATGAGTTGATTGAGTCTACATGTTGTGTCTTAACCCTTGATTCATGTTTTGAGGTGTATCACGTATGGTTATACTTCATGGAGATAATATGAAGAGTGTGAAGCACTTCCAATTCTGTGTAGACCAAAAGTTAAGGTCTTATGTTGATGAATATGGTTACAAACTATATGAGGATGTTTGGGGTCTGTAGTGATGTCTTAAACACGAGTATAGGTTGTCAGAGAGGGTCAGAGGACTATATAGGCCAAGAGTGAAGATTTGCGAACTTGTCAAGGACTACAAAGGTTGTGTAAAGACATCATAAGCTGAGGTATGCCTTTTGAGTTTATCCTCGAACCGATAATAAAGTAGTAAGGAGACAAATGTCGTGTTACTTGACTATACATAAAGATTCGTGGTTTTCGGTATGATTGCATGAGCTAAGGGGTAGTTTGAGTGCTAATTTTCCTCAAGGTGCATAGCTAACAAGGTGTTGATAGTTAAAGATTGGTTCGATAATATATCATAACAAAGGTACAATAGGCCTGTATGATGAAATGGTAAGTGATTTAATTTAAATTGAATTAAACCTTATTTCAAAGTAACTACTATAACTAAATGATATTCAATTGATAAAACACAATAATATACAAACAATAGATATTCAAAACTATAAAACCCTAAACACATGAAAGATAGATGGCGACTTAGGTAATCTTGAGTGATCGCAACTGTCTCCCGAATGTTGGATCTAGCTGGAAATGATCTTACAATGGTGTTGGTGAAATAATTTGTCATTTGGTAAATTATGTGTTTCCACCAACACTCATGGGGTCAGTGTGACCCTCCTTCTTGTGTATGGGGAGGCTCCCATTATTGAATGGAAAATATCCTAGTCATATCTAATTTTGTGGGGTGGCAAAATAGGTCAGGATCACATGGGCACACTTTATCAACATGTGGCAAAGTGCTTGTATGGGGTACACTTTGGAGGAATTTGAATTGATGAGGGTGAAGGAGAGAAATTAGGAAAGGGAAGGTTATTGTTGTGAGTAGGCACTAGTAGAGTTCACACTCAATAACCAGAGTAGTTCAAAATTCAATTAGAGGAAAGAAACAATGAAGCATCTAGAGAGACTAAAAACCCAAACACAGCAGTTCTTTAGATTCATTCATCAAGGATACAAAGTTCCTTCTTGATCATTATGCTTACAAAGTGCAGAAAAGAGAGAGAATAAAGGAACACATGAGAAAGGGAAATGGAATAAATGTATCTTTTATTTCTTGTGTTGGTGATACAAAGCTCAACATCCAAATCACAATCCAAAATTGCTACAAAGAACTAAATTTTTAGGATTTTAGGATCCTTTGGAATGGAGAAGCCATCCCAATTTATAGCATTGTGAATTGACCTTTCATCTACCCCCACATGACTCTTCATGATCTCATTCAACTTGTGACTTTACATCTTCCTAGGAAATGAGAAATAAGTTCCCTTTTTATAAATCAAAGGGACTTTTACAATTCAACTTTAGAAAGTCACTTAAGTGAATGAGACAAAATATCATGATTACGCACAATGAAGAATTAAAAGAGGGAGAGAAGAAAGAGGGAGAAAGAGAGGAGAGGGAAGAAGTTTCCATATCTAATGAAGAAGCTCCTTGCGATGAAGAACTTTGTTGATTCATGTTCCCGGATGAGGATTTTTCAAAATGGGCTCTTGTTCCTTGAATTCCTTGCTGAATTGAGCTACTACAAGTGTTAACTTATCTCGGCTTTGGAATGCGAACGCAAAGATAACACCTTGATCCATGCCTCGATAACCTCACTTATCTTCTTGCATTGACTGAGCCATTCTTCATGATCCTTTGCAATTGTAGAAATGTAACTTTTGATGTTGGCCAGGGACTCTAAGTTATCTTCATTAAAGGAAAGAGAGTCACTCGTCTCTTTCTTGAGCAACTCATAAAAGAAAAAAATAAGTTCTTCCGATGATGAATTCTTAGTGAGTGGAGGGAACTCAAGTTTTGAACACAATTGTAGACATCATTCAAGATCTCGAAATCATGTTGTCCACAAGAGTTCAACTCAGAGATTATTTTTTTGAGCATTCTATATCTCGCATCCATGATGTAAATCCAAACCTAAGACAAGTTCTATGCAACTGGTGTAAACACGTTCTTACTCACAAGAGTGTGAGAGTCAAATGATCTCATCTTAGACACTAGTGGGAACACCTCATCCAAGTGAATTACCTCTTTCACAATCTCTTGTTTTGGTTTCTTCACTTTTGACAAAGTTGCAAGAATGTACTTGATAAGATAAATGACATCTGGAAAAGATGTCTTGCCTTTCTCAATTCACTTCTCGTTAGCGTTCCCCTGCATCATGTAACCTTGTGCTTTCTTGATCACCTTAGGATCAACACTAACAATTAGAAGAATGTCTTCTACTAGAAGAGAAGGTGTTGAGTTGAGCTTCGAGAAGTGTTAAATGTAAGTGCTAAGAGATTTTACCTATTCCTCCAATTGAACAATTGTTTGCTTGTATTCTTCATTATGAGCGAGGAGGAAGGAAGAGGATTCCTTGAATATGTAGGAATCACCCTCGTGTGAAGCTTGATCTAATGAGATGCAGATCAACTCATAATCTGATGGAGTCATTTCCTTAATAGGATTTTCATTCCTAGGCCTAACAACTTCAACATATTGATTACTGATATGCCACTAAAGAAGTGGGATGTCGTCTGCAGCCTTTTTCTTCACTTAGAATTCAATGTTCATGAGATTTATTCGATACTAGGCATGATAGAATGATGTGTTGTTCTCGGCTCACTCTCAATCATTCTTGAATCCATAATAATGGCTCTTCGAGAGTTGATACAATGTTTATCACCGAAGCACTTTCAGAACTTGTTGTGTAATCAAATCTTGATCATCACAGGCAAGCTATGACATTGGGGATGACATACCTAGATGCATCGAAGATAAATATGTAGTAATGGATCACCTTTGCTTACCTTCACTTAGCTTAGTTCAACCAACTCACCCAACTAGCTCCCCACCACTCGAGCTCACTCAACCATCTCATCAACCTCAACTTAACCAAGTCACCGAGAGAGTGTGGATGACTCTAACCTGATTGATGAGTTATGATGGCCTGCTTAGATTGAATTTCAATGGAGCTTTGACACTTTTAAAATCTTCTTTGACTCGCACAATGTCCCTAAGTTTTATCTTGCACACTTGCGATGTCTGCCTTGCCTTGGACACAAATTTGACCAAGATGATGCTTTAGAAGCCTTGTGAAGAGATAAAATTATTTATTTGAGCTATTCAACCACCATGAAAGCTCTTAAAATTTTCAAAAAGTAGTGAGATGAATGGAAATGGAGCCACTTGTAACTTTCTGCTCCCAAAATGGAAACTTTCTATTTTTAAAAGGTGGAATAAGGACATGTTACTTTGGGTATATTTCACCTATTTTTCTCAAATTTGAAGTTCTCAATTGTCTGGAATATTCAATTCAACTCCGTTGATGATGCCTTGCTATTTTTAGCAAGTTTCTATTTTTGGAAAGTTGCCTTTTCTTTTTGCTTTTTTCAACTTTTTTACTTTTTGGGAAATATTATTTGGTTTATCATTTTCACTATTCTCTGAGTGCATTGATTTGAGGGGACTTAGTATTTTTGGTAAGTTTATATTTTAAGTAAGAAAGGGCACTAGGTACGTACTATTTTTAGAAACAACACTTATCCAACTTGGATTGAAATGAAAATATTGTTATTGGATTAGGCTAGATTCTGGACCTTGTGCTCCAAATTTCACCTCGATCCGCCCACCAAAATCTTGGAAACTAAAAATAATGATTTAGGGAATCAAAATAGGGTTTTTGCCATTAAAAAATTAGGGGATCATCTTCTCTATTATTACAACCTTCTTGAAGGTGCCTAGATTGAATAACAACCGAGAAAATCTCATCTGGATTCGTATACTAGTTTGCAAAGATATGAGTTTTTCTTGGTTTCGGTGCTCATGGCTGCCTTAGATGAATTTTGAAAAGGTGTTTGATGATTTTAAAAGTATTTAGAGCTTCATAATTTCAAAAATGGATGCTTGGGTTGAGCTAGTGAAAGAATGAGGTAAAACTAGCTTGAATGAGTCTTTAAAGCATCAAAACGGTCTATTTTTAAGTTATGGGAAAGCTTTAAAACTTAGATCTCAAAAGCAAGGGGGATGGGGAGAATTTTATTTTCCCCACTATCCTAGGGAAATTTGGGATGGTGGGGACAGTAAAATGTGGCCTATAATATGAGCATGACAAGTGGTGGAACAAGTTGCAAGGTGATGGGGAGATGAGAAGAACACACTTGAACACCTAGTAGAAAAAATATTTGGTCGCATGGTGAACTTAGGAAGGGGATAAGGTTTGGATGAATTTTATCATCCCCATGATCCCCATTATCCTAGGAATAGTTGGGACAGTTGAGATAGTAAAATGCGCCCATGGGTTAGATGATGCAACTTAGCCATTTCAAATGTAAATCAACTTAGCACCCCGTCGGGAAGAGGGAAGGTCACATGAGGGACCAAGAGCAAGAGATGAGGGGAATATTATTGTCCATACTATCCTAGAGACAAGAGGTATAATTGGGATAGTTGGGACAGTCGGGACACTAAAACTTGTCACCTATCCAACTGAGAAAATGACTAAGTCCTTGAATCTTGAAATCACTTTTCTTGGAGCTCCAAGAGGTCATTTTAGAAAAATTTTATATCATTTTGACTCCCAAGATCATTCCAAGATAAATGGGATAGTTTTAAAGGCATGATTATGCCTCCTCCAAAAATTCCACTTTTTCATTCGGGACAACAAGGTGAGTCTGCACAAACTAATCTTCCCTGAGAAGAAACCATGTCTTGAAAAGAATTTTGTGATTCCATCATGAAGAGGGCTCTTCAAGATTTCTAATGGTTAATTTTTGTCTCCTAAATCCTTATGGAGCTCCCAAAATCATTTGTTGAAGCTCATGTATCATTTTAAACTATAAGTTCCTTGACCCTCAAAACCCACTTTCATTGTTCTTGTTCCTAAACCTCTAAAACCTTCCTAAAACTTCCTAAACCTATTCTATTTCATTATTAACTCCTTGAAACCACTCCTGGATGCTTTTTGGATTTAACATATGTCCCGTAGGATGCACACATGTCCCAGTAAGGCTAAAAATAGCCTTTCTAGGCTTATAAGAGATTTCACCACTGAAAGCACTTCACTAAAAGAACTGAGAGACCTCATCACAATGTTTCAAACACTTAGGGAAGATTTTTATGACACATATGAGGACCTGAAAGATTAGGATAGCTATGGCACAATTAATGATGATCTGGATAGGTGTTTAGAAGGGTTTTCAAGCAAAATTTTCGACACTAAGGTTAAGTTATCATGTTTCAAGTTTAAAATTTTCCCTTGCAAAAACACATGACAACCGGCTTGTGGAGAGTTTTGGGACTTTGAGCGTGCTCGATGAAGCACCCACAGGAGGAGAGGAGGATCGGGATCTATTTTTTTCTATGTGCTAGTGATTGTGAATATTCAGGATCTTCTCTTTTTCTAGGTTTAAGGGTATTCGCTCCAATATCTACTTTGTCACTCCACTTCATTATTAGGGTTTCGATCGTACTGTAACCTGCAATACAAACCCTAGCTATCTATACAAGATCAAAAAACATTAGTTCTTAATAAAATATGCAATATGTGAAGTCGAACTAACTTAACAGATCACTCGATGAGTGAACTTAGTACTGAGTCTTCTGCTACTACATTTGAGACTCCATGTAACTCTTTGTGCTTTGCGTGTGAATTAGTTTCCTTAGATTTTCTCTTGCACCAATGACACCAAGATAAAGAGATATAACTATCTTTGAAGCAAATGTGTGGTATGGAATTCAACACTTCCCTTCCTATGCAGTGTATGCAACCCAAAAATGTAGTCTCTTTGAATAGTAGTGGTAGTATGCAAATATGATAACCCCTCTTGAATTTTCAGCGAATGATAGTGAGCATGTTGAGTATATATATGAGTTTCTTATTTGAATTTTGACACTAGTGATACAAAATGCTGACTAAGAATAAAAAACAAGGATAAGAAAAGTAACAAAACCAACCAAAAATGTCAAGATGTGTAAAAAGAATAAACATGATAGAAGCACCCATAATGAACACAAACACCTAGGCGCTAGTGTCCAGAGTGGCCGTTAGTGTCTGAGACAAATAACGAAAAATGTGAAAAGACAAACAGACAAGGATCCCTATGACCTGACCAAAAGTGGGTATATAAATGAGAGATGTAGAGAAGAGTCATAATATAAATCAATCAAAGAGCATATATAGACAAGGGACAATGTCACTAGTGAATACTTTTCTTACTTGAGATCCATGCATATAACAACATATTGATGACATAGTAAAATAATGATATGTGCATAATTTTGTGTCTACATCCCCCTATGCTATTTGAAGGAAATTCAAGTAGTATAAAGGAAGTAAGGAACATATCTCAGTATAGGGTCTGCAGTGCTTAAGCCATATTGCGGGGGCATGTAGAATATAGAAACTTATAGCATGGTGAACCATGGATCAACATTTTGACCCATGTGGCGTAAGAGGAGATAACAAACTATCGTAAGGAGCAACTTGGAGAAATAGTTGTGATGATATTGGAGATGTTGGATTGTTGTCAAAGGTGATAAAAGAGGTAGGGAGTGATCAATTCCCAACCCGATTTTTTGATAATTGAAGGATTTGGGCGTCTTTCCACGAGGAAGAGTGTTGGGGAGAGAGGTTTGTTTTCCCTCCTTCTATGATGCTTCCCTAAAAGGTCCAACCGTTGCAGACATATAAGGACCGAATTGTTACCTATTTAGTTTTGATTACAACTTGTTTTTCCCTATTGAAGAACCCACATAGGAGAAGTATAAGAAAGGAAATGGTGTCTCATTTCCCCCACTCCTATAATAATGGGTGTTCTAATTTGAATAGTGTTAGATGGCTTCTAAGTTAGGTCATCTGGAAGTGATAGTGATGTAATGTGGCTCCCAAGTTAGGTCATCTGGAAGTGATAGTAACTATGATCATTTTTTTGATTAGTTTTTTTTTGAGTGATAGGAGTTGATTTTAATAAGATGTAATTATAAGATTACTCATGGAGAGGTTTTTGTTTTGCCCTTAAATTAGGTCATTTGGGGGAATAGAATTGAGATAGCAAACATTATTGATTTTCGTATAGAATATATGTAAACGTGTTTGAATTAGAGAAGAGAAAATGTGATAATAACATAGTAGGAGTGTCGATTGATTATGTTGTATTATGAGAGGGATTATAAGATGATTCTGATTGTATGATCCCTTTCAACAAAAGGGTGAGGTGTGGAGAAATAAGAACTAATCCGAAAGCAAGGCTGAGAAAGGTTGTAATAGTAATTGAGAGATAGTATAGGAGAGGTCGTAGTATTCATAAAGTATGCATAGGTATTGATTAGTACATGTGCCGGATTTGAAAATGGAATGGTTGGGATGGAATAGTATGGTGTTAGGCGAGACCGTGATCCAAATGGCACAAACGAGGAGGAAAATAGAGTAATGAGGCTCAAGATATGAGCCAAACTGTGTTCATGTATTAGTTGTAAGAATGGTAGTGAGTAACACCTATAGTATAGAGGAAAACTTTGAATTTACTATATATAATGTTAGTATTATACCAGTTGTATAGATAAACAAGCATGCAATGAATAACACAGAAAAACATAAAATAGAAAAGAATGCAATAAAGCAGAGACACAAATTTAACGTGGTTCACCCAAAATGGGCTACGTCCACCAGAAACAACCAATCCTTTTATTCCGTCTAGCTAAAACTCTCTCACATAGTGCAACCACTGATACAATGAGCCTCTTACCTTATGACCCTTTAAACATATTAGGGTTTTTATCATTTCGGGAAAACATAGAAAACCACCCGTTAGATCTGTGACCTAATAAGGAACGGTCCAGATTTCACAATGCATAAATACATATAAAATGTGTCTTAGGGGGTACTTCCTTGAACCCTCATCGCTATCGGGCTCTACAACCAACAATCTCCCACTTGAGACCGATTACCGTAACTCCACCACTATAGCTCCTACTTGGAATTTTCTTCTTGGCTTGTTTCTTCCACTTCAAGATCAATCTTGAAGACCCACAGAAGTTGAATGAAAATCCAACTTCTCCTTTTTCATTGGCTTAGTAAACATATTAGTAGGATTATCATCTGTATGAATCTTCACTAACTCAAGCTTCCCATCCTCCAACACTTGTCGTATGAAGTGATATCTTAGTGAATGTGTTTTGTTCTTGAATGGAAGGTTGAGTTCTTTGCTAGGTGAATTGTACTTTGACTATCACTATGTAACTTATAATCCCCTTGTTCCTTACCCAAATCCTCCATGAACCTGCTCATCCATAACATTTCCTTACTTGCCTCAGTCGCTGCAACATATTCTGCCTCTGTAGTAGATAGGGCAACTACCTTCTAGCAACTTTGAGATCCAACTCACTACCGCACCACCAACTGTAAACACGTATCCAGTAGTGCTCCTCCGTTATCCATATCTGAATCCACAAATCCATGTAAATTATAATCTAACCCTTCAAGCACAAGTGCCTACTAGTGGTCCCTCTCAAATACCTGAGAATCCACTGGACTGCCTTCCAGTGTGCTTTACCCGGATTTTCCATATACCTGCTAACAACTCCCACTTGCTTGGGCAATGTCTGGCCTAGTACAAACCATGACATACATAAGGCTCCCAACTATTGAAGAATAAGGAACCCATGCCATATAATCTTTTTCCTCTTGTGTTGTTGGGCATTGCTCTTTACTTAATCTAAAATGCCTAGCCAATGGTGTACTAACTGGTTTCACATTCTGCATCTGAAACCTCTCTAACACCTTTTCTACATAGTCCTCTTGAGACAACACCAATTTCTTATTTTTTTGTCCCTCTTGATTTGCATACCGAGGATTTTCTTTGTTGTACCCAAATCCTTCATTGAAAATGTTTGTGCAAGCTTTTCCTTAAGCTTTGCAATTTCCTGCATATTAGACCCTGCTACAAGCATATCGTCTACATATAACAGAAGAATAATGTAGCTCCCACTATCCAACCATTTAAATTATACACAATGATCTGATTGACATCTAGTAAAACCATGCTCATGCATAAAACTATCAAACTTTAGATACCATTGCCGGGGAGCTTGCTTGAGCCCATATAGGCTCTTCTTCAACCTGCAAACCAATTTCTCCTTACCCTTCACCTCATATCCAAGTGGTTGCTGCATATAAATCTCCTCCTCCAAGTCACCATGGAGAAATGTCATCTTGACATCAAGTTTCTCTAAGTGTAAATATTCAACAACAACTAAACTTAATATAGTACGAATGGAAGACATCTTTACAATAGGGAGAAAATTTCATCAAAATCGATACCTTTCTTTTGTTCATACCCCTTCACTACAAGCCTTGCTTTGTACCTTTTCCGTCCACCTTCTTCTTCTTTCACATGGTAGACCCATTTGTTTTGTAGTACTCTCTTCCTAGCCGGCAATTTGACTAAATCCCATGTTTGGTTCTTCTCCAGGAGTCCATTTCCTCATTCATGCCATGCTCCCACTCCTTAGTGGACTCCACCTGCATTGCCTCATCAAAGCTCTCTAGCTCACCACTATCTGTTAGTAACAAATAATACAAAGCAGGGGAAAATATTTCTGGAGGTCTACTAATACGTTGTGACCTTCTTACCGAAGATGGGGGTGTCTCGGGATCATTATTTTCTTGTTGCTCATTTTCTTGAATTTCGACTAGAGGTGTCGATGCTTGACACTGGATGTCATGCTTGGCCTACAAAATTATCAACCTCGGTACCTATAGGTGGATATTTTCCATCCGAGAGTTCATTTTTAGGAGCTATATCCTCAACCAAATCTTCCTTGGGATTTTTTTCATCCTGTACCTGATCCCTGTACATTCTATTTTCACGCCAAACAACATCACAACTCCTAATTATCTTAGATTCATCTAGATCCCAAAACTGAAATCCATAATCACCATTGGAGCCATAGCCTATGAATGTACAACGTTTGGATTTCGAATCCAATTTTTTTCTGTTTTCTTTATTAACATGCACAAATGCCTTTGAACCAAATACTCTTAAAAATGAAAGGTCTACCTCTTTCCTGGTCTAGGATTCTTCAGGAATTCCTCCATCTAATGCACTCAAAGGCCCACGGTTGATTAAGTACACAAGTATCTATGACCTCTGCCCAAAACTGAAGAGGCAGCCCCGCATGTAATCTCATTGACCGTGCATGCTCCATTATTGTTCTATTCATCCTCTCACTAACACCATTTTGTTGTGGAGTCCTGGGAACTGTTTTCTCTCTACGAATCCCATTCAAGGAACAATAATCATCAAATTTCTTACTACAATACTCACCGCCATTATCAGATCTCAAACATTTCAATTTAAAACCACATTCATTCTTAGCAAGTGCTTTCCATTTCTTAAATGTATCAAAGACATCAGAATTATGCTACAATATACCCATACCTTCCTTGTGGCATCATCTATGAATGTGACATAGTACAAAGAACCACCATGAGATGCAACATGGGCCGGCCCCCACACATCTATATGAACTAGCTCCAACTTTTGCTCTTTCTTGGTATTCCCTACCTTGAGAAATTTGACTCTTTCTGTTTCCCAAAAATGCAATGCTCACAAAACTCTAAGTTCAAATGCTTCAAATTTGAAAGCTTACCTTTTCCTGTAGAATTTTCATGCCCTTCTCACTCATATGTCCTAATCTACTATGCCACATGCTGGCATCCTCATCTGAAGTAGAAAATATGGTAGAAGAATTAGATATACAAGTAGACAAATAAAGAGTGCCTACTTTCTTACCCCGTGCCACTACCAGGGCACCCTTGGAAACCTTCCAAGCATCTAAAGTGAATGTAGTATGCAAAATTCACCACCCAACTGTCTTGTAGAGATGAGATTTCTCCTAAGACTAGGTACATGCCTCACGTCTCTCAATATCCATGTAGTTCCGTTATGTAATTTCAGGTGTACATTGCCCTTCCCGAAAATGTTGCACGGCTCATCATCGCCTAAATAAACCTGTCCAAAATTTCCTTGGACATACTCTTTAAAATAGCCCTTATCAGGGGTTGCATGGAAAGAGGCACCTGAATCTATTACCCAAGATTCTACTCTAGTATCAAGAGAAAGTATAAGAGCATCCTGAACAATATTACCTGTCGATTTTCCTCTTTAATACCTTCAAGCTGGTTTTCTTTGTTTCCTTTGAACCAAAAATCCTTTTTAGCATGTCCTCTCTTTCCACAGTTCCAACAAGTAATGCCTCTACTCCTAGATTTGGATCTGCCCATATTCGATTTAGATCTCCCACGAGCCTTACTCTTTGATTTCTCCTTGCTCCTCCCTCTACTCTCCATATTCAATACATTTTCGAAGAATAATTTTCCCCTGTACTTTTCCTACACATTTCCTCATTTAAAATGACACTTACTACATCTTCAAATTTAAGAGAAGTAGATGATGTATTACTAACTTCCATTACTAAGTTGTCCCAACTTTCTGGCAAAGAACATAGGAATAATAATGCTCTAACCTCCTCATCAAATGGGATATTAACTGAATCTAACTAATTTACAATAGTGTGGAAATCATTAAGATGGCTAGATATAGATCCACCTTCTTGCATTTGTAGATTAAACAATCTTTTCATCAAATAAACTTTATTGGATGCACTAGGTGTTTCATATAAATTAGCTAGGGTTTTCATCAACTCTACCGTACTCTTCTCCTATGAGATATTTGAAGCTACGGACGATGCTAGACTCAATCGAATCGCACCGAGAGCCTTCCTATCTAGAACCTTCCACTCCTCATCAGACATGAATGGGGGCTTTGCTTCTACACCTCCCAATGGTAGGTATAGATCCTTTTGATATAGGTAATCTTCCACCTACATTTTCCATAGCTGGTAATTTCGGTTGTCAAAATTCTCAACTCTAAACTTATTCTCCTCTCATTATCATTGCTGCTTCTCCCACTCAAACAAAATCCCTCTATGAGTATACTGCCAACAAATAAATCTCAAACGTGCTCTGATACCAGTTGTTAGAATTATACCAGTTGTACAGATAAACAAGCATGTAATGAATAATGCAAAAAAACATAAAACAAAAAAGAATGCAATAAAGTAGAGACATAGATTTAATGTGTTTTACCCCAAATGGGCTATGTCCACTAGAAACAACCAATTCTTTTATTTTGTCTAGCTAAAACTCTCTCACACAAAGGTAAACCACCGATACAACGAGCCTCTTACCTTATGACCCTGTAAACATATTAGGGTTTTTATCATTTCGGGAAAACATAGAAAACCACCCGTTAGATATGTGACCTAATAAGGAATAGTCCAGATTTCACAATGCATAAATACATATAAAATGTGGCTTATGGGGCGTTGCCCCAACCCCCATCACTATCAGGTTCTACAACCAACATATAACAATATGAAATAGGTGAATAATAACTTTAGTTGATCTAAGAGTGATTGTATTTTGAGCTCGAGCTATGAGGATGTTACCCATGAGAGAGGTCATTCACTCAAGATTCGAGAGGGTGATTGTGGGTCATGACTACGAAGATGACCGCGGATTTGGTATGTATGACCAAATTTGGATTTTTTTGTCAAATATGCTTGTTTGTATCAATTTTAGAAAAATTTGAATTTTTGTAGCATTGGGCATTTCACCGGATGGAAGTGTACAGGGCGTTTCTTTCTTTAGAACACTAGCACCTAGTTCTTGGAGCTAGTGACCTACTATGGGGTGTTAGTGTCCAACTTCTGGGCGCTAGTGTTATGGAGTTGAGATTTTGGAATTGTTTTGTGAATTGAGTGCTAGTTGATTAATTTGAGGTTGGTATGATTGTTTTTGTAGTATGTCTACCTACTAATATTGTGTTTTTGTTGCTTAGTTGTGTTGTGCAAAGAGATATACACTCGAGGGAGTTATGTGCGGGCATTCATTTGAGCACGTTTCTAGATTTAGGATTGATGATGATGAGTGGGATATATTGGAGTGTGTCGATTGTGACACATTACTAGGGTGGGGAGATACCCCATAATATGCCATTGTTGACAACTTTATGCGAGATATGGTGTACATACATGTACATTCCAGTTGCCAATAGGAGAGATGACAATGACATTAGAGGATGTATATAGGATTTTGAGGTTGTAAGTAGTCGGAGAAAGAGTACATATTATGGCGGTGGTAGATGCATGTGGCCAAATGAGGGAGGCACGACGATATTTTTGGTGGTCTCAAGTACATGGAGAGACATATATCACTTTAAATGCCATTTTGAGATCCGGGGTTCCGTGGTTGCAGAAATTCATTGCAGTAGTTATAGATTCATCGGTGGTTGTAGAGGGTGGTAGAGTTGGGATTCTATATAGGATACATAATATTTTTCAAAGTATAGAGGAACATGGTACTAGATATGCATGGGAATGATGTGTGTTGGCCCATTTGTACAGGAATTTGTATTGGTTCACACAAGAGGACCATGGAAGTGGATTAGGGCCACTACTTTATTACATGTATGGGTGTATGAGGATATAAATATAGTGATGTCACTCAAAGGCCACAAGCTAAGTGGGCTCAAAAAAAGATATTTACAAATGAGGTGAGTGGAAAATCGAGTAGGAGGATGGACAAAATCACATATAGGTCAATGTTAGATCAAATTAGCCCTAGGGCCATTATATGGAGGCCATATAGATATTATGGAGGATGTTTGGATGATGGTGTTGAGTTGCGGTGCATTCGGTGCACCATCTAGCTAGAGGATCAATTTCTAGGAGTAATATAGTTGTTCCAGGGGTGAGTGGGTGTGTCGACAATTAGGTATGGCTCAGAATGTGCCTCCGATCCATATATATGGTGTTAGTCTACCAGGAAATGAGACAACCATGATCTAGGCTAGGCTTGAAAGGAGCACAACTAGTGCCCCACACGTCTAGATGAGGTAGATCCGACCATAGGGCCATTACAGGTGGATGACACGAGGTGCACTCGGGTGCATTGTCACAGTGGTGGGTGACACACCAATGGGTGTTGCTATTTCCAATTGTCATCGATGCAGAAGGTGGGCCAATAGTTAGAGGAGTTGGGGGTAAGGAACCCGCCCTTGAGGTTGATGATATAGCAGCGACGAGAGTGGAGTGTAAGTATCCTATATTTTGCTTGGTTTACTTGTTAGGTTGGTTAGTGAATACTACAATGTCGATGTGCTAATATGAGGTGTTTGCTATGTGATTGTCGGTGATGCCTATTGACGCTAATTGTAGATAAATTCATATGCACATTGACCTAGAACATTCCCCCATATGTACTCGTGGAGGAGGGATGCTAGAGCAGGTGGATGTGATTGCGGGTGAGCATGCCCATTTGTTTGAGCCTATGGTGATAGTGGAAACCATATGCACAGTTTTATTTAGCAATCACAATGAGGCACGTGCATAGATAGAGTGAATGAGACATGTTGTGGGAGGGAGTGGCCTAGATTAGGAGGCATTTGCATGATATGTGGAGATCTAGGGAGGATATATAGATCAAACGACAAATCTAGATTAGGATGTATTTGCATGATATGTGGAGATCTAGGGAGGATATATAGATCGATGACGAAAAATCTTTCCGTATTGCGGAGCCAACTTGAGAGATATAGAAGTCGATATCGATGACATAGGGCTAATGGTGAAGCTTTGAGTTCGAGGGCTCCCGTGACTGTAGATAGTGATAGTGAGGATGACATATGATGTATTAAGGCATGGTGGATTTCTCCCCAGTGATTGTATTTTGTAACTATGATTTTGGCAGTGATGATATATATATATATAAACATGTTGATATCATATTTTTATTGATGTGCATTGTATACTATGCGATGATTTTGATTTGCACTTGGTAGTGATTGTATAGTTTGTTGGATTCTATATGCATTATTGGTATGGTTGATGTGATATATATTTTTGATTGTTAAAATGCGTTATGATGTGGTAAGAATTGCTAAGTGATGAATTATATAGGAATTGCTTTTGAATAAGAGTGAATAGTATAACATATGGTAAATAAAGATGGATATATGTGATGCAATGTTGTAGATAAATAGAAATGGTAATGTGATTAGATAATGTAGGAGAATAAAATTAGGATGCTTTGAGAATTGTACAATAATGAGATGTGGAATGACGTAGGTGACCGAGTGTGAGGAGGATGAAGTGGGGAATTGAATAATTGGACTCGGTGTGAGAGTGAGGTTCATTTAAGTAAAAATTCCCTCAACAGTCATGTATGAACCTTGAGAACATGAGTGCATCATTGGGTAATGAGATGGAGATGAGGATCATCTACCATAGGTGAAGAGGCATGTGATGCTCATTAGGAGCATGTGGAACAATGACAACATGTGTATAGGTGCCAAATTGGATATCAGAGGAGATGGTGCCAATAATGGGAGGTGTGACGGTGGGAAATGCGGAAGTGGGTTGCTTAAGAAGCCAATGAGATGTAGTAGGAGGTGGGACAACTGGAGGAGGTGGATGAATGATGACCTTAGGAGGTGGATGGAAACATAACTGTAGGAGGGGGAAAATGCGATAAGATAATAGTTGTAGAGGCTCTCCTTTTTGGAATAAGAGAGAGAGAGAGCACTTGCAAGAGTGAGTGTGGAAGGAAATGACACTCTTATCTTCTAATTGATGTAGTCTATCATGGAGAGAATAAAAATCATTGTCACGGTGACCATTAACGTGATGAAAATTGTAAAATGGATGGTCATGATGGTAGTGCAACCGATGAGAGGGATGATGCTATTTGGAAAGTAAATGGATTAGAAACTTATCAAGTAGTGTACGCAGGACATCATGTGGTTTATCAAAGCATGTGAAAAGTATAATGGTTCACATGGGAGGTAGGAAATATTTAGGTGAATGCCGACGTGGTGGTGGAGAAGAAGGAAACTTACACAAAAGAGGATATGGTGACCGTGAAGGGGGGTCAATAGATGAGAGAGGATAAGACTTGGTAGGCAAGGGAGGAGTAGTAGAAGGAGGTGTTATAACATGATTCATAATTAAGTTTTTTTATAAATCAATAACCTTATAACAAAGAAGAGTAAATGAATCACATGTATCATATAATAAATTTTCTTTTAATGGAGGAATTAAGCCATGATAAAAGATAAATTGCATTTCTAGATCAATAGGTCTGAAACAATAAATGGTGCATACAATAATTAAAGCGTAAAATGTAATCTAAGATCGGTTTTTCCTTTCCATGATGCAAAGAAGGAAAGCGTTCATATGTAACTTTAGGCCCATTATTAGAAATAAAATGTCTAAGAAAAGCATATTCCATATCATAATAATTACTAATAGATCCATCGATAGGTGAGTGTACCATTGGAGAGTGATATCAACAAGGCTATGACGAAAGGATTTTAGTAACAATCTATCATTGGAATAGGAAGCCATGGTTAATCGAAAAGATTTTAGATGCAAATAGGGATTTCTGTGCCATTGAAACCTGAGAGAGATTAAGCATAAGCAAAACCCTTGGTGAAAAGGGAATTGTGAATATTCTTAGGAATGGGGTTTCTAGGAAGGGTATTATGGTCAATAAAAGCATAATAATATTTTCTTTCTAAGGTAAGGGTGTGGACCTTGTTTTTAAATCACCTACAACATGCATGAGGGACATGATGTCATGTGAAGGAATGGTTTGGGCAGTGAGAGGCACATTGAGGGGTTGAATCTTGCCATTATGAGTGATCATAGGAGCTTGTGAAAGGGGAAGAGATGAATGTGGAAGCTCTACAGATGTACTAGGTGTAGGATCATTAGACATAGTAAGAGGTGCACTAGGAGTAACATTGGTGTCAACATAGCCATCATTGGAAATAAATTCAGAAGTAGAAGAGAGATGAGGTGTAGATTCACATTCAACAATCTTAATGGAAGAAACATCATCACTAACATGTGCATTATCATTAGCATAATCGAGTCACTATCATCCATATTTTCGCAAGAAATAATTTCATGAAGACTATCATCAACATATAAAGAATCTACATTAGTGTTATCATTGATTATAGTACAAGGGGGAGAGGTTGGATCAATGGTCATGTTGGTAGTGGGTGGTGAGGAATATTCATCAAGGGATTGTATGGGGGAAACGATACAAGAATCGAGGCTTTAGATATTATCAGAACAAAGGCTTGGAATGCTAGGAGTTGTTGGATGACTTGGCGATCATATATATGATTTTTCATGAGGGCATGAAATTCACTTCTTCACATGAGTTGTAAAACATTGGTTGCATACTCATGAAGGTCATAAGGTGATTTGGGTATGGGTACCTTTTATTAGCCATGATGGATTTGGATCCTAGGGAAAGGAGTTCAAGTAAGGAGTGGGTTCACCAAATGATTTAATTTAAATTAAATTAAACCTTATTTCATAGTAAATACTATAATTAAATGATATTCAATTGATAAAACATAGTAATATATAACCAATATACATTCAAATCTATGAAACCCTAAACAAATGAAATAAAAAAGGTGACTTAGCTGATCTCGAGTGATCTAGAAGTGATTACAACCGTCGAATGCTAGATTTGGCTGGAAATGATGTCATAGTGGCTTGTAGAGAGTTCTGGGACTCTAAACTGTGTTGGAAAGAAGCACCCATAGGAGGAAAGGAACACCTAGGCATTAGTGTCCATTCTAGGCATTAACGACTATGTGAATATTTAGGATCTACTATTTTTCTGGGTCTAAGGGTCTTCGCTTCAATATCTACTTTATTGTTCCAAATTCAATGTTATGGTTCCAATCGTACTGTAACCTACAAAACAAACCCTAGTTATTTGCAAAATCTCACAAACACATTAGGTTTGAATAAAATATGCAATATGTGAAGTCGAATGACCCCAATGGTCACCCGATGAGTGAACTTAGTACCGAGCGTTGCACTACATTTCAAAATCCATGTAGTTCTTTGTGCTTGTGTGTGAAATAGTGTCCTTAGGTTTTCCTCACACCAATGACACCAAGATAGTGGGCTATAGATAGCTTTGATGCAAATGTGTGGTATGGAATTCAACACTTCCCTTCCTATGCAATGTATGCAACCAAAAATGCAGTCCCTTTGAATAGTAGTGGTAATATGTAGATATGATAACCCCTCTTGAATTTCTAGCTAGAATAATAGTGAGCATGTTGTGTGTATATATGAGTCTCTTGTTTGAATTTTGACACTAGTGACACAAAAGGCCGACTAAGAATACGAGATAAGGATAAGAAAAGTAACAAGACCGACCACAAATATCAAAATCTGTAAAAAGAATAAATAGGATAGAAGCACCCATAATGACACAAGTATCTGGGCACTAATTTCCAGAGTGGGAACTAGTGTCCTAAGACAAATAATGACATATGTGAAAATACAAACAGCAAGAATCCCGTGACTTGAGAAGAAGTGGGTATAGAAATGAGAGATGTAGAGAAGAGTCACAATATAAATCAATCAAAGAGCGTAGATGGACAAGGGATAGTGTCACCAAGTGAATACTTTTCTTACTTGAGATCCATACATATAACAACATACTTATGGCGTAGTAAAATAATTATATGTGCATAATTTTGTTTCTACATTAGCTACAGTATTTGAGGACTTCATAAGTCAAGGAAAAATGGTATTGATATGAAAAATAGGTGCATAAGGTGTCAATAAGGATAGTTTGGCAGAGTGATAGTTGCAAGGGAAGTCATTCATGTGATAAAATATGCTATGTTGACAAGAAAAGAAGGCTAAGAACACTGATGGATTGTCTCAAGACTGTGAAGTTGTGGATGATCCATCTCTAGTCCATATGCTTGAGGTAAGTGGTCATATTTTTGTGTTTACAGTTAGATAGAGATAGTATGATCTCAGGGGGAGCAATAAATATTTGATTCATATTGTATGTGAGCTTCTATGTTTAGCATAAATTGGGATAATTTGGATTAAAGTGTAGTCTCGGGGATCTCATCCCTAAAGTTGTTACTAGTCCGTATAGATAAAATCGTGTCTATTTGTGGATTCTCCAAACTGGTTGAGGACTCAAGAAGAGTCATGCATGGTGCTATTATACGAGATATATGTATATAGGTATATGCTCCAGGGTGTGCACTCATTGAGGGGGAGTTACAATACTATGAGTTGAGTTAGATCGATAATGAATAATTCATGAGAAACATGACTTGTTTGGTTGGTGTCTCTAATCATATAGTGAGCTATATAAGACGTCTTTACTCAAAATCAAGGTTGTTAGCATGTGTGCTAGCTATGATATGTCTATGCCCAAGGGGAGCTACAATGATATATGATAAAGCCAAAACAAATTCAATTAGAATGACAAGTTTGTGAGCTTGATTGGCTATTTTGGTTGATGTTTCCAACTAAGAGGGGGTCCTCATATGTTGATGAATACGAAGGTTATGTGTTACAGTATGTGTTTTGTAATTAATGTAAAAAGGGGGAGAAGTACTAGGTTGTTTTCCATCAATGACAAAGGGGAGATTGTTGGCATGTGTGTGCTTGTGTTTTCATTGATGTAAAAGGTATAACTATATTAATGAAAAAATATGTGATGAGGCTCATGAAGATGTGCTTGAGGATGGCATGATGCACAAAGGTTGATTGGGAGTGTTATGATTGAGATCACCTGGTGAGGCATGGCTTATTGAGTAGCTAGTGGATTGTAGAGGCATGGTGGTGATGTGATAGGGTGTCATGATGATGTCCTAGATGCTTGATAAAGTGTGTGATGATGTGATACAATCAACATGGTGTGCACAAGTGTGCATGAGTGACAATAGTGCAAGTTGTTTGGTCTAGATAGCTTAGATAGGATGCCTAGTCAGCAAGATGGATTAATATGATGGAATGAAGGCATGAGGAAATTGGATGATCATGATCAAGGCATGGAGATCATGAGGATATTGTGTTAAATCACTCATATAGATTCGAAGTTGATTGCAGGTGTGACCAAGGTTTGTAGGTCTTCATCTAGACCTAGTATAGGTGCTTGGTGGCCTAATAGAGTATGATCAATAGGTGCAGAAATGTGTGGGTCTATGAGGGCATGTAGAGGTGTGAGACATGTAGTCTCAAGGGTGTTCAGTTTTTTTGAAGAGATTTGGAGCAAAGGTATGGTGTTTTCCTTCTTTGTCTAGGTCTGAACTAGACCTAATTCTAGGACCTAGCTATGTAAGTCTTAGTGAATGAGAAGATGCAAAACAAACTATGATCATGTGAGCATTGGATAAGTTGAGATAGGTTGTCCTGGGGTTATGGGAAAAAAATTAGGTCATTGTGAGGATGATTTTACAAGATATGAAGCTTATGGCTATATCGCGCTCAAGAAAGTGAGTTTTCTAGCTCAAGTGAAATGTTTTGCATTGGTTGTCATGTGTAAAGTTTGCATGGGACCTTGAGCCTTTTAGGTATGTTGAGGCATGGAGTTAAGAAGATATTAGAGTTTAAATGAAATTAAATGAGGGTCTATACTTTATGAATGATTTTTAAGAAGGTATGTTGGTCAAAAACCCTAGTTAAACCTAGTTCATGAGCGATGGAGAAAATATTCTTGGTATGAGCTCAAAATGCATTGATCATCAAATTTGATGATTGGAGGATGGAAAGGACTCTCCCAAATTTTAGATGGTGGTGGTTTGAGGTCTTGAATGTAGGTGGAGCCCACTCAAATCTGCTTATTTCTAGGAAAGTTTATTTTTCTCTCAGGTTTTCCATTTGACCTATGAACTAAATTTGTGTTATGAGTATATGGGTATATTTACTACATGTTTGAAGTGATTTTAGATCTTGGTGAAGCCATTTGGATTTTTGTAGAAATCAATCTTTAAAGACTACTTTTGGGCCTAACAAGGGTAGTTTTGCGCTTAGAGTTAGGTGGTGTTTGGAACTTGTGAACTTAGTATTGATGGTTGATGACCTTGGGAGTGTTTTAAAAACCCATATGACATGGCTCAAGATTTGGTTGAGATTTGGAAATGATATGATGTGGCATGAATATGGTCACAAGTTGACCTAGTTTGACTGGCTTAGGACAATGGTGTAGTGATCTAAAGACTGGTCTGAAAGAACAATATCTTGTATGGGATCATGAAGTATAACTTAATGGTAGTAATAAAGGGTTCATTTTTAACCATATCCATGAATTGGGAGGCAAAGGAAAGGTTAGGAAAGGTGATGGAAGGGGTTTTTGGGAAGCATATGTAGCTTGAAGGAGAAAGTTTTTTTAATGGCTTTGTGGGTTGACTCATGATGTATTAAATCTTTAGATGTGTTACTTTGATATTGTATTTCCAATGAGTGGTTTCATTCCATAGTTGAGGTTTTTTTGATGCTAGGTCTTCATCTTTGAAGATTGGTCTACTTGGAGGTGCCCAAATTGAGTAGGAAACAATCCTACTTGGAGGTGTCATGAAGAAAATGAGTGATGCAGAGGTCCTTGAGCTTGTGGAAGGTGGTGATAGGATGTCATTGACATGTGTGGAGCCTTTATTGGAATGATGAAGCTTCTTTGTGTGATTTGAGTCCATGGTGTGCTCGGTGATGGTGGATTTAGTCTTCTTGGTCTAGTTGTGCATGATAGAGTGTCTTGGTCCATTGCAACCTATATGGGTCTTTGTTATGATTTTATATGATTTTGTAGATGTTATTTGATGTTGGTATGATTGACCTTAATGGTCATGGCCGACCTAGTAATGTTTAAGAGGTGAATCTAGATTTAAGTGAGTGTTTTTGGTCATTTATGACTAGTTGTGCAAGAGAGAGAAGTGTGAGCCTAGAGAGTGTGTGAAAGAGGTATGAGGGAATCAGGGTAGAGGTGAATGAAGATGTAATTGATTGATAAGAGTTGAAAAGCTAGTGTGCAAGGTTAATATAACTAATTATCCTATGAAGGATAAAGATTGATCGTAGTAGGAGAGAGTGTGTTTGAAGAGGGTTTTGAGAGAGTGGAGCTGAAATTGTGATCACTATCAGTTGTAGTAGAAAAAATACATCAATGGTCTTCATCTTCAGGTGGTTGAGTTGGTGATTGATCACCTTAGGTGGTTATAGAATTCTTTTAGGGTTGGTGTTCCTTGTGGGGTTGGTGCCTCACTAAAAAAATCTTGTGTGATGTGTCATATTCATACAAGTCTTTTGGTTTGAGTAATATAATCAAAAGTTTTAGTGGGTTTTCTTCCCTTGAGGGTTTCCCACTTTACATCTTGTGTTCTTGTGTACTCTCTTGGTTATGCTCATATGAATGATTTGTTTTGAAATTATAAGCATTGAGAGGGAGAGGTGAATTGGTGCTCATTTAAAATTTTAAGACAATTCTGAATTGTAGTAAACTATTCAATCCTAATCTACTTGTACCATGAAGAAGTAGAGACATTCAAGCATAGTAATAAACAAGAAAACACATATGAAGACAATAGTTAATGTGGGAAACCATTGTAGGGATAAAAACCCATTGAAATCAATGCACTATGGAGGAAAATTTTCCTATAACATATTACAAAGATCTCAATATGTTGAGCACCTACTCAACTTGAAGCACTAACTCCAATTTTGAGTCAAGCACCTACTTGAAAAGTTTTACAAGCTCCTACTTGCATGGAATAAACAAATCCTAATGTTGCTAAACAAATAATTAGTCTTCATAAGTTTTTGATCACCTTCATTCTCCTAGTTTCTTATGACAACAAATTAGTGATCTCTTATTTGCTCATATTTGCTCATGCTTCCTCTTCATGCACCTAGATTCTCCTATTTTCTCAATCACACACACTTTTGAGCTCTAATATACAAAAAATATTATTCAAGCACATTCATAAATTTTAATATGTAAGGATGAAATACATTTACACTTCATCTTCTGACCCTTTCACCTTCTATTTTAAACAACTCTTACAATATGGATGAATGCCATCATCTCAACTCACAAAATGCAATTATTACATATGATATAAGTGTCATATGAAGGTACAAAGCTTACATAATATGTCAAGATACCTCTTACACCTATGATGAGAAATAAAACATTCATCAACTCCATGAACTTATGTTTTATCTACCCATATTCCATTCTCGACCTCTCGCACATTTTGATTTGTAATGGTTCTACCAATTTTTTCCTCTTCTTCAACATATATTCTTTGCTTCTAGCCAACTTACACAATGAGATAGATGTTATAAATCATTTTGTATGTTACAAGGGCCTTCCTCTTTCTCTTCAAATACTTTACAAGCTTTACAAATTCCCATTTCAACTTCAAACTTTCATTTTAGCTCTCATGCACAACTAGTTCTAAGACCTTCAACACACTTTGCAAAAACAAAGTTAAAACTACACTTTTAGCTCATATCATGCAATGTAATTAGGAAGGGGATCACTTCAAAATGTCTTTGTCATCATCATAAACTTAGTGCCCTAAAAATCAAGGAACAATATGTCATTTTCATTCTTCATCACAACTTGGGTATCACATTCATGGAGGATGAAACATCATAGTCACAAGAATGCTTCAACAATCTCAATGCATGAGCCTTTAATTTTTAAACTTCTCTATGCATGTAAATAGCAGTATGTGATCTCTATATCAATTTAAAATAGATGAAGTAACTTTTCTAATCTATTTGACACAAAAAAACTCAGTTTTGGGCAAGGTCATAATGGGCTTATATACCCAGAAAAATAGTTTTCACTAAAAGAGTTGATTCACTTGACAAAACACTTGATCAAGGATTCTAAGTCACATTTATAGAAAGAAAAATTCCTTGTGCAAAAAATCATGGCCATATTTTTCATTATATAGAGGCATCTATATTGGATACCATTGCATTTCGAGATAGTTCACACAAGGTTTCTAATCCTAAAAACTAGTCATGGTCAAAAAGACGTCCACGGTACCAAAAAACACTTTCATGCCAAAGAATTGCAAAGACACTAAAACAAAAACTTATAATACAATATCAAACCCTCTTCAACATGGATTATGTGGAGAAAAAAATGTTTATAGTCTCATTTCTCAGTCCTTCTTCACTGTCCTAATGAGGAATTTTCAGACCATTAGGATTAATACTCAAAATCACTTCAACACATAAAGTCATGGGCTCAAACAAATTGTGTTGGAACTCTAACAACTGTTCATGCTCATATTGCACTTGAATAGGATGCCATTTCATCAAGACCTCTTCAAAATTACATGTCAGGTTTTACATGTTTACTCCTTTAGTAGTGGGCCATCTATATTAACACAGCTTAATCAAAACTTTACACATAACTTACCTATATCTTCTCATGAGCAATTAGTACACTTCCTAAGATTTCTCCCAAAGTATAATTTCAACCATGATACTTGTTGTACCTAACCATACAACCAATTATTTGTAAAATAGAGGTAAAATTGTACCATACATTCACACATGGATTACTAAAATGCCACCAAATTAAGGTACAAGGAGTTCTCTACATCCCCGAGTGTTCAAATTTTCTTACCCAATGATTTTAAGACCAAAACTTCATTTCCTCTCCATCGCTATAGTGCTAGGGTTTTAAGAGGGTTTGGACCACCTTGGCTTCTTAAGCATCGTTCATAAATCTTAAGGCATCATTCTTCCTCACTCCACTTGTAAAATGAACTAGACTCCATGTGAAAACTTTCATGAAGGTAGCATGTCTTGATGGAAGAGTTTAATGTATGAACCAACACTTCAAACATCACCCTCAAGATGGAGAAGAGAATTTTGAGAATTCTATAGACCCCAAAATGACATAACTTGAAAAAACTTCTTCATATTGACCTGAATTTTGTCCATAGCACTAAGACACCCTCCTTTACATGTCCCAAGGTCCATTTTCTCATAAAAATATATGTATCTTCTTGACCAACATCATTTGTCCATGCTTATATGGTTTGTCCTCAAGAACAATCATGAAGAAGACCTCAAACATATCTTCGACAAGTAAGAGATGACTTGTAACATCTTCCATATCCTCTCTAGAAATTCCCTACACTCTCCTCTAGCTTGGATTGGTTTGCCATATTTTTTTTGCTCCATATACCCATATGTAGACACTAAATCACACACTTTAGGTACATTTCTAGTTCATAGTCACATACTCTTATTCATATGATTCCTAAGCGAGAAAAGTACTAATTGACCATTGTTTTTGGCCTCTTTACTTTCTTTCTGGTTTTCCTCTTGGCCTCACACATCCTATTTCCCAGCTTGAATTTCGATACTTCAAATTTTATGAGTCTAGACACCAGTGCCTAGGTGTCCCCATCCTTCAGGGTGCCCCGACCTCTTTGTATCTTGCTCGCCTCTTTTGGTCCTCTTCTAGCCGTTCGGCATCTTGTTTTCTCATGTGTCTTCCTTTTAGTGGTTGATTATGAAATTTAAACAAGGGAATCATATACATATAAAGTTATGTGACCATAATAAAGTACCAAGATCTAAGCATTTGCTATCGCCACCTAAGGTTGCATTCAAAGGCCATTACAATAGCATCAAAACATCCATCTAGCTATAATTCAAGGGACAAGGGACTACATTCTTCTACATACACTTCATAGGAGGGGAAGTTCATTTTTTCATGCACACATCTATTTACATCTTCTACATCTAGCTATTTCTCACTATTCAAGTGCATCTGGCACAAGAGACACCTAGGGCATGATTCTACACACATGTGCGCACGTAAAACTATATGGAGTCTCGAAATGTAGTGCAAAGGCTCTGGATTGTAAGTTCACTCATTTGGGTGACTATCGAGGTCACCTCGACTCCCCATTTACATTTTTTTGGGATTTGATGTTTTTGAGGTTTTGCAAGAGGTATTTTATTTTACAGTTATAAGTGAGCTCGACGATCATACAACGACATACATGAAACAAAGAGTGAAATTCAAGACATTGAAGCGGCACGAAGAAATCAATTTTTGACCATTTTCATAGTCACGAGTGCCTAGCAATGTCTATAGCACCCATGTGCCCTTGGCCCAATCTAAGTGCCACAAATTCCAACTTATTCGACACTTCGCATTTTTTTGGGCTTGGTGCAAAGTATGTTCTTCTATTTTATCAATTTTCCATCTCTCGTACACTTTTGGGATTATCATGCGAATTGGCTAAGTTTCCTTTCCTCTCTCTTGCACTCGTGGGTTTTTAATTTCTACTTGCTTATTTCTTAGTTGAAACATGTACTTCATTTCATATTTATTCGTTGTGACTCTGCAATTAGGGTTTAGCATAAATTCTATTTTTACAAAATATCATTTGGTGAACCCCACTTATGATCAGTCATTCGATTCTTCTTTGGCACATCATCTTTTCTATCATATCTCTTAAGGTTTGCCATACTTCTGTGTATGAATTAATTCAAAATCATTCACCTTGCAAAGAGGTTCTTCAAAATCCCTAGACACCATGTTTCTCCCTAAAGATACACCACCCGCTCAAGTAAGTGCCATTTTCGATCATCTCTTCGATGACCATAGTCTTTGGAATCCTCCATCCAATAACCCCATCTTAGAGTAAATTCAAGCAATGCATTCCTTATTTCAAGATAAATTTCAGGCTATGGAATCCATGATTGCATCTCTAAAATCTGAAATCCAACATCTTAAGGATGTTTTTCATTCTCACTCTAGTTCTTCTTCTTACTTCTACATATGCTCATATCAATGAACCTCAAGTATTACCATTACGCACACCTCTCAAGTTTGATCTCAATGCCAAGAAACAATATATTCTACCTCATATCCTATCTCATCAATTTATCACTTTCCATCTACTCATTTCTATCCTCTTTATCATCTTGCAAAATATCAAGGTCATCCATATGGAAATTATCATCGAATCAATGGACATAATGAAAATGATTTATATGCTTTATAATGAAGAATAAAGCATCTTGAGCATCAAGGTTTTATCTCATTAGTTGCACAACATTTTGTTACATGTTCATTGTCAATTGTTACATCTCATTGGGTTCCTAAATCTGATTCATCTATGTCTAATGAGCATCATGTTATCACTTCTAATGTTATTCCTTTCATCACTCAAGCACTACCTATACAACCCACTCAAACTAAGAAATCACCTCTCAAGGTCAGTCCTCCATCACCTCCTCTTATTAAGTCTTCTTCCGTGTCACCACCCCCTAAGCAACCACCTCTCAAAATCAATATAACTCCTCCTTCTATCACATCTTCTACAAAATTACCAATTCAAACAAAGAAACCAACATCTCCTCCTCTCAAGTATTCTATGACATTACCAAACAAACAACCACTCACTAAGTAAGAAAAGAAAATTCTAGATGGCCTCTTTCGACTTCTCCGTTTGATCCCGCAATAAGCCTTGATTCTACTCTTCCTCCTACTCACCATTGTGATAACAATATGCTTTCTTATGATACATTTCAAACTTCATCGCCATCGTAATGTCTTTCTTACATCATCACATAGCTCTCCATCATTGACACACTTGGGGGCATCATAGCTTCTCCCCCTTGCATTGTTATCACATGTCTATATCATCTCATGCAATTGACACTCCATGCTTAATGCCTAAATATATGATAAGCATTAATGAAAACTACTTGATAAACTTGTATCGTCATTACCTTATGACACACTCTTGTGCTATGGTTCACACTTGACTATTGAGGGCATACTACATTCATGAACCTCACACACTACACATTTCACACTTTGTGCATTCATGACACATCTCTCTCTCACATTCAATTCTCACAACATCACACCTCCCAATGACACATTCTTGTTCCACGATTCATGCTCGATCGCTTGAGGGTCTAAATATGAAATGAACCCTACATCATCTCACTCAAAAATTACACTCTATGCTTTATCGATCACATCTTTCTAGCGCACACATTCAAACCATTTCCTGATGATGCAATCTTGTTATATGGATCATTCTTGAATGTTGAGGGGTATTTTATAAATGAACACGATCTCATGCATACTTATCCACTTGAGGGGCATGCTGCTCCTATCACATTCACTTTACATTCCATTCCATTCTCATTCACAACATATTGCATATCTTAGTTGTACATATTATTTCTTTGCTTATACTCGTTACATGTACACTTTGTTTCCATGCTAAACAAATATTTCATATGTCATTATCTTTTCTATATACACATGCTTGTTCAATTGTATTCTAGCCAGAATGCAAAATTTACATAGATCATTACACACAACACAAATGCTCAGCACCGTACTCTTACCAATCCCACACCATCTCCAAGGGGCATCTACTTCCGTACACATCACAGTGCTATTTTTTCATTTTATACTAATTCCTATTCTTACTAGCACACTACTTTATATCGTAGACCATACATGTTTTGACATACTTTTTATCTTTCTAACATGCTAATGGGTACTTCATGTGCAACATTTTATTTGCAGGAACTATTTGCTACCATGGTTTTCTGATACTTTGCTTTCTACTATTTGTCATTGTTTTCCATTATTTTCCATTGTTTACAGGATTTTCCCTTTGTCTTGTGTGCACATTGTATGCTTTTGGCCACTTCAACCCTAATTGTCTTGCGACATTGTGAGTGATGTCCCATGTTTGAAGTTCACTTTTCACGGTCTAAATTTTCTTCCTACTTGTTATCTTACACCTTGTCTTCTATTTCGTATTTATCTTGATTGCACTAACACATGTTTTCAACCACTTTATTTGCATGTGGCTTGGTTTTTACCAAGCACATTCCCCTACAGGGCTACCATTTAGGATCAACGTCACGTCCTCTCCTTTGGGCCGCATTCTCTTCGCAATGTCACATGCACCCCAAATGAGGGGACATACATTGGGTGAATCATTCACCCCATTCAATAGTTCACAAACATAGTACAACATAGTTCATCACAATATAAAACTTTAGAAACAACCTAGAATCGACTTGGGTCTTCGCTTTTGCACGAAACCAATACCTGCATACACAAACATGATTGCTTGGGAACCCTTGACCCTTCCTGGGTGCCTATGAAAAGGGGAAGTTACACAAGTTTTTTCATATCAACACAATTTTTAGCATTTTATACAACATCTTTCACCAAACACGCATAATCCTCCAACAGTAAGTATGCATACTTTCACCTTTTTCTATTTTCATGTTGGATGAACTAGATTGAAATGGATCATATTTAAATAAAGTAGGTGTTATCACCGAATCACAACACCCTCTAATTGTTTAGCATGTGAGTGTGTTAAGGCAACAATGTGACTAGGTAACATGGACCTACTTCAAGGTGTGGGACCTTGCAGTTGAAGCAACTCTCCAAAGAAGGTTGGTTCCTCTTCTTAAAATAATACAACAACTACCTCTAATGAACGGAAATATATGACTATCTATAACCTATGACGCCCAAGGACCAGGGAGAGATAAATAACATGAAAATGAAATAAATCTACACTAAAAGAGGTGATGCACCAAGAGAAGGGTATAGGAGTCTCTCCAATGTGTGAAAATGATAGAAAATGGAGTGCATAGAGGCTAGAAAAATCACCACAACCCAAAACGACACTCAAACTAACATCTCCATTTAAATATAGCAATTCAAGACCTTGCAAGATAAGTAAACCTGAATAATACAATTGGGAGTAAAATGAAAAGGTAAGAACAAAGCAAGAAACATAAAGCAAGGGAAGAAAATATCCACAAACTCAAAGCTATTGCTTCATTAATATACATAGTTCATTTCATTACAAGAAACATACCATGATCATCATGAAAGATGTATAGAATGGAGGCTCGCAACACATTGATTGTTCCTAGAATAATTTTGGAAGAGTTTAGTTACAACGAGAATCCTCCTCTTTCAAATTAAAGGGCTTTGAAATTTATAAAGTGAGTGGGGAGGAGAGAGAAATGAAAATATCTAATGCATGCCTCCATCCACTAATGAAATTCAATAATTAATTTTAAACATCACAGGACACCTATACATCCCATCACTCTTGTAAAATTGCTTTTTAGAGAAGAAATTGGCCTCCATGCTCCATTAATGGTGGTAGTTGGCTGTACAATGAATTTGAGTGTAGGATATTTTTTACCATTTTCACCACCTTTCCCTCACTAAAATTTAAAATTTAATTTTTTGGTGCGTAGAGGGCTCCAATACCTTTATGGAAAGTCCAATTTTGCATAAAATGGAACTCCCAGCTAAAAGTTATGGCCATTTGAAGTTCTACAGTTTTGTAGGAAACCAGGGTGCTACTTCTTATTTCTTCATGTTCATTACGTAAATACAACCCCTATTACTATTGCTTGTCCATCGACTTCTCCAACCGCTTTAATTTCTCATTTTGAGAAGTCATATAACTCCTATTCACCACATTACTTCACTTCTATTTGTCTTCTCTGCAGGGGGAAATAGGTGCTTATAACTTGCATGGGGGTGGGCCAACTTGCCCCTTAACTCAACAAGTAGCTCATTGCTTAACTCGCTCGGAGCTCAGCTTTGCTCAATTCTTTGTCACCTCATTTTCCACTTAACACTTAACTTTCCCAACTCAGTTCTTCTTCATCTTGCCCTTTATTGTTCTTTTACATTACTTATACTTACGTTGGGTGCATCACACAAGTCTTACCTCTCGAAAAATCACCGCAACTCCTATTCTTTAGCTCATCGGCTCATCAATATTATCGGCATCTTATATTACTTGTGCTTGCAAATGCAAATGCATGTCACATTGGCAATACTTGGCTCATCGGATCACCACTTCGTGTTTTTTATTCAACGGCTCATTTTGTGGTCTTTGCAGTTACTTTACTTGTGTCAAACTCGTGCCCCATTACTTGCAAAGTAAGGGCTCCTAATTCACCACACTACTCCATGTGCTTGACTTGGTAGTTTTTCAAAGTGTTCTTCTTTACTCCTTATGTTAATCTTCCCCCTCACAACTTCAAAGTTTTCATTTCGTATTCACCGTAACTCTTGAATGACTCACCCCCTTTATCGCATATTTGTACTCGCTCGCTTATTTTACATCATTTTGGGGGTGTATTACTTGAGTAATCCACCCCAAAATCACCACTTCTCCCTACTACTTAACGAGGTGACTCGCCCACACTGAACTCTTCATTGATGTACCTAACTCCGACCTCGGTGAATTCCGCTAAGTCACCAAGATGCCGACTTCTCCCATCGAGCCTTGCTCAACTTTACTCCACCGGCTCGGCCCTAGCTCATCGACCAAGCTATCTCCCCACCCTTCCCACCCTTGCATGTCGGGATCGACCGCCATGGCCACTAGCTCAGCCCTAACTAATTCAAGTCACGAGCTATGTGAGGAGCTTATCCTCCATCCCCATGCAATGCTTGCCCTATGGGCTCACCCCTAGCTTGGTTGAGCAATCCACTTCCTTCGCTTGCCAAGGTTCCACGCATCAAGCCCATTGATCTTGGTACTCCAACTCGAGCCCCCATGATACATCAACACCCTAAAACTCATCTAACTCACCGAGTAGCTCAATGAGGTCACCTCCTTTGCATAACCGCTTAGCTCAAAAGAGCTCTCTTTTAACTCACCCACCATTTTTAACTAAGCCGGGCCGGATTCCCTCGCCAAATTTTGACCACTCCCCATAACTCAACCGATTTTTGGATTTTTTCAAATCCTTTGGGAACCAAAAGGTTGAGGGGTGTAATGGAATACCCTAAAGCCATTTTTTTACCTTTTTCACTTCTCCCCATTTTTTTGAATGTGGGCCCACGGGCCTCTTTTCCTCCCTTTTCAAGTTGAATCTTAATATTTGAAATCCAAAAGATGAAAAAATCCTCTTATGACCTTAAGACTCCCAAAACACCGAAAATGCTCCCAAAGGCCAAGAAAATACCCGCAAGACTTGATTTCACCCTGGGGTGAAAATGGATAACAATTTGGTAACTCACAAGGCCATCTCGATTACTAGATGGGGTAGACTAACTGCCTCAAGTATCCATTGGGCATGGAGTCTTCTAAAGTAACTCATAATTGTTCTAACTTTTGAAATTTAACCTTGGAGCCTACTTCAAGCAATCGCTAAGACTTGGAACCAACCGTTTCTTACTTGTCTCTTGTATTTCCAACTTTAATAAGAAAATATTAAAGTTCACATGAGTGGAAAATTGTTTTGATCTTGAAAATCCTTTTCCATTTCTTCTACAAATCTGATTTGAAACTTGGATCCTTTGCCTTTGACCTTCTCGTGACACTCATCAAGGTTGGAGCTATTCTCAAGCTACCTAGTTGCTCATAATTTCATAAGATTTTATCTTTAATAAGATGAGAGTGGAAAATTTTTTTAAAACTTGAAACCTTCCACCTATCCCTCTTGTGATCCAAGCTAAGATTGAACAATAGTTGCATGCAACTTGATCCTAAACCCTGATCTGTTGATCCTAAATGGATGAAACAATTTGGAAACTGTTCCAAATCTAGTTTTTAGTTGCTTTGCATTTGAAAATTCATAAAGATTGCAAAATCGTTTTCTACAACTTTGAACCTCTTGCTGCAATATCTCCCTTCTGAAGGTATAATGAGTTGTGCAAAGAGAACACTAGAAGTAATAGAACATGTGCCCAAGGCACTTAGGGAAATTGAAACCTACTCTAACAACAAGACAATGTGCACAAAAACTTGGAGGAATGAAAATCCTAAACTAATATGTACAAAGGATGAGATTTTACTTAGTATCAGTGTTTGAGATAGATTCCATTAATTGAAATCTGTAGTTCTTCACCATCCAACTTAGCTAGTCGGAAAGCATTGCTACTTTTGCACTTTGTGATCATGTAGGGACCACTCCATATGACATCAAACTTGGAATGCTTGCCCGGTTTTTCCCTATCAACATCCCACTTTAGTAGCAAGTCCCCTTCTTGGAATGCTCTAGGCTTAACTTTCTTATTAAAAATCATTTTGATCAAGGTTTGATCCTTCTCCATGGTTTGCATTGCATGCTCTCTTAGTTCTTCCAACTCCATGAGTTCTGCATACTTGACTTCCATGGAATCAAACTCAACTAATTCCAACTACTTGAGAAGCTCCAATACCGAAAAATCAAGTGATATAGACAACCTTGCTTCCCTTCCGTAGACCGGCTTGTATGGAGAGAACTGCTTGAAACCTTTTTAGGTGTGATCATATCATCCCACAAGGATGATTTGAGTTTGGTATGCCATGTCCTCTGGTTCTCATCTAGAGTCCTACCGATAATACTAAGAAGTTCTTATTTGTGGAATCAGCTTTCTTATTACCTTGAGGGTAATAATCAAATGAGGTACTCGAGATATATTCCATTCCTAACAACCCATTCAAAAATTATTGTGCCAAGGAATGCTAGAGAATTGTTTGATATGATAATAGTAGGGACACCAAATTTGGTTACTATCCCCTCATAAAAGTCTAATATGCTAGACTCATTTACCTCCTTGAGTGCTACTTGCTTTGGTCCACTTGGTGAAATAGTCGGCCATTGTTAGAATCCACTTTTGACCTTGGCTTGAATTTAGATTAATGACTCCAGTGAAATCTAATACCCACTGTATGAACAATTGATCAACTGATATTGGGTGAAGTGTCCATGTTGCTAGCTTCTCCTTACATGTGAAGAATGCACATTTTTTACACTTCTTGATCCATGCGTAGCGAAGTCCACCGAACAATGTAGGCTAATAGTAAGCAAATTTCATGATCTTGAGAGTTGTTACTTGTGGAGAAAAGTGGCCTCCAACTTCTCCATCATGGAACTCATGTAGCACCTTCTCAATATGATTTTTGGGACACACCTTAAAATAACTCCATTCACGTCTTTCTTTAACAAAAAGCCATCAATGAGCAATTATGAGATGGATTTGAGTCTAAAATACCTTATTTTTATTTTTCTTAACTCCAAAGGGCATAAACCTATTTGTAGAAAATGCATCATGTCTCAAGTCTAAAAGGAATGGGAATCATCGTCGGTTGGTTGTTCCTAATCATCCTCCAAAGACTAGGACAAGTTCTTCTTCATCAATGGTCTCAACATGCTGATTGAAAGCTAGTTGTTCACACAAGCCTTTACCACAGACTAGCTTAGTCACCTTGATTTCTATGTCATACTCCATAACACAAGTGATCCAACCAGCCCTTTTCTCATTCAAGTCCTTGTTTAGGAGGAATTCCTTAACTCTGGAATGAGGCACTAGCAATGGATCTTGTTCTTTGAGACCAAGTGTCTAAATTTATTCAAACTCCTTCTAATAGCGAGGATGTGATTCTTAGTGAAAGAGTACCTCACCTCATAATATTCTAAGCTTTGACTGAAGAAAGCTATGGGCTGCTATGATCCTTCCTTGTTCTGTTGTACTAAGATGGCAGAAATTATGTCTGAGCAACCAAAAGAATAGAGAATGAAGTCCTTGGCGAAATCTGGGTTGATGAGAGTTGGAGCTTGAGATATTGCTTGTTTGATAACTTCAAAACTCTCCTTGCCCTTTTTTGTCCATTTGAATGCCATACTCTTCTTTAACATCATTGTTAGTGGCTTAACAAAAGTGGAAAAATCATGAACGAACCTTGGGACAAAATTTATTCGCCCTAAAAATATCTGAAGAGATTTCTTGTGACTTGGCAATGGTAGAGCACAGATGGATTCAACTCTCTCTAGATTAATTATCAGCCCTTCCTTAGACACAATGTGGCCTGATAGGTTTCCTTCATGTGCCAAGAATATACATTTTTTTAGGAATTAAAGATACTCCAAACTTCCTACACCTTTGGAACACTTTCCCGAGGAGGAAAGGTGCTCGGTTGTGTTCTTGGAGAACACTGTTATGTCATCAAGATAAACAAGCACCATCTTATTAATCAGACCCTTGAATGTCATGTCCATAGCCCTCTAAAATGTTTCTCCTATATTTGACAATCGTAACGACATCTTCCTATAAGTGTATGTACCCTACTTTTTATGCTAAACGTTGTCTTGAATTGGTCTTCCTCTTTCACCATGATTTGATTGTAGCCCGAGTAACCATCCAGAAATGAGAATCCCTCTGAATCGGCTACTACTTGCAAGATTTTCTCCGTGGAAGGAAGTAGATAATGGTCTTTGAGTGACGCTCTATTCAATTCCCAAAGATCCACACACAATTTGATTTCTCCATTTCTTTTCCCGATCGGCACCAAATTAATAACCCAGAAGAGTGTTTGATCGCAAAGATGATATTTTCCTCTATGAGCTTATTCAAATCCTTTCTCATGAGAGGCTCAATATGAGGGTTCACTAGCCTTTTTTTTATGTCTTATAGGCTTAGATTATAGATCCAACTTGATAGTATGTTGTGCCAATATCAGATCAAAGCCTCTCAAATATTTATAACTCCAGGAAAAGATATCTGGAAATTCTTGACATGGCTATATGAAATCATTATTTTTTATCAATACTTACTTTTCCAATTTGGAGTACTTTACCCTCTCTAACCAAAATGGGTTCCAAATCTTCTCCCTTGAACTGAATTTTTCTTTCTCCTTCCGAATCTGGTCATTAGGATTGAAGATTGACTCTAAATTTACCAAACCTTTCGAAGCTTGTTTGTTCTTAGCTGACTATTTAGTCACCATACTACTATTCCAACTTATCTTAAATTTTCATAGAGAATTCAACTTCATCTTGGAGAAAATTTATGATTTTTTTATCATTCTAAAACACTTACTAGCTTATGTCATTGTCCATAATAGGTGGCCTCACCACTACTTTGATATGGGGCTGATTTTGTATTTCCTTGATACTTTCAACCACATCAAATGTTGCTCCAATTGTTGCAAGTCTATCCGCAACCTCATTATTCTTCCTTGGGATGGAAATGATGTTAAAAGCCTCAAAATATTCAATGAGATCCCATACCCGGTTCTTATAGCTCTTGAGGAGATCATTTTTAGTAGCATTCTTCCCTCTAACCTGATTTACAATCAGCTCACTGTCCCAAAAACTTACAAGTTCTTGATACCTCTCTTCCTTTCCCAATGCAATCCATGGATTAATGCCTCATACTCAACCGTATTGTTAGAATAACTGAATTGAAAGTGGAAAGATGAGTAGTAATTTACACCTTGAGGTGACATGAGCATTCTCCTCCACTGGTACCTTGTCTTCTTCTTGAGCCATTAAAGAACAATCCGCCATACTTTGTAGTCATCTTCGTCATTCAGGTTTGGTGATGCTAGAAATAGGAAGATTCTTGTCATGTAGGAAATAAATACCCAACTCAGCCTTCCTCCATCTCTATGTAAGGGTCAAATCCATGCCTTTTGTTTTCCCATTCAACTAATGTCAAATTTGGAATGCCTTCAACTTTCATACCTATCTCTGGAGTGCTTGGGCGCCTCTTCTTAGTAAAAGGATAAGAAATTGGTGTTGATTGAGCTTGGCACGTGAGGATTGAAATGAAATTTTGAAATTGGTTCTGATCTGATTGTAGCTTTATCTTGATACCTTTTTCTAAAAAGCATGTGTGACCATTCAGCAGATAAGTAGCCTCCAATCTTAGCAGTGAAGTCCTTGACAAACTTAGAGTGAAGAGTGGTGGTAAGTCAATTACTGATACATCTTACAAACTATGATATTGGGACAAGCATGTAATGGTAAGGCTTAATCCTTTGAGTACCCCAACTATCCCCATTGTTGACCCATCCAATTGTACCACTCCTTTGGAGACCAAATCATACTTTAGGCCTAATTGATTTTCTATTTGCTTGGGCATCACTGAAATACTTGCTCCCGAATCAATCATGCAATTGTGTACAAGATTGATTCCAATGATTAGAGATATATAAAATGTAGGAGGCTTCATATTTTTACCTTGTTGACCTCCTTGACTCCCTTCTTATTAAGTTGCATTGGTGATCACCTTCTCTTGATCTTTGGATGGCTCATTTGATACAAACCAATTTGCCATGGCTACTTGCAATAAGTCTCTTTGTCCCAGGATTGCCAATGACTCCCACATGGAAATGATCACATTTGTATTCTTCATTTGATCAATAATGTTAAAAGAAGATGGGATTTCCTTCTTCTTCCCTTTACTTGGCATAACCTTATCTTGCACATGAGCTGCTATAATCACACATGGACTAGTATAAAAGGTGGTTTAGGCTGATTCTCAGAATATTTGAGGCTGCACTTGGATTGATAACACCTTGTGGTGTGATAAGCGGATGAGAAACACTTGGATTGGATGACTGCCCTTCCTTTATGTTCCTCTTCTTTTACCTTGTGTTGGCTGCCACATCTTGAGAAGGAGCTTGATTCATCCCACATAAATCCTCAGCTTGCCGGGCTCAATGTAGTATCACTCAAGGTGTTTCTTGGGTAGATTCCTACCGCTGATTTTCTTCTTGGTTCACTTCTTGAGACACACCCACAATTTGCATCATTAAGGATTGATTCATAGCACCATTGAAGCATGTTACCTGATTATGGGGTTGACCATAAGGGAAACACCATTCATATTCTTGTGCCATGTTGTTTTGAGTTGGAACCAAGGCCTTGGATGTAGAAATTACATTAGGATTGTATGGTTCAAATAGTCCGGTAGCGTGAGGTTGTCCTTGGTTATTATTAGCATCTTGGGAAGGAGGCCTATTAGGATGACAAAGAGGCCTATTAGATTGAACCGAGGTTGATAAGGCATATAATTTTGAGCTTATTTCCTCTTAATTATTACTAACTCATTGTCTAGATTCTACAATTGCTTCATGACTTCTTGGAGTTCATTTAAGGTGCTAGAATAAGTGGAAGTAGAAGCTTCATTGGAACTTTGATTTTTTGGAGCAGGGATAGAGCTAATGTAGGTGCTTGGCTAGAACTTGGATTCCCATTTCGGATAAATAGCCATAGGTGTCCTAGGTGCAAGTTTACTAGCTTGAATTAAGCAATTCTCAGCTTTAATGGCTATGTTATAAGATCCTAGTAATGTTGTCCCTCCCATAGATTGTATCATCATAGCTATATCAGAATTAAGAGCTTTGAGGAAATAGAGAAAATAACCATCGGTAGTTGGTGTTATGGTCATTGGAATCTGAAATTGAACTCAACCATCTATTCATTTGGTGCTTTTTTGATTGTGGTCAATTTTCCAATAAAAACAGATTATCTACCCTTTCTCTGAACTATCCACAAAGATTTGTACATAATTGATCCCAATTTTAAATTGATCCCGCATCTAAGATTCTGAACCATCGCAAAGATTTTCCTTTGAAAGAAGAAGCTAACAACTTCACTGCCATATCCATCTCAACAACCTTATGTATGGCACAAACATTTGCAATGTCTTAAATGTGATCAATTGGAGTTGTGTTATTTTCTCCAGTGAAATATGAGATGTTCTTCAATGTTGCCACCGGAATTTGTTAGCATAATTTAGCATAGGCATATTTATTACATTTTATTGCATTGTCTTTTATTTAATAATGTGCAACATGTGCACTCTAGTCTAGTGACTTGCATTCAATATTGTTATGTTGGATAACATTCAATATTGGTATTAGTAGTAATTACATGTGCATGTGAGATGGGTCTTATCATCTCGTAGTTGGTGTCTGCTAGGGTGTCATGTCTATCCATATGAGGCTATCTAATATCTATAAATATTGCAGCTCTTGCATTGTTATGTAATATGATTTCATGATCAATAATATTTGTGAGGCTTCCGTCCCTCTTTGGTCATTGCAATCTTATTCTATTCTATCATTTGGTATCTAAGCTATACCATTATTATTAGAATTGGATTCTCGAGATTTGAGATTAAGTGGACTACTTCCTGTGAAGTTAACAAATGGATTTGGCAGTGGTTGTGCAACCATTCTGATTGGTCTGAGCACTCTAGTTGATTGAATGAAAGGCCTACCGTGTGGAGATGGAGACCTCTGGACTCTTCTCCCTCTTCTTCCTCTTCCTGAGAGAGCTGCAAGTATTCAAAAATACCCTCTTCTCTTGTTCTTGACCTTGTTTGAATTCTTCTCATAGGATGAGACACTTACTGCTGAAACTAGTAGATCTTGTTGCTTGGAGTCACCAAATGTGTTGTGGGTTTTGGACCCTGGATTACTTAAGTATTCAACTCAACTCAACTTGAAGTAATTCTTACACTTGGAGTAATAAAATTTACTTGAAGTAATGGAATAACTTGAAGTAACACAACTTACTTCTCTTTCTTTCTTTTATCAAAATTTAGAATCTGCATTACTTCCCCTTGTTTATCACATTTATGAGACCTGATTACTTTAAATTTACTTCCTCTTGTTTATTGGAGTTTTGAACTTGCATTACTTCCCCTTGTTGATCGTAGTTTGGAAGAGAAACTAATTAAGTCTTCTAACTTGACCCCACTTGGAGTAAGTCTTTCAACTTGAAGTAATTGGACAACTTGAAGTAAGTTTCAATCTGGGAGTAATCAACACAACTTAAAGTAATAAGAGTTTAGAAGTGCAATTACTTAAGTCTTTCACTTTGAAGTAACTTGAAGTAAGTCTTCTCTTTTCACAAATTGAAGTCTTTCCACTTCACGAATCTGAAGTAAGTCTTACACTTGGCCTGACTTAAAGTAAGTCTTTCCACTTGAAGTAATTGAACAACTTGAAGTAATACAACTTACTTCTTCCCCTTTTTCTCTTATCAGATTTTCTAGCCTGATTTACTTCTTCTTCTTATCGAAGTTTAGACTATTAATTACTTAGTAGTAAATCCAAGTGAGAACACTAATTACTTTTCCTTCTTAGGTTCTCATTACTTCAAATCCTCTTTGTTTCGATCTTCCAAAATCGCTACTTTTGCTAAGAACACATCAACTCAGCAAAAATGAATATCTTTGACCTCTTGTTGTCCCACATGACATGCCAGAACTATTATCACAAAATCACAACACCCTCTGATTGCTTAGCATGTGAGTGTGTTAAGGAAAGTAGTGTGACTAGGTAACATGGAGTTGTTTCAAGGTGTGGGACCTTACAGTTGAAGAAACTCTCCAGAGAAGGTTGGTTCCTCTTCCTAAACTAATGCAACAACTACCTCTAATGAAGGGAAATATAAGACTACCTCTAACCTATGACTTCCAAGGGACTAGGGAGAGAGAAATAACATGAAAATGAAATAAATATACACTAAAAGAGGTGATGCACCAAGAGAAGGGTGTAGGGAGTCTCTCTAATGTGTGAAAATGATAGAAAATGGAATGCATAGAGGGTGGAACAATCACCACAACCCAAAACAACACTCAAACTAACATCTCCATGAAAACACAATAATTTAAGACCATGCAAGACAAGTAAAATTGGCACAATACAGTTGCAAGTAAAATGAAGAGGTAAGAAGAAAGAAAGAAACACAAACAAGGGAAGAAAATATCCACAGACTTGAATATATTGCTTCATTAATATACATAGTTCATTTCATTACAAGAGAAAGGCCATGATCATCATGCAAGATGTCCAGAATGGAGGCTCTGCAACACATTGGTTGTTCCTAGAACAATTTTGGTAGAGTTTAGTTACAATGAGAATCATCCCCTTTTAAATGAAAGGCTTTGCAATTTATAAAAGTGAGTGGGGAGGAGAGAGAAAATGAAAATCTCGAATGCATGCCTCCATCCACCTACCAAATTTAATAATTAATTTAAAACAACATGGGACACTTACATAACCCATCACTCTTGTACTCTTGCTTTTTGGAGAAGAAATTGGCCTCCATGCTCCATTAATGGTGGTAGCTAGATGTACAATGCATTTGATCAGTAGGAGAAGTTTTAAATTTTTTTACCACCTTAGCCTCACCAAAATTGAAAATTTACGTTTTTGGTGTGTAGAGGGCTCCAAGAAATTTCTAGAAAGTCTAATTTTATAGAAAACAGAGCTCCCAACTGAAAGTTATGGCCATTTGAAGTTCTCAAGTTTTGTGAGAAACCATGGTGCTACCGCTTATTACTTCATGTTAATTACGGAAATATGACCCCTATTACTGCTTTCTTGTCCATCGACTTCTCCAACTACTTTACTTACTCATTTTGAGAATTTAAATAACTCTTATTCACCGCATTACTTCACTTCTATTTGTCTTCTCTCAAGGGGGTTTGGGGTGCTTATAACTTGTATGGGGTGTGGGCCAACTCGCCCCTCAACTCGCTGTAGCTCATTGTTTAACTCTATTCATAGCTCAGTTCACTCAATTCATTTTCACCTCATTCACCACTTAAACACCTAAATTTCCCAACACAGTTCTTCTTTAGCTTGCCCTTTATCGGGATTTTACATTGCTTATACTTGTGTTCAATGAAAAGTTGTAAAAGCCATGGATTTGGGGTAAGAATCTCTAAAGAAACCCCAAAGGCTTTCAACAATCTGATCAATGGACCATGCGTTAAGAAATGAGCAAGGTTTCCTTCTTTGCATACATTAATTTGAAATAAACATGTAAACTAAGCAAATGAAGTTAATCTCTATTCTTTGAAAGCTTGAAATAATGAACCTAAGAGGATCTAAGCATTCAGTTTATGTGTTAAGAGAAAGAGATCTCCCCATTAATGGCTTCAAGGCCAATGGATCTTCCCTTTTACTCTATGTTAATGCTATGAAATACAAGATTAAATGCTTTTAGCTCAAATGAAAGAAGATGAAATACAAACTAAAGCCTAATCAAATTGTTATAATTTGTGCTAGGAAGAAGAGAGAATTCTTAGGAAATGAGGGAGGGGGTATAGCCCTATTTATAGTTTTTGGTTTGGAAGAAAAGGGAGATTTGGGTGCATGTGGGACAAAGGCTAAAGTCCAAAAAGCACTTTAGCAAGTCAAAGTGTGATTTGACTATGTTATAGGGTAATTAACCTAGGTTAGACTAATTAATCTCTCTTAGAGAGTAATTAGGGTTTGGAAGGGTTCGGAGCTTAATCAATCCAACGAAGTGGATTGATCTTCCGGGGAGCTAATAGAAGCAAGCTAGAAGTGAATAAGAAGCTAATGTAGTTAGAACAAGGCTATAATTTCCTGTTTAAATGGTTTATAAGAGGAAAAACGACCAAAAGGGTGTCATAAGAAGGGAGTTAGATAGGCCTAACCGGTGGTGTGCCATCAATCTGCAAGAGGAAGAAGCGATAGTGCACCATTAGAAATAATAGTGTATTGATTAAAATACAGTGTCTCTACAATACTTACGTTGGGTACATGACACAAGTCTTGCCCTTGAAAATCACCACAAATCCTATTATTTAGCTCGTTAGCTCGTCGATCTTATCGGTGTCTTGAATTACTTGTAGTGCTTACAACCGCATGTCACATTGGCAACACTTGGATCTCTCGAATCACTACTTTGTGTTGTTTAATTTGGTGGCTCATTTTGCATTCTTCGCAAGTTACTTTACTTGCGTGAAACTCAGCCCCCTTACTTGCAAAGTAAAAGCTCCCAATTCACCAAACTACTCCACGCACTCAACATGGTAGTTTTTCAAAGTGTTATCCTTTAATCCTCCTTATGCTAATCTTCCCCCAAGAATTTGAAGTTTTTGCTTCTCTATTCACCCCAACTCTTTAATGACTCACCCCTTTATCGGCATTTGGACTCACTTCCGCTTATAATACATCGCTTTTGGGGTGGATTATTTGAAGTAATCCACCCCGTGATCAATGCTTCTCCCCACTACTAGGCGAGTTGACTCACCCACACATGATATCCTTGTTGATGTACCCAACTCCGACCCCGATGACTTCGTCAATTTAGCCGAGATGTCAATTTCTCTCATCGAGCCCTTCTCGACTTTACTCTACCGATCAGTCCTAGCTCATCGGTTGACCTATCTCCCCGCCATTCTCACCCTTCCGTGTCAAGTTTGGATGCCATGGCCACTAGCTCAACCCTAACCAATTCAACTTGTGGGTTCTACGAGGAGCTCACCCTCTTTCCTCCCCATGAAACTTTCCCTATGGGCTCGGCCCTAGCTCGGCCGAGTGATCTGCTTCCTTCACTCACTAAGCTTCTATGCACTAGGCCCCCGAGCTTGGTACTCAAACTTGAGCCCCCATGATACCTCGATACCCCGCAACTCATCCAACTTGTTGAGTATCTCGGTGAGCTACTCGGTGAGCTCACCTCCTTTGCATAACTTCTTAGCTCAAAAGATCTCTTTTTAACTCACCCACCAAATCTGGCTAAACTAGCTAGGTTCTTGGCCAAATTTTGACCCCTCCCCATAACTTAACTAATTTTTGGATTTTTTCAAATCCTTTTGGAATCGGAAGGTCAAGGGTGTCATGGAATATGTTGAAGCCATTTTTTCACCTTTTTCACTTCTCACCCATTTTTTTTCTAGATGTGGGCCCGATTTCCCTCCCTTTTAAGTTGAATCTTAAGATTTGAAACATAGAAGAGGGAAAAATCCTCTTATGAGCCTAAGACTCCCAAAACACTGAAAATTCTCTTGAAACCAAAGAAACTACCCACAAGCCTTGATTTCACTCTAGGGGTGAAAATGGATAACAATAAGATCACACCATCTGCAATGGTGTATAAATCGTCAAGAAGCAATCAAAGGTTGGAGAATAACACTAGACCTTTCTCCCTACACTCTTCTATCGTGGCATGAGATCGCCCAAAAATTCACACTTGGTGTGAGTTCACCCAAAAACTTGCTCTTAGCTTGAGATTTCCCAAAAAATGTGCCCTCCTACAACATTTTCAGGATCCTTTCTACACTCTTCACTCATCATGGATCAGGTGCACATGTTCCTTTTCACATTTTACACACTTTTACATGCTTTTTACACATTTGGATCAAATTTTTCACATACACGACTTTGACTACTCTTTTTCTCTTCTCTTTAACAAGTTTGTCCTTATGGGAAGTGAAAATCATATAATCAATCACATCAAGTGACATCGACAACAAGTACAACATGACACAACACATACACTTTCACCCATAAGGTCACTTCCTCTTCCCTAGCTTCCACGCTTCATTTTCATCACTCCACGCTTTTTCTTGTCTCCTCAAAGACACTTTTTCCATTGATCTACATGGTTATCAGGTATGCATCTCTTATCTACTTTATGTTATCGATTATTCACTCAACAACATAAAGTGGGGGCAAATGTAGACAATTAATCTCACACTTTGGGTAAATTTCTAGGTCCTAGTCACATACTACTATTCATATGATTCCTAAGCAAGAAAAGTACTAATTGACCACTATCTTTGGCCTCTTTGCTTTCTTTCTGGTTTTCATCTTGGCCTCACACACTATATTACCTAGTGTGAATTTTGATACTTCATCTTTTCTCGAGTCAAGACACCAAAGGTGCCACCAAAACACTAGAGCCTAGGCGCTCCCGTCCCTTCCGGGTGCCTTGACCTCTTTGTATCTTGCTTGCCTCTTTTGGGCCTCTTCTAGTTGTTGGGCATCTTGTTTTCTTATGGGTTAGCCTTTTAGTGGTTAATTACGAAATTCAAATAAGGGAATCATATAAATATAAAGATATGTGACCATAATAAAGGACCAAGCTTTAAATATTTAATATCACCACCTAAGGCTATATTTAAAGGCCATTATAAGAGCATTAAAGCGTCCATCTAGCTATCATTCAAGGGAAAAGGGACTAAATTATTATGCATACACTTCATAGGAGGGGAATTTCATTTTTCCATGCACAGATCTATTTACATCTTCTACATCTAGCTATTGCTCGTTATTCAATTACATTTGGCACAAGAGCCACCTAGGGCACGATTCTACATGCACACACGTAACTACATGGAGTCTAAAATATTGTGTAGTGCTTGGATCATAAGTTCATATATTTGGGTGACCGTCAGGGTTAGTCCAAATCCCCATTTGCATATTTTTATTTTTAGGATTTGATGTGTTTTGGGGTTTTGTAGGAGTTATTTTGTTTTGCAGGTTACAAGCAAGCTCAACGATCATAGAATCGACATATAGGCGATAAAGAGTGAAGTCTAACGACATTGTAGTAACATAGATGAAATCAATTTTTGACCATTTTCACACATGAGCTCCCAATAGTGGTCTACAATGCCCAGGAACCCTTGACCTAATCCACATGCTCTAGTCCAACTTATTCGACACTTCGCATTTTTTTGGGCTTGGTTGTGAAAGTTTGCACTTCTATATTAACATTTTCTAACTCTATACACTTCTGGGATTATTGTGAATCAACTAAGTCTCCTTTCCTCTCTCTTGCACTTAGGGTTTTTAATTTCTACTTGCTTATTGCTTAGGTTAGATCTATAGTTCATCGTGCATATTTATTCGTTGCGACTTTGTAATTTGGGTTTAGCATAAATTCTATTTTTGTAAATTATCACCATCCAAGATTGAACTAGGCCCTTGAGCTGAACCTAAACGAGCTTGTCAACCATGATTTATAATGCCTATCCTATTTTTCATCAAAAGAGATATTTAAAATCTTAACAACACCTTTGAGACACCTTTGTAGTTCACACCAAACATCAAGATTCTTACTAGTGTACCAAGCATACACCTAGGCCTTTGAGAGCATCTTGACAAATCTCAAATCATCACTTCACACCAATTCACTTCAAGCACACATAATGTGAGGTCTGAAGAAGACACTACACCTCACCAAACACCTCACAAAACACTCTTTTCCATACAAACACTCTTTTCCATTCATACCACATGACATCAATGACAACCATGAATGCAATAGGGTTCAACATGTTTCATGTTGTTAAGCTCACATTAATACATGGTTGAATGGTTAATGGTTTGTGCAAGTTAAATACAATTGGTTAAATGTTTTGAAGGACTATAATTCCAATAAAATGTCATGCACCTCAAATTTTTATATACATGAGCTCAAATGTAGATATAACCTAAACTTCAACAATACAAAAAAATCAAAACATATTTAAAATAAATTAAAAAATCAAAATAAAAAAAATAAATTCATCCAAGAAAACCACACAATTGTGGTGCCTTGGGCATATACCATGGTAAAAATGGTTTCTAACACCATCTGTAGGTTCAACTGTCCACAAGCACCTTACACTTGGGGGCATATTCGCTCCATCATGGCTCTATTATTCATTCAAGATTTGAGCTATTCACAAAATTTTTGTCCATTCTCGGTACTTATAATCATGGAATTTATTAGGAATTTTCAAAGCTTGTATAGTTGCTGAGACTATCATTATGTATCTAATTTTGTTGGGGAACCTCATCATCATGCTGGTCCTTTGTACATATTGTTAAATGAACCACCAAAAATCCAAATACATCGTAAAACATCAAAATCACAAATAAATATATACCTCAAAATCCAAAAATATGTAGAAAACTAAAAATCATAAACAATCAAATATCACAAAAACTCAAAAATAGTGTCTAGTGTAAGCATCCCAAAAATTGAAAAATAATTAAGCACTCATAAAATAGTTCTCACTTCATGTGGTTAGAGACAAGTGGACCATCCTAGTTCGTATTCCATCAACAAGTTCTCACGTTTTCTAGGTATGCCTTCTCGACATATATCCTTGTTAGAAGGAAAATCTTGGTGTACATTTGATCTCAAAAGGATCCAAATACATAATTCTATGTATTCTCTATATTGATATTTGCAGATATATTCATTCTTTAGAAGATGGTCTAGTCAAGTCAAGGTGATCCAGAAACCTTCGTATAGCATTTGTAGGCCATCATTGTTCTATTTGGGGAGTTTTATGTGTGGCGATTCACGCAATCGCTCGACGGTTATGTAACCACCACTCTTCACATAGCGGTAGTTACACAATCGTCTCGCGCTTACACAACCACCGGTTATAGGGACCAACGCTTATGTAACCACTAGTTAGTCTTTACCGGTGGTCCTATCACCGATGATGCTAGAATTCAGGAAACTTAATAGTTGCAAATGTCTAGGCTTCCAAATGGTTCAATTTGTCTTTCCATTTATCCTTGGGTAGAGCAACTATAAATACAAGTTTGATTCTTCATTCTACCATGTGATTTTGAGTGAGTTCATGTCCGAGTAAAGAGGAGGAATTGGAGTTATTTCTTGTTTTGTTCATTAAGAGTGAGTTTTTCATTGTTGAGAAGTAGTGAGAAAGAAAATACAAGGAGTGTGAATCCTTCTTGAAGGCCAATTGTTGACAATACTTTGTATTTTTAGAGAATTACATAGTGAGAGGAAAGCAATTTGCTTGCATATTGGAGTTTTTTCCACCTTGGGTTTCTCCAAGATTATTTTTTTGTCTTCATTGGATTATTTTCTCAATTTACAGTATATTTTTTATTATTTCATGCACATTATATTGTTTAAAAGGAACTTAGTCAATTTCCATTCAATTATCACTAAACAAGATATGTTAATTGTTAAAAAAGAGGTAGTTTACAAATTATATTGGTATCAAAGCATATTAGATCAATTGTTTTTGTGTGGTTAACTTGTGTTGATAGTTGCAGTTAGATGCCCCTTACCCGAAAGGGAAGTGAAAGTGGTGAAGGTATCCTTTTTTTTAAATGATATTTCCATCGGAAGTGGAAGTAAGGAATCGAGACATGACTCGTAAATAAGATGCAGATGAGACTGGAGAAGAACATTTCTACAAGTTGGAGGAAAATGTGGAAATTTTGTCTAAGGATGTGGGCAATATTTCCTTCTCCATAGGGAAATTGGAGTCAATTGTGGGATTTGTCAAGGATAACCTTAGTGTTCTAAGGCACCACGATCACATATAAAAGATACTCATGAGTATGAATAAGAGCATCCTCATGCCATCCCTACACCTCCTCCATTCAAATCAGAGGAGAATATAGAAATTAAACTTTATGATGGAGAAATGAATTATGAGAAGCTATACCATTGGATAGCTCAAGTTGAGGTATATTTCAGCTTGTATAAAAAAATGAGAGTCGATAGATTTCCTTTGCAAGATAACAATTTTTCAATCATGCTTTAACTTGGTTTGAAAGTTATGTTCATTAATTAGTTGTTAAGAATCTTCCTCCTATTACTAAGTGGAATAAATTTGAAAGGATAATAAAAAATGGTTCTATTCTTTTTTTTATGAGGAAGAGAGGTCCATGTATTAATAGTATCTCATGTAGAAACAATGCCAGAATGTATAAGAGTATACTAGTGAGTTCCGGAAAAAGTTACCCAGTTGACTAGTCCTCTTGGACAATCTTTCGGATGTAGATGAGGATTGTTATCAAGCTCACTATTTATAAATGGACAAGAAAAAGAGTTCATCTACTTCTCAACCCGCTTCGACAAAAAAAGATGACACCAAACAAGAGGAGAAAGAAAATGGAAAGGTAAGAAGAATGCTACTTCCATTAAGGATACTAAAATTCATTGTGGTCATTGTGATTTTGACACTCATTTTGAGGAAAATGGTGGAAGTTCCACCCATAATTACACCCCTTAAAGAATAAAAAGCATAAGAAGTAGGCTATGACTTCCCTCCAAGGAGAGGAAGTATTTGACAGTGAAGAGGTGGATGAGACTATGTGTTGTGCCTCCATCTACAAAGAGGTATATTTGGGTAATAATAGTAATGCTCAAGAGAATGCAATTACTAAGCTCTTTCATATAAAAATTATGTTAGGAATTAATATTTAGTTATTGTGAACATTAATAATGTTTGTAGAATTATATTATCTAGATGATAATATAATATTGTAATAGTTAAGTGAGTGTGAGATAATAATAATATAATGTGTAAGTTTAAATAATGTAAGTGAGTTATTTGGTTGGTAAACCAACTCACATAGATAAGTTTTTGAGGATATTGTGGGATGGGGTGTTGAGATATTCTGGGAGAAGTTGAGGATTCTATGGGATTCAAGATTAAGGTTGACTCCTTGTTTTAAGGAGTTGCTCAACCTATATAATTGTATATTCTCCCATTGTAAATCATCCTGAATGATTTCTAAAATCAATATAATAATATTCGGTGTTTTATTATTGTGTTAGATTATTTGTAATAATCTGGACCAAATTTATTAAATTCAGTTGAAGAATACCAAAATGGATGCTCTTTTTGGTACTTATTCATAGGCTAATTTGGTTAGTAAATACTTAGTTAAAAATTTGATGTTGGAAACTTACAATCATCCAATTCCATACTCATTGGGTTGGATAAAGAAAGGCATAGACATCAAGGTTACTAAGCAATGCAAGATTATTTTTGGTATTGATAAAAAATCATTGATAAAGTTATTTTAGATGTTTTTCCTCTTAATGTGTGTGGCGTAGTGTTTGGAAGTCCATATTTATCATCAAATATTCCATCTTCACGATAAGATCCAAGCAATACTATTTGGTGAAGGATGGTAAGAGCTATGTCATTTCATCCTTTATAGGAGACTCAAATATTTCTTTGGTAAGTACCACTGAAATCCTTAAATTTAATGCTACTAGGATATTTTATTTACTTCTTATAAGGGAAAGAAAAGCTGAGGAAGTTATCTTTGTGACCACTCATAACATGTTTACTAATGAAGAGTGGAAGTAGATGGAGGAATTTGTTCAACAGCTTCGAGAAGATCCTATAGGGCTACCCTTGGATAGTCCAATTAAGCATGTGATACAATTTTTACTCGATGGTCCACTTCCAGAATCGAGAATCCACAAGCGATCCATGCGGGATGCTTATGAAGGGAAATAACCATTACAATATTTGTTTGAGCAAGCACAAACTTCAAGGGTGGTTGGTCACTCTGGTGTGACAAAGACTATTGAGTACTTACACATGTATGATTTTTGGCCAAACATGTAGATAGAAGTTGCTAACTTTTTCAGGGGTTTTGTTTCATGTAGTGAAGGAGAGTTGGGGTTATGTATGGCGTGTCAAGATCGTTCTCCCTAGCCATGGATAAATTTCTCCATGGATTTTATGGATAATTGTTTTACTTCCAAGCATTGGTATGAGAATTTTTTTATGGTGGTAGGATGGTTTGGGAAAATGGATATTCACATTCCTTGCAAGAAGACCATTAATACAACAAATTTTTTGATTGCTAATGTGTGGGCTCATTTTGGTTTGTCTAACAATATGAAGCTGAAAAGATCTCGCCTCTTTTCATCCACGATAGATGGAAAAACAAAAGTGATGAACCTTTCTCTAGCTCTTGAGAGGATATAATAGGAAACATTCGAGGACTTGGGATGAGAACTTGGTATATATCCAATATTCTTATAATAGAGTAGTTCATGCTTCTACCAGTAAGAATCCTTTTGAAACATGTTTTGGTTATTTTCCTAAAAGTGATTTTGATGTTGTTTTGATATTACCATGCAGAGACAATGGAAAATTAGAACTGGAAGTCCACAAAGCTGATAAATTCATTGAGAAAATTCAACAGATACACATCTAGGTATAAGAGAGGTTAAAAAGTCACAGCCAAGTACAAAGCATGTCATGATCAACACAAGACTGAGAATTCCTTCCATGTTGTAGATAAACTATGGTTATACTTGAGCACAAAAGGCTACAAGGTAAGAATAAGAAACTCAAGCCTCTACGGTATGGCTCATTTGAGATTCTAGAACAAGTGGGTAAGAATGCATTTCACTTGGATTTGCCTCCTTATATGAGGATCTACACAAGCTTATGAATGCTGAAAATTTGTGTCTCTTTGATCCCTTCATGTTGGATTAGGAAGAAGAGGGAGTGTTGCTACCATCTATTGAGGATATTACTCCAGAAAGTCAGCTAGAATTAGAGGAAGATGTGGTTTTACAACAGAAAGAGAGAACGAAACAGAGAGGAGTGCAAGCCATGTGGTTGATCGGGTTGAAAGGCCAATTGCCTACCAAGGCCAAGTGTTGTCCCAAAGAAGATGTGGGAATAAATTTCCTTACCTTATTAGTCCTTGAAGCTTATAGGGACCTAAAATCCTCAAATTGGGGAGGTATGATCCAAAAATGGATCTGAAATACCCAATTATATGTATTCTCTATATTGGATACTTGGAGTACAAATTATCAGCATATTCTTTCTTCGAAGATGGTCTAGTTAGGTTGAGGGTGATTCGACACCTTTGAATGACATATGCGAGGCCATCATTATTATGTTCACAAAGTTTTATGTGTGACAATTATGTAAATGCCTCGACGATTCGTAACTTCCACTCTTCATAGAATGGTGGTTGCGCAACAGTCACGGTGGTTACGCAACCGCCGGTTATAAGGACTAGCGGTTGCATAACCACAAGTTATAATGAATGGAAGCTACATAAATACCAATCTGTATTTATAGGCAGCCTTGTCCCTAATGATGCCAAAATTTGGGAAACTCAATAGTTGCAAATGTTTGGCCTTACAAATGGTTTGGTTTGTCTTTCCATCTCGTCCTTGGGTAAAACAAATATAAATACAAGTTTGATTCTTCTTTATAACATGTGATTTTGAGTGAGTTTAAGTGTGAGCAAAGAGGAGGAGGTTGAGTTCTCATTGGAAACATAATGGATAGGGGGTGAATCAGTCCTTACAAACTTAAATCAATTTTATATTTTCTTACTTAATTCAAAACCAATTAACCATTCATTTATGTGTGCACAACATCAAATACCATACATTCAAATAACCATGAAGAAGAGAGAGAACACCATAACACAAGATATAAGTGGGAAACCCTCAAGGGGAAGAAAACCCACTTTGAACACTTTTATGATTGTGTTCATGTGTAAATTAGGAAATTTATAAGACTTGAAAATAAACACCTAAGAGTTTCAAAGCTTTAAACTAATCTAACAAGAACCATCAAGATAAGATCTTAGGGAGACTACTTTAATATACATATAACTTTGAAAACAATCAAACTAACATGCCTAAATCAATCTCTATTCTTTGAATTCTCACTTTGAAATGAACCTATGAAGATTCTTAGCAATCAAGTGTGATTGTTTGTATGATCTCAAGGTTTTGAGAATGGAGTCTCACCAAAAATGGCTACAAGACCATATTGGTTCTCTCTATATTACTCAAGCTTGAGTTAATGAATGCACTATAAGGATGTTAGCTCAATATCAATGGATAAAATTCTCAAGATCCTAAATGCCTATAGTTTATGCTAAGGGGGAAAAAGTGTTCTAAGAAATGGTAAGGAGGAGGGTTCTATTTATAGGTTTCATATTCTAAGAATGGTATGAATTTGGTGCATGTGCGACAAAAGGTAAGTCCAAAAGCACTTTTTACAAGTCAATGAATTTTTTTATTAGAATTAGAAGTTAATTAATCTTTTAGGATTAATTAAGAATCCCAAGTAAGCTTAAGAAGCTTTCTGGGAGCATCTGAGGAGGTTTTAATAGATTTTGGTTGTTTTGGAAGCGAGAGTTAGCCAATAAGAAGGTTTATTGGTTAAATGAAATATTAGAGGCTTAATTAACACATTATTAGCTAATTAAGAGGATTACAATAAAAACGTGTTGTAAATTGGCATCCCGAGTGAATTAGAATCATAGTTAGATAACAAAGTGTCATTATTTAAACAGAGCGAGAGGAATGAAGATAGTTAGTGCAATTTAAGTATTAAACTATGTAAGTGGATTTTAGGTGTCTATATTTGCCCCTCTTTGGGGTGGCGTAAGATACACCACTTTAAAGATAGTACACAAGCATAGACAAATAAATTTTTGATAGAGTGGAAGAAAAATTAGTAGAATGAAGGATGACCCCTTGAGTGTCAATGGGGTGATGAAATAGGTTGATCGATGATCGAAAAGATGACGGAAATAGATATAAGAAGAAGGGGGAAAGATGCCCTAGTAAAAGAGCAGAATAATGTGAAGAGAATAAAGGGGATATAGAAGAAAATAAGTATGTGGAAGGGGGATTGAGATAGAACATCCATCCAATGCTATGTAAACAACTTAATTTTCATCATATTGCCAATGATCTTCATCATCGGTCCTTATTAAAAATGTAAGCATACAATAGAAGTGTAAAATGACACGAAAAGCCATAGTATGAACAAATTACTAGTGCTAAAACACCAACTCCATGCAACATATAAAATAATGTAATACGAGAAAGTAAACAAGCTAAACTAGCGAAACAAATACAAACACACATACTTAAACCAACAACATCTAATATAGTTCCAAAAATATTTTTGTCATCAAGCTTCGATTTTGACCTATTCGAATTAACGACAAGGGTTAATGATGGTGCCCTAAGAAAGGATACATGTGAGGGGAATATACGGAGGACACAAGGGTCCCATGGAAAATAAATCATGCACTATGATACTGCCCTAAGCAACACGTTCATGCAAGGGAAGACAAACATAGTAAGAAAACTTTGTTAATGGAAGGTAGATCTAAATGATCTCAATTCACACACATGAACAAGCGAGGACCAAAGAGAGATGTTTTGTAGGATGATTTTCAATGTTTGAGTATGATACATGTGATCTGAGCTTCAATCCGCATGCATGCTTGTTACCGATTTTTTATTTATGTGATGTTTTCAAATTTTTAGGATTTTTTAAAAAGTTTTATACTATTTTTGATATTTTCTAAACATTTTTAATGTTTTTGGAATTTAAAAAGTTATACAAAAATATTTACATGAAGATGAAGAGACGTGGATGTGCCAACAATAGATGGGATGTACCAGGGAAAAATGGCACACGTATGCATAAGGAGGTGAAAATGCGAAGATGGCCCTAGTGTAAGTTGACCAAGAAACACATGATAGAAAAGAAGTAGTACTTTGTTTATGTGAAAGGGGAAAAAGTTCCCGCAAACATGGAAAAAAGGAAATATTATACACATGGATGTTTTGAACAAAGTAGAAGAATAATGAAAATGTCATTTAAGGACATGGAAAATGTAGCTAGAAGCCTCATGATGAAGAACTGATTAGCCAAAAGCACAAATCATGAGACAAGATACAGACTAAAGTAAGAGTCTGAACAAGGTAAAAAAAAACACTTGGTAACATAATAATCATGTTCGATCATCAAAATCCATTGTGTGCACATGGAAATTTATTACCTCTTGGAGGGAAGAATTGATAGATAACAAGTGAAGACACGCTAGCCAATGTGTAGGAATGATTTATTTTGAAAGTTGATTTGTGAATGAAGGGTGGAAGGAGAGTTGTACATTGATCCAATGCCATCCAGGAATCCATAGCCCCGATGGAGATGTATTTGATTCTAATCGCAACATTTCTCTACTACTAGTCATGCGTCCATAACCCTGATAGATATTATTGGAAATACCCCAAGAGAGAGTTATATATAAATTTGCTTTTTTATTTTGATTTTGATTTTTGATTGATTTTTTTAATTCTGAAAATTTATTCCAACTCTCTTAATTTGATAAGGGGTTAAGAATCACTTATGTCTTGATGGAAGGATGTGGAAGTGATTGTGATGATGCCATTGGCTAGTGTCAACAAATATGTCCAAAAGTTCTTCACAACAAGTTTATTAGATGGTGATAGTGATAGGAACTCTAAGAGGTCAGTTACTCTTTAATTTACCAAGGTGATGAAAGACCAAGATCAAACAATTACTATAGAGATAAATGTCGTAAAATGTGTGCGAATATACTAACCCAAAATATCATCGAAGGGATGAAAATGGTGGATGAATTGTAAAGGGATGGCAAGAAAGGGAAGAAATAACATCCATGCGTATGTAATACCTGATTGCAATGTTTGATCTTTGTACCTTTGATTTTGTTTGTAATGTTTTAATGTTTTCTCATTTTTTTGTATTTCTGATTCTTTTATGATATTTTTAGATTTTCTTGATGGTTTTGGGAAGTTGGGACCAACAATGTCACTTTGCATGATAAGATCCAATAACGATGTTCACGATTTATTTGATAAGGGAGACTAGGAGCTTTTTTTTATCAAGAGTGACATTATCTCCAATGTCGATGACTATGGTGAGCTCATACTCAATAAACAATTGCAAATTATCTTGAAACATGGATTTTGTATGTGGGAGATTGAGTTCCCTATCCAGAGGTTTATGCACTTTGCGCCATACTTGATGGTTGCGTTGGTGTGCATTCTTGAATCACGTTTGATTCTAAACCTTATGATTGTTTACATTGTTGGGAGCTTTGGAGCTCTTGGAATTTTTGATCTGAGTTTGATGAAGAAATCGTTTGGGTTTCTTATAAGCTAATGTGTGACTCGTCTGATCCCAAGAAGTGGGAGAAGAAATTGGATGTTTATGATTGATTATAATAACGGTAGAGATGATAGTGTGCTTTCCACTATTATTTGTAGAAGGATGATATGATGAATGAGGAGGATATGGTTCAATAATTGAAGAGGATGGGATACCGGAGGTGTCCTATAGATTTAAGATGAAGAGCTACTTGGTATATGGCCCAAGTATAGAAGAGGACAAAGCACCGGAGGTGAACAAAAAAAAAGACAAAGGGGGATATGATGGTGTGGTCTAAGTATAGAAGATAATGGGATGCCAAGAGGTGTATCATAGATAGAAGACGAAGGACTACCCGAAGGTGTCCCATAAACAAAAGATGGTAGACTACTAGGATGTGGTCCAAGAATAGAAGATAATGGGTTACCAGGAGGTGACCCAAGTAGAAGATGATGGGATACTAGGAGGTGACCCAAGAATAGAAGATGATGGGATACTTAGCGGAGACCCACACATAGAAGATGAAGGGATACCAGGAGGTGGCCCACATATAGAAGAAGATGATGAGCTACCAAGAGGTGTCCTAAGGTGTGATTGTGATTCAAGGATCTTAACGTGTAAAGAATGATTGGGTAATGAGAATATTGGCCTTGGAACTATGCTAGACCCAAGAATTTATCATGTGATGAAGAATTTGAAGATGGAAGAACAAAATGAGGATCAATTTCGATGATCTGAGGATACTCCATGGTATCCTAACAAAAGGAATCAACCTCTTCCCCATAATATGTGAACGCATTGAGGTCTAAAGAGAAACCTTGCTCATGGTCTTCTAGAGGAACGTCATCATGTAACCCCATGAATTATTTGATTGCTTCTTCATTCTGAAATAAATCGATCGGTATGGGTTGTTTTTCTCGTGACCATAGTAGGTTGATTAGAAGAAAGGGGTCTACCTAGTGTGGAAGATCTAGAAGATGTTTGATGATGTAGATGAGGGAAAGGCTTGACCTTATTGTGTCCACAAAGGAATGGGATAGTGCGTTGAAAAGATATCTTAGCACATTGTTTCTTGTGAATGGTTTGACATGGATGTAAACATCGATCTTTAGAAGATGGATGAATATATAATAAGGCATGATCAAAATGAATTAGGGGCCAAAGAGGGATAGAATTTTGATTGATAGAAGAAGATGACTCAGGAGACAAAGTAGAATTCGATTGAGATGTCTTGTGAGTGGAAGAAGATGGAATTGGTTTACCTATAAGATGATATAGTGCCGATAAATAAATAGGATTGCATAGAAATTCCATAGATTGCAACGTAGGAGTCAACTTGGATGATTGATTATAAGGACTTTGAATTGCACGAATCTTCAAAGGAGGAAGACTTCATTGAGGTGACTGATAAAGGGGATCACGAGAGAGAAATGGAGGACCTTGACTTAGGAGTCGAATTAGAGGAATTTGAATAATAGTTCATATTAGAAGCATCAGAAGACCAAAAGGAATCATAAGAATAGTTTGGATTAGAAGCATCAAAATACCAAGAGGAATCAAGAATAGTTTAGATTAGAAGCATCGAATACTTTGAGAGGAATCAGAAGAATAGTTTGGATTAGAAGCATCAGAATACTGAGAGGCATCAGAAGAATAATTTGGATTGGAAGCCTCAGAATCATACCCCCGACTATGAGACAAAGGTAGGGAACATGGTAACTAAACAGTTCTTATAACATGAGGAACCAACTAAGGTTTAGTCATGATGGGAATCTTTTGATGTGAAGGCCTAAACCTTGGTTCCCTATTGTTGTTAGTGTGAGGAAACCTGTGATAGTTAGTCATTATTGGTGTTGTTTAGGTACAAATTCCTAGACCTAGATAGTGTGATTGAACTCCTTCAAAGGGAAGGAAGTTCCATGTCGATTCGGGAAGCATAATAACATCCAACTAGACATTTGGCAGATATGGGGATGCTTATGTGATTTTCCAAAGGGAATCTAAGGAAAATAGACATTGTAATGAAACAATTTTGATAATCCAACAAGGTTTGGACAACAAGTTTGGAAGCGTAAGTGTCAAAATTATTGATCAACATTTAGCAACACAGGCTACAAAGGTTTCATTTAATGTGTTCAAGTATACAACAAACCCAAGGAAATCTAAGGAAAACAGGACATCGTAATGACGCAATTTTGATAATCCAACAAGGTTTGGACAACAAGTTTGGAAATGTAAGTGTCAAAATTATTGATCAAAATTCTAGCAACACCAAGGCTACAAAGGTTTCATTTAATGTGTTCAAGCATACAACAAACCTAAGTAACATGTGTGACAATTGTCAAGGTCGTAAAATAATGTCAACAATGGTGAATCAATGGATCAAAGGATTTTCCTAGAAAACAAGTTTTCAAGATAGGTAATCACAAGGAATAATTACACAATTTCGGTAAACCAAACCAATCACTAATGAACTACTCCCTATGCAAATGTTTTGTTCAAAGGTAGTTATGACGTAAGATGATCAACTCAATGTCAATACTTAAGTCAAGTTTAAGATAAACAAGGCATAAGTATTAACAAGGGGTTGATGTGACTCCCAATCAAAGTATACTATAACTCATTCAAATACAAACAAGGCCTAAATCTCAAAAAGTGGGAGTTACAAGTGCGAGCAATGCAACAATACCACTTGGATACGTTTAGCCAAGCTTTTCAGAAAATAAAGATATTAGTATCAAAATAGTTTTGATACGATGCTAACAAAGTAACAATAACACCTTTCAAGGTTTGAGGAAATGTTTGAAAATAAACAAGGCCAAATTATGCCAAGGAATTGTTAGGATGCGAGTAGCGTAATGGTACAATCTAAACACTTAGATCAAGTTTGCAAGAAACAAGACGTAAGTATCGAAATTGTATCAAGGCGATACAAACAACATAACACTTCTAAGGAAAATCTATGATGAATCAAGCCTAGCTATGATGATAATGTGTCTCAATATGGGTTTTGAGAAAAAGGGCCTACTAGAACATGAAGACGTACCATTCACACTTTCAACACTTACATTCTAGCATTGCAACCTAGTCATACAAGTAGAATACAAAAGTGGTGGACACGATTCTTTCTAGAGGTATCCACGTGTGTCCTGTGCATTGGAAAATGCCTAAATTCAACTGCTTCAATAGTAAGGAAGACCCATAATAGCATTTGCGCTCGATCAAACATGGGTGTTATTTGATTGCTCATGATGATGCCTTACTTTTGAGAAATTTTCCCATGTCCCTCACTGGACCAACATTAGATTGGTATAGTGGATTACCCAAACATTCCATCTTTTCATTCAATCTGGTAGCCCAAGATTTTTTGGATCATTTCTCTATCAATATCGCCAAGAAGGTTACCATGACTGATCTATATTCCACACGTTAGTACGAGGATGAATCTATCGCAGATTTTGTCACTCACTGGTGCAGCCTGATCAATCAACTTACCTTCCAACTGCCACAAACTGAACTCATTGAGCTCTTCACATGAGCTTGTGCTAGACATATCTCCCTAACCTTGCAGGTCCAAACTTTCTGAACATTCAATGAGGCATTCACTATGGCACGAAAGTTAGAGATTTGGGCCATCGAAGAGAAGAAAATCCAATTACGAAATAAGAATTTGGCATTCAAGTTGAATGAAACCTCTTCTTCTTCCAAACCACCAACCAATTATTCAAAGGCTAAAGGTACCGCTAACACAGTGGTACTCAAGGCCAGCCCAGCTCATCCGTCCAATCAAGCTACACCCTCATCTAATCTATCACCCGTCCAGGCTTTTCGATTCAGACAAGAGCAATGAAAATATACCCCAATTGGGGAACCTTACTCTTCTGTCTTAGAAAAGCTTATCAAAGTTGGCGCCATCACCCTTCCACCCATAAAACCACACACTAGTTTTGACCCTGCTCGCCCCATGCCCGCATGGTATAAGGAACAAGATTTTTGTAATTATCACCGAGTGAAGGGTCATAGTGACGATAACTACATCACTTTTAAGAATATTGTCTCAGAAATGCTCGAGAAAGGCAAGTTAACTATGGATAATCCCAATGCCACCCCCAACCAAAATCTACAAATCTTAAAAAAACTATTTCCCAATCATGCTCCTTCATCCAATCAAATCGGTGAGACATCCACTCACGATACCCATACCTATGAGGTTCACGCAATCTTTAACAAGGTACCTGTCACCTCTCAATTACCTCACATCCCTTCCATAGAGGAAATCCTAGCCAAATCCTCCTTCCACATTGGAACCAACCATCACTATTCCTTCACCAATAGAAGAACACCTTTCATCTCCTACATCACCTATGGAGGAGTCTTCTGCTAACATTGAGACCATCTCACCCCTAGCTTCTCCACTTAGGGAACCTTTACCTACCGTACCTCCTCAACCCATAGAGGATCTCCCATTACCTCCTCCACCCGTAGAGGAGCACCCATTACCTCCTCCACCCACAGAGGAGCACCTATCCATTCCTCCACTTATAGAGGAACTCCCATCATCTCTTCCACCCATCATAGACCCGGTGGAGATACCTTTGCCTCTTGGTGAGCATTCTCCATCAGCTACCCAACATCCAACAAACCTACTTTCAGCTCTCTTACCCACGAAAGTGAAGTCGGGCTGATTTCTTGTCTCTAAGATGCATTTTATGGGAATTCCCATTAGGTCCTCACCAACTCCACCCATAAATGTGCCATTCTCACGTTTGGCCAATCACTTGGATTATGTGGATAGGGATTTATTATGGGGCGCCTCTTACTCCCTGTCTCAACACAGATGTAGAGATCCCTCGATGACACCTCCACTATCTACCCAAACACATTTCCACCCATCAAACCACATATAACCACTACTTGTCATGCACCCCTTCCACGATACCTGTTAGCACTCACACCACACCCTTACCCGTAACCCGACCTATATCTAAACCCAAACCCATACCCACAACATTTGCCTCCACCAAACCTATTACCACTTTAGGGGTCACCCCGATCACTAGCCTTACTCATCCGCCTATTAAACTGAATTTAGCTACATCCTCCAACGTCAATACCACACCTACCCCGACACCCAAACCAAAGAAACAAACTCATCGGCCTCATACCCCGACTACACCAATCACACCTACACTTGTCCCATCTACCTTAAGACCTCAGCTACCCAACATGGTCAAGCACCCTTCACCCATCCATAAACCAATAACACAACCACCCATTCCTTCCTCACAAATCTCTAACCTACCCAGGCACACAACACGACTCATACCCACACCTGCAGTCTCTTTACCACCAATACCTCCGATACCTTCAGCCATTGCTTCACTACCCACTACACTTCAGTCATTGTCCCTCACACCCCAAGTACAACCCGCGTCATCTACCTTCATAGCACCCCCATTATCCCCATGGGTAACTCACCCTCTTCCTCCATCTGCTTTTCCTTCTAGACCTCGTACACCCACATCACCTTTACCCAAGAAGGTGCAACCCAAAAACAAAACCCCACTACCCCACAACAAGGTAGTCAAAACAACCCCACACCCTCCTACCCATCCATCTACTATACCCCTACCCAAATGAACCCGACCGATACCTCAAACCACACCGGCACCTAAACCCATCACTCGACCCATTCCTACTCTTCCAAAAACAATTCCCCGACAACCAACCACACCTACACCCAAACCCACATTCACTTCCCATTGTGATCCACTAGCAGGGTCCTATGCCAAAATTTTAACCAACCTCCTCGAGACTTCTGTTATCACATTACCGCCACTCCGACCTTATGACCCCCTCAAACCCAAGCCAAAGGGGTTTGATGATACCAAAATTTACGCATACCATCATGTGCCAGGCATGATGTGGAGAACTGCAAGGCCTTGAAAACCATCCTTATCCAATTATGTCCACCGGAAACCAACTTTGATGATGACCTTCTTGACGAGGATCCTGCTTCACCTACACCCATTCCCACACTGCCCACTCAACAACCACAACCTCCACCCTCACAGCTCCTAGAACCACACACAAAATTTGAAATTAACATGGTTCGCATCAGAGAACTTGCCATGCCACCACCACCCAAATGTCATTGTGCCCAACTGACCTCACAGGCTTTTCTCCTCCAGTAGGTTTTTTCCCTTCATGTCATTATACCACTTACCCTACACCTTCTCCATTTGACAACTTCCCTCAAATCAACATGGTACACGTCACTACACATGTGCAAAAGGGTAAAGAAAAGGCAGCTGACCCACCAACCAATCCTATACCCAACATACCATCTACGCCCCATACCTAAAATAACTATCTGTGGCCCCACATACCCCATTTCTAATGGTATCACACATCACACCATGCTCAAACAACTACACCAATCTCCCCTCAAAATGTCCTTATACGACCTCATCCAAACCTCAGAATCCCATCGTCAAGCCCTCATGGAGGTTCTTCAATCTATCGAGGTTTTACCCAATGACCCTACACCCGTAGCCTCCATTATCACACCCCATCATGTAGCCTCTCTCACCAAATTACCACCTTCATCCTCACCTCACCTTGATCACCAAGTGGCCTCCCTCAGCTTCTCAGAGGCAGAGATCATGCCATACCAAAACGATGACCCGAACCCATCCCTCTTCATCTCTATCCACATTGATGACATACGGGTACATGCCATGTGATGATTGATGGAGGCACTAGCATTAACATCATTTCATCCCATGCATTTTCTCAAATGTGCATACCTGACAATTACATGCATAAACATCCGGTCATGTTGCGTTCATTCAATGATGCTATCACCTCCACACTAGGCACTATCATCCTTCACGTGTTCGTGTGGGCCCCCACTATTCCAAGAATTGTTTTATGTTTTGGAGGGGGAATTCCAATATAACTTGTTGCTTGGTAGACCATGGATCCATGTCATGGGTTGTGTTCCTCCACTTTGCATCATTGTGTAAAGTTTGAACACAAAGGACACACTTATACCATTCCAACTGACCCATCACCTTTCAAAACATGCAACATGCTTTACTGACCCAACGATGTGCTCATACCTGTCAAGCCATCTACTTCCACAACCAATACCACTTCACCTACACCCCCACCTACTAGTACAAGCCACTTTTTCACCACACATACCTCCTCTATTCCTACCACTGTTATAACCTCCACGGCTGACCCATTAGCTTCCCAATCCATTAACTCCACCTCCACATCGACCTTCGACACATCATCCATACCAGCTACCCACATACCAACCACTGATCCCTTGGAAGGTGTTTTTCAACACCTCACTCTAGGGGAGTACCACCTATATAGTGTCAACACATTCCTTACTCCACATGAGTATGGAAGCCTTCACCAACACCCTCGCTATGATCACCGTATAGGAGAATGCCTCCTTTATGGTCCTCCTCATCTTCGTACTAGTCTCACCTATGGGGGACTTGATACTACCACCTACACACCTGAACCACCATCACAACCCCACCCATTTTCCGCTAACTTCCAATCACTTACCAATCACCGTTTCACCCACACCTTCCTACACCATGTCGTGTGTGGAAGGGTTTTGGTTTTGGCTTTTACGAGCAAGGCCGCCATACCATTATTCCATGTACCACCCACAAACATAATGACCGTAGTGGTATCGGCTTCCCCAACCTCCTACCAAACATAGCCCGCATTGAACTCATTGAGGACCCTAGCCCTTCTCCACCTTCATCACCACCCTCACCAATGGAGTCGATGGATCCTGAATCTATCCCTCCTAACTTTTTTTTTTCATAAACACCATTTCCTTGGGGCCTTTGACTTATCAACATGAAGGCGAGGCCCCTTCCACTCTCCCATTCCTATATCCTGAGATGATCGATGATGACACACCTACCATTAACATCATTCAATGTCAGGATGATGAATCCATACTCACCTACCTTGGTGTAGAAGACTCATATATTCATCGGTCATTACCCTCTAGAGATGCAAACCATGTTGAATGAATCGACTATCGAGATCAACATTCATACTTAGGATGACCCGCACATCCTAAAGATCGACAATCTTTAGATGCTTTGAGAAACAGAAGCCATCACTTCTTTTCTCTCGAGATCATAACCATGCTTTCACTTGGTCTTACACAGACATGCCCGTATTGACCCCACCATAGTGGTCCACAATATCGTAACCATTCCCGATGCCAAACCTATCAAACAAAAGCTGAGGAAAATGCACCCTCGCATTGCTCTTCTCGTCAAAGAAGAACTTCAATGCCTTCTTTCCATTTCCTTCATCTTACCCATTGATTATCCTCATTGGATTTCTAACATTGTCCCTATTACTAAAGCAACAGGGGGACTCCGCATTTGCACATGGACTTCCATGACCTCAACCTCACCTACCCGAAAGATGACTTTCCCTTGCCCGGTATTGATCAACTGGTTGACCTTACCACCGCTGGTCACGAGATGCTCTCACTCATGGATGGTTTCTCGGTTATAACCAAATTTTTTTGCCCTAAAGATCAGCACAAGACCGCATTCATTACCCCTTGGGGAACCTTTGCTATCGAGTCATGCCTTTTGGCCTTAAAAATGCTTGGTGCTACATATCAACGTGTTATGACTTACATCTTCCATGATATCATGCATCACATATTGGAAGATTACGTGGATGATCTCTTGGCCAAATCTAAACATCACGCCGAGCACCTCGCTGTCCTCAAAACCATCTTTGACCGCCTCATTAAATATTGCATCCGCCTTCAACCTAAAAAGTGTGTCTTCATAGTTCTCTCAGAAAACTCCTGGGATTTATTGTTTCCCTCCATGGTATAGAAGTTGACCCTACTAAAGTCAAGGCCATTCTGAAATGCCTCCACCCACTAACCTTAAACAACTCCGTAGCCTGCAAGGTAAATTATAGTCCATTCACCATTTCATTTCACAACTATCTGATCGGTGTCAACCATTTCATCATCTGCTTAGGAAATATGTCTCCTTTAAATGGGATGATGACTGTCACAAAGCTTTTGAGGCCCTAAAACAATACCTTCTCCAACCACCCGTACTCATTCCACCGAAAGATGATCAACCTTTTTACCTATACATATCAGCTACCGATCATTCCTTGGGAGCCATGCTCACTCATCGTGATGAACAACATAGGGAGTAGTGGTTTATTACATAAGCCATACTCTTTTGGACTATGAAACCCGATACAACCATCCAGAAAAGCTTTTCTTAGCCTTAGTTTTCATCACCACCAAACTCCGCCATTACCTACTCAACCACAAAACCTATGTTGTGACCAACACCGACCCTTTACACTTCATGTATGCCAAACCTTATCAAAATCAGTGTGCCGCATGATGGCTTATGCTTTTAGCTGATCTTGACCTTGAATTCATTCACCAAAAGTCCATTAAGGGCCAGGCTATCACCGACCAACTAGCTGACGCACCTATTGCCGGGGACCAACCCTCTAATTTTGACTTTCCTATGAATCCATTACTACCCTTTCCCTGGACGAACCCCCTTACCAAATGACACTGTTCTTCGATGGTTCCAAGTGTCAATGTGGGGTGGGGCTGGTGTTATCCTCATTCCTCTGGATGGAGAACCCATGCCTTTGTCTTTCAAACTAGACTTTGAATGCACCAACAACATTTCCGAGTACGAAGCGCTCATACTAGGTCTCCAGACCACCTATGCCCTAGATGTCAAATCAATCCACATCTTTGGTGATTCACAATTGGTCATAAACCAAGTCAATGGTATGTACCAATGTCATAACAAGATACTTCAAAAGTATAAACATCATGTAGACATACTTTTGACCACCTTTGATCGTTACACCCTTCAAACCATCCCACATTCAACCAACAAATTTGTAGATACCATGGCCTGCTTAGCTTCCCAAATACCCGCTTCCCCTACCGATTCCAAAATATTTGTCACCATACAACACCTCCATTCACCTTCTTATTTACCTCATGATGTTTACTCAATCGAAATGACACCCCTAACCCGAGTGACCTTTGGTATAAACAATACTCTGACTACCTTTCCTCTCCATCTTACCTCCTGATCTCACCCATAATGGACAACGCGCCTTCCTTAAAAAGGTCTCCCATTTCATTATCCTGGGGACTCCTCTATAAGCATGGCTTTGATGGTATTCTCTTACGATGCCTCACAAGTTCTTGAAATTCCTTATACCATTAAGGAGGTTCATGATGGCATATGTGGAGGTCACTTTAGTGGCCTTGCTGTTGCTAAGTGTATTCTTCACCTAGGCTATTACTGGCCGACCCTTAACCATGATTGTTGTGACTATGTCAAACATTGTGTGAAATGTCAACAACATTCCAACCTTCATCATACACCCATTCATGCCTTACAGGTCACTCGTGACCTTTGGCCCTTCTCTCAATGGGGTTTGGATCTTGTTGAGAAATCAATCCTCATTCTTCCCAACGTCATCAATGGATCATAACACTACCAAATACTACACAAAATGGGTGGAAGCCATACCACTCATCTCCACAAAAGCTGAGAAAATATGTGAGTTCATTAACCATCACATCATTTGTCACTTTGGTGTCCTCATCACCTCATCACTGATAATGGAAAACAATTCAAAAACAAAACACTACAAAAACTTTGTGATGCCTTCGGCATTCAACTTAGTTTCTCATCACCTTATTACCCACAAACCAATGGCCAAGCCAAATCCACTAACAAAACCCTCAATAAAATTCTCATGAAAGTGGTTGACGATACTGGGAAGGATTGGCATACGCACATTCCTTTTTCTCTATGGGCATACCGCACTAGTATTCACACTTCCACTACGGCTACACCCTTTTCACTGGTCTACTGGTACGAGGTTGTTTTGCCTCTCAAGTCTAGATCCCCTCACTCCACATTTCTCTCCATGACATGCTTACTGATGATGACTTTCGTCAGACCACTTAGCACAACTAGAGTTATTAGATGAATGTCATCTTAATGCTCTAGATCACCTTCAAGTTTACCAACAACGTATCAAACATGCTTATGACAAATGTGTTCATGAATGAACCTTCCAAGTTGGTGACCTTGTCTTGAAAGAAAATCAACACGTAACCAAAGCAAAAAAAAGTAAACGGGGAAAATTCACTCCTAATTGGCTTGACCATACATCGTAACTCATACCTATGGATCGGTGCCTATCGTTTGTCCTCGCTTGAGGGTAAACCCAACTTGAGCCCCTTAACACATTACATCTTCGACCATTCTATTGTTGACTCATTGTCCTACCTCACCCTTTGTCTCTCTCCATGCTCATCCCTTGAGCACTATCCACTCCATCCACCTCCCTAACGATTAAACAAGAATCATGTGAGTACCCATCACTTGTTATCTTCTCTTGAATATGTGTACCACGGCACTACACATAGCATGATTCTCATGGATACTTTTCATCTACCTTTAGATGAGATCCCATGGTCATTCCACCTCACCTTTTGAACAAGAGTCCTATCCTTCACCTTGGTCTTGTCCATGATTTCAAAGACCTCCAATGGGACCAAACTCCTTGAGTCAAACTTCTAATAAAAAATATGACTCCCTCAAAAGGACATCTTCCTCTCAACCAAATTGCTACTATAAATAGACTACTCCCTCGAAGGACAGCTATGTGAAGCTTAAAAAAAAAAAAAAAAGAAAACAAAGCTTCCCACATCATCGATCAGCTTCATGAAGACCTCAAGGAGTACCATATTATTTATCCCATATAGACTTCCCGCATCGATCAGTCTATCAAAACAAAAACACTTTTTAGTCATGGACTTGCCCATTGTGACCTCGGACCTCTTGCCCAAAAGACCATCACTCAAAACATATACAATTAACTACCTTTCACCCACCTTACCATTTCCACTCTCATTTCCTAAATTGCCTTAAGGGACATCTTGGAATTTCAACATTTGGTGATCCTGTGACTACTTTCACCATAGAATAGTTAATCGTGCAATGCCTTTCGGGTCTTGTATTCATCACCCCTTTTCAAGGTATGATCTACTCGGTATGATTCTACCCAATCAGGTGGCTTTATTGCCCCCCTCTTATCTTTTAACCATCTTTGTTTACATTTTGATTACCTTATATAGGACTTGGTCCTCGACGCTTACCTTTGGGGGTCATCCTCCCCTTTCACCATAATCGCCCTCACCTGCAACATTTTAACTATCATCTACCCACACCTATTAAACCTAAACCCACTACATGCCCACAAACCTACCAACTCATTTTCATCTTCTTCCCTAGCTCATGGGAGAACTACATCGGTCTGAGGTCCCTTTTCACCGGGACTATGTAGGTAAGCACTTCCAGGGCATGGGGCCCTGAAGGTTAGCTCGGCCACTCTTTACCCTAACCATTTTCCCCACCTTTACCTAATTTCCTGTTCATATCAAAAACCCAGAAATCTATCCCATATCCACATCATTCACCTACATACACTCCTCATGTTTCACATACTCTTTTACCACTACCATTATTTCCCATATTCATCTATAACCCATATTTAAACATTGAACACCATTACATTCATTTGCATTAACATGTATTACCAAAATACCAAAATACACATCCATCCATGCCTAAACCACTAATCCATGCCTCCATCCCATGCCTAAACCAACCTGACTCGATCCATGCCTAAACCAACCTAACTCATCCATGCCTAAACCAACCTGACTCGATCCATGCCTAAACCAACCTGACTCGATCCATGCCTAAACCGACTTGACTCGATCCATGCCTAAATGCCTAACTCGATCCATGCCTAAAAATTAACCTGACTCGATCCATGCCTAAATTAACCTGACTTAATCCATGCCTAAACTGACCTGACTCGATCCATGCCTAAACCAACCTGACTCGATCCATGCCTAAACCGACCTGACTCCATCATGCCTAACTCACCTAATCCATTCATATCATAATAAAAGTAAAATAAAATACACATCACAACACATAATCATCTGAACCTCATACATCTCATCATATAAATACCTGTGTATCACAATAATGTACACTCATCTCAAAAATACATGTGTCTCTCATACATCATCGCTCGCTCATAGCCGCTATCCAATACAAAAATATCTTTGGCTCACAAGCCGGTATCATGTACAAAAATCTAATAAATAAATAAAATCTCTTCAAAGACAATCAGGCACAGGTATCATATATAATCCATACAAAAATGACTCGCACGCAGCTGGTCCATAATAGCAAGTCAATCATCTCCCCATCTAATGTCGGGAATGCTCCCTATGTGACTGTGTCTCTCCCACCCTCTCTGCCACACTCTGTGCTCGGTGCCCGACACCTACCTCTCTCTCCTCCCTGTTGATGGCCCCTCACCTGGGGCTAGCCTCTACACTAGTGGCCTCACCACGACCTTATCCTCTGGCTCTCGCCCCCTGTACTCTCCACACTGAGTGTGGGATCTAGTCCTCTCACTGGAGGCCTATTGTGCTTTGTACTCGACATAGAGGGCACATCTAGCCCGACAGCTAACAAATGATCCTGATAATATCATGCCTCTGCTAGGGCATCCCTGAATCTGACCATGGTCACTGTCTGTGGAGGTGCCATGGGTCTCACTACCTGCGTGGGTACCTGTACAAGGGGACCTTGTCCTTGAACCTACACTGAGCCCTGTGCTGGTACTAGAGCCTGAGTCGGCCCTGGAATCTATGCATGTGCCTGTATCTGGGCCTGTAGGGTAGTAATATGTGCACTGTGCTCCACTGATGTCGGCTTGCCTGCACCAGACCCGTAACCTCTCCCCCCTGCGCTGTGGCCAACCGGCCTCAGTAATCTGTACTGCGCACTGTAGGGGTGGCTATCTACCTCTCCTCTCCCCTACCTCCTCTCCATCTCCATCTCCCCTACCTCTCCTCCTGCTGTGTGGGTACTATCCCTACCCTTCTCGAGCCTCGCAAACGTAGCTATCTCGGGCCTCGTAATGATGGCAACCTGTGCCTCTCTGAACTATAAGCTACCCCCCATAATCCCCAAGCTACATCACCAAGGTAGCCACCTACCCCTGTAGGGTGTCCTCTCGCACTGTGATGGTGGCTAAGTTTGGCTGCCCTGGCCTCGGTGGTACTCTCTCCATGCTGCCCACCACTACTACTTATATCCATCTACCACTCTAGCATCATCAATATGTGAATCCACTGGCTACTCCTCCTATCCAGTCGGCACGGTGGGTCACGGTGGAGACATAGGTCTCTCCACATCATCTCTCCTGTACTACAGGAATGGAGGTGGTACATCTTGGACTAACCCGAACTGGCACCTAACCCACTCTATGGGTATCCACTCATGCTCTCCCTCTCTCTCCTCCCCTCTATCCATAGATATAGTTGTAGCCCATCTAGCTCCATGGCCATCTGTCTGTATGTGGGAAGCCCACATATGGCCTCCAAATGATGTCCACCCTGACAACCCCTCCAACAACCTCCTATAGTAAGCTACATCATGAGTAGCTCTGGCACCTCGCCTCTCCAATGGCCGGTACCCACCACCTGTACCCAACTCTCAAAACTCTCCATGGGAATGCATCTTCCTGGGCATCCCCACTGGTCAAACACAAACAATGTGCTCATAAGCCCAACAATGTAGTAGTACGACGCAATAGATGCTGAACCTCCGCAGTCACCCGTAGGCCCATAGCTCTCTATATACCTACGTCAGCAATGTAGGTGCCCATGCAAACCATGTCTGTTGTATCACCATGTCATGAAGGACTCCCATCAGTGACCTCGGGAATCTCCCACCCTCTGCATCCGGTAGTGCGAAGCAGCACACTACCTCCATCAAAAGTACCACTAACCTCATCTCCTCTGGATGAGCTCTATACATCACTCCATAGCTCATGCTAGTGCTATGGAATGTCAGGTCTACTACACCCTCACCAAAAATGGGTGCTAGTAGCTCTCTCGATGCCTCAGAGAGATAGAATAAACCTGGGCCCCCAATATGGGCAACCGCAGGATCCTGTAGACGTCCTCCAGGGTGATCGTCATCTCACCCATCGGCATATGGAAGGTGTTGGTCACCGAGTCCCATCTATCGATGAGGGAAACCATCAGACTCACCTCCCGGACTACATGCCGGTAGCGCCTCACCCCTATCAACCCCACCTCTGCAACATGCTGCCACTCCTCCCGCGTCATGCTCACCCATACTATCAATAATAAGGGCGGCACCTGGCCCTCATCCATAGCTCATCTCGGGCCTGCATCCCACAAGAGAAATGTATTAGTACACCTTCCCAACTTACCCTATTTCACCCCACATCCCAACCTAATCTCTTTCCCCACCCCCATCCCATTGGCCTTGTCTAATCCAAAACCCACCCAAACCCATACCCAAACCTCACCCTACCCAAACCCATCTACCCTAACCCTCACCCAAACCTACCCAAACCCATCTACCCTAAACTATCTACCCTACCTCACCCAAACCCATACCCAAACCCATCTACCCTACCTATCTACCCAAACCATCTACCCTACCTATCTACCCAAACCCATCCACCCGAAACTATCTACCCTACCCCTCACCCAAGCCACCCTAAACCCTTCCCATCTCCCTTAACCCTTTTCCCTCTCACCTAATTCTTTCCCACCCTGCCCTTACTCTATTCCCTTTTTTTGTCCCAACTTAACCTTAGGTTGACCAACCCTAGTTATCCCTTGACCACCACGGTCTCCCCTTGACCGGCATCGGTCATCGTTTCTTGTGACCGATACCGGTCACTACCCACCGACGTCGCCACACACTCCGACTGACCGACGCGGTCACATGTCGTGTGCCACCCACCACGACTTCCCAACCCTACTTTTTCCCTTCCTACTCCTTCTACCCACTTAAACCCCTCCTTACACCCCTAATTATTCCTATACTACCCTTTTACTCTACACCCTACCCTTCCCCATTCCCATTTCCCCCTTTTTTTCCCTTATTTTCAAATTTCTTCCCCCCAACCCCCATTTTTAACATTTTTTATATTTTAACCAATTTCACTAAACAATCAATAACCAAGGTTCGGCACTTACCACATCCCATTGCCACCATCATGGTGGAACCTCCAGCCTCTGTGCCGCTCCTCCCGATCCCTCTCCAGCCTCCGCCATCCTCGAATGACCTCTCACTCTCCCAACCAATCACCTCACTCGATCCAATCTCATGGCCCCACCTCTCGCCCAATCAATCTCACCTATGTGGCTTGCCAACCAAGCTCTCTGACATTCTCTTTTTTCCTCTTCCTCTTTTCTCTCTTCTTGTCCTTTTCTCCTTTTCACAATGCACAAATGAATTTTAAAAATGTGGGTTTTTCACTTTTTATAACCTACCCGACTCAACCGACATCGGTTAACCCTTGACCGATGTTGGTCTGATGCCCTAGCCAACCACCATCGGTTCCTCTCCACCATCATCGGTTCATACTGACCACTATCGGTTACCCTACATACTCATTGCCCTCACATTGACCTCATTTTCCTTACCTCCTCTTTCTTTTGCCTCCCCTACACCTACCTGGACCACTTTACCTTCCCCTCTAGCCCTCCACCTTCTTCAACCTCACCTCATCCATTGTTGAAGCCTCATTATTTTACCCCTACCTCGGCCTTACCCATGTGTGACCTATCTACCTGGACCCAAAAATTTTTGTGACCTTTGAACCAATGTGCTCGCTATACCTTGCGACACCGTTACCCATGTTGTTTGACCTCATGCCCTTACCTTGCCTATTACCATGAAGTCTATCCTGACCCTACCTTTGGTGTACCAAAACATACCTAAACATTCCTACACCTAACCTACGTTGTGTTTCCTGACCTTATCCTATACCTTGGATACCGGATTCACTTCACCCTTGTTTGGATAAACCTATCGACCTTAGACGATGTAGAGTTTTCCTTTTTTTCAACTCTGGTAGCATGCTGCAGTTTATATGTGTGTGTGCATTTGACTGTTGTTGCTACCTTTGACCCTGACCCATTACCTAGATTTCCCGAGTAGACCTTTCACCCTTTTCCCCTACACCCACTTGCCTTTTCCTCACATTTACCTTTTATCAAACCACTCACCGCTTCACCTATTGCCTCGTCAGTTCCTGGTTTGAGGGGGATCACCTTCACCCTCACATGGGGCAACCACATCTTATTTTTGTTAGCATCACTTACCAATACAAGCTACGCAACAAAAAGGGGAAAAATGTAGACACTAAAATTAGGTCACACTCCCCTTCGTCCCTCGACATATAAGCCCCCTTTATTACATTTACCTAGCCATGACCCCCTTCACCCCACTAATATTAATTTAATTAATTTAATTAAATTAATGCTTTATCCTCACTATATTTATTATTTAAATATCTTATTTAAATAATATCTACACATACAGTTCACTTAGACACCTCACCAAGCTAACTCAACCTAAGACCTATTCTTAGCAAGTTACCATAACTAACTAAGACTTACCCAAACCCTAAAAATCAATGCCTACATTCCCTCTAACCACATTCCCACATGCTCACAAGAGGCTCCGAGTCTAATCCATGGGATAATGACACGAGATCTAAGGAAATCAGGAGGATCTCCCTAAGTTTAGTAAACCTAGGAAATCCCACCTTGACCGACGTCGGTTACCCCTAACCATCACCGGTTAAGCCGACCGCCGTCGTTACCCCTTTTAACCCAAAACAACCTTATTCTCAAGGTTGGAACTTGGAACTTGGAAGTTGGAAGCAAGAAAGTTTGATGAGCAAGAACAAATCTCAGAGAGATAACACATCTTCAGAGAGCCAATTCCAGCAAGAACTCACATCCAAGGAAGGAGATTGAGGATCTTCTCCTACACAGCCATCCCAACCACGTTCTGATCTATCTAAGCAAAGAGGAGTGTGCATGCAGCCCATGTAAAAGCTTTTCTTCAGTTGGTGATCACTTGCAGCCTTCAAACCCATCATCAACACCTCCATCCTTCACACATAGACCTTTAGGAATGAAATCCAAGTAAGTACAACATCATACTTTCTTGGTTATTTCATTTCATCATTATTTTATCATCCATTGTTTATCTTGCTCCCTATTGACCTTCTCCAACATTTTCACCTCCATAGACTCATTAAAACCTTGCAAAACCTATTCCAGTCACCCATTACCTCGTCCCGACCAACCAAAATCCTTTGTGTAATCACAAAGGAGACCAAAACCTATTCTGTGACATTTCCAGATCTCACAATAACCGGCACCGATATACCTAACCATGCGGTCGGTCACCCCTGACCGACGCCAATCTCTATGTTTTCCCACACAACCTTAAACAGAGACCTACCCACCTAATTTTACCTCACCCTCACTCACTTGTGACCTACCCGAGACCTTTATCAGACCTGCAGAGACCCAAACCTATCCTTGACCTTGGATTCTATTCTAGCTTAGCTTGTTAGATTAGATCTATTTCTTATTGTGTTTTTAAGTGAGATACCTAAATCATTTTAAAATAACAATAGGATTTACTTTTTTAGCATTAATTTGTTTAAAATAGTGGATTGATAACCATCTAGGAAGTATCATACTTCCCATCTAGCTCACGCTAGGCAGTTCACTACCCATATTGTTTAATTCCTTCTGGTGGTTTTGTTTTCATTACAGGTAGTTCCTCCTAGCCAAAAGGAAGCTCTCATGGTCAGCTGTGGATTCGAAGTCATACACACACAATAACCCATCAACCGACATTTGAATAGGTATTCCTCCTATGCCTATTACCCTATCTTTTCACAACAATTCAAAGAAACAATAGAAACACCTTTTGTATTCTATACTGATTGCATGGCACTAAAATACTTAGTAAGTAAGAATGTTTTACAGGGCGTATATTTCGATGGGTTCTCTTATTCCAAGAATATTCACTTTACAAAGAATGGTAAAACCAGGTAAAAGTAATTCTTGCCCTTACCACTTATCAAGAATTAAATCAGAGAAGACGCATGACAATTGAAGATACAATGTCGGATGCACAATCGTATAAGTTAAATCACTCCCTTCAAAATTAGAGGATATTGTTGTCTTTTTATGAATAGGTATGGCACCAGAAGGAATGAAAGTCTTAGAGAAGAAACAAACTGTAATTTATATTGCAACCTTCATGTTGATTAGTGGTGACTTATACAAACTAGGCCGAGATGAAGTATTGCGTCGGTGTGTATTAGAACATGATCACATGGATATCATGGAAGAGGCTCATGGTGGTATTGCAAGTGGGAATTATGCAGGTGATGCCACCGTGCACAAGATTCTACTTGTTGGATTATGGTGGGAGACCCTGTATAAGGATTGTAAAGAGTATTGTAAGGTGTGTGATTACTTTATCGGCAAGACCTTGGAAAACCTGACAAAGAGATGAAATGCCTTTGAGGCCTATTATTAGTGTAGAGTCATTTAAAAATGGGAAATCAATTTTTTGGGTCTTATTTCCCCAGACCATATGTAGAACCGTATAGCGCTACATCATCACTTGTACGTATTATCTTACATGATGGGCGATAAAGACATACAAATGATTTTACAATAGCTACAACAATAAGTTTCTTATGGGAAAATATTCTTACTAGGTATGGATTTCCGTTGAGTTTTACAAGTGATAGGGGCACACACTTCTTAAATGAAACAATCATGATATTGTTGGATGAATTTATGGTCGCACACCACAAGATGAAACCTTATCATCCTCAAGAAAATGGGATTGTTGAGGCCTTCAATAAGATATTGAGCCAGACCTTAACAAAAAATTGTGATGTTGGAAGGAAAGATTGGGATGATAAAGTTTATGTTGTACTTTGGGCATATAGAACAACTTACAAAAGGTTAAATAAGGCTACACCCTTTCAGTTGGTGTTTGGCGCAGAAGCAATTCTTCCCATGGAATTCATGTTACCTTCTTTGCATATTACACATGCGAGAGGTCTAGCTGATGAGAAGGCATTAGAAGAAAGAATTGACAAGTTAATACAACTAGATGAGAGGCATGCCATAGCACGTTGGAGTCAGAAGTAGGAAAATTCTAGGCAAAAGGCATGGCATGATAGACACATCAGGGATAAGAAGATTGAAGTTGACAGATGGTACTTCTTTATGATTCTAATTTTCTATGCCATCTAGGCAAACTTAAGGTGCATTGGTTGGGACCATATGTTATCACTCACATCCTTGAATCAAGCACTTGTCAATTAGAGGTGCTTGATGGAACATGGTTACCCGATTACTTCAATGGGAGTAGGCTAAAGCCCTACTATAAATAAGTCTTCTTGGTGTTTGTAATAAGGTAGTATTTCCATTTAGTATAGATTTCCCTTTTTGTATTTCTTTTAATGTATTTCCTTCTTCATTATTATGCTTTGTCAATTTAGTTCGGTGTTTTGTGTAATAAGCACATTTGTGCACTTTGGAAGATAATTACAATTTGAAGTATTTTTATGTGTAGAGGACTACACATACCATTGGTGTGGGGTGGTTTTTATTCAAAAAAAGGTACACATGAGAACATACTATTACAGGTGCTATTAAAAATGGAAGGGAGCTGCTAGAAAGAATATTGCTCCTAAGGAAGACCATAGCTAGAAATAAATGAATGAATAATATAGTGTGAGGTAAACGGCAGCCGTCGAAATTGCTAGAGGAGGGCACAATGGTGAGGTACTGCACATAGATGTGTGTAAAAGGAGGTTTGAATCCAGGAAGGTAGGAAGGTGCGCTAGAAGGTTATAGTTGTGGTGCATAGGTGTATCATGTAGAAATTGGGAAAATGGTCAATTAATGAGAGGATTAGTGGTAGGTAAAGGAGTAATAAATGTAAATTTTTTTAGCAACTTTCAATCACAAGTATTCGAGTGAGCTAGTTACGATTAAACCAAGCGTAACGTGTTGAGATGCGGAGAGTAGATTTATGCACAGAGGTGGTTTATGTCCCCATTGGAGAAGGGTTTGAGCGAAGCAGAAGCATTAAGAAGGAGCTAGGGCATGTGATTTTGAGCTAGGGCATGCGGTTTCAAGCTAGGGCACCTAATTTGGAGCTAGGGCATGAGAGCTTACTCGACAGAGGAAAAAGGTGGGATTTTTACCATGGCACCAAGGAAAGCACCTGGAGCAAGAACAAAGGGGAAGAAAAAGGTGGAAATCGAGGTTGAAGATGCTCCCGAGAGTAATTTTTCAGAAATGCAGTATCCAGAAGGAGTGATCATCGGATGGGATTGGGATTCCCATATCTGCAAATGCAAATTAAGTGACTACAACCACCGCACCACCGATAACAAGGAGAGTTGGATGCATTATTGAATAAGAATACCAACAAGTGCACGTTGAATGACATGTCGGAAATGATGATGTTGGGGAGAAGTTGCTCAAGAAGGACCGAAGGGCACAAGGATAGAGGTTAGTAGTGATCTAACTAATAAGGAAGTTGTTATAACTATAAACAAGGAGTCGAGATATGCCAAGGATCTGTGCGGAATAGAAATATATAGATTAAGGAGGTACCTGTGGTGTAGGAAGCCGCACATCTTCTCACTAAGCTGAATGATTAGGAGAGATGGTCACAAGTAAATACCATGTGGCTACATATTGCGAAGAAAATGTCATAAGGAGAAGTGTACAACTTAGTTGGCTTCATAGTAGAAATAATTATTGAGGAATCACACACGGTGAGAAGATAATTTTTGGCACTATCCTATTATCTCTTATGTTTGTAGAAATTGGAGTGCCCGATGGGCCAAAAACAAATTTGGGAATACCCCATGAAAAGAAGTCCCTCACAGAGAGGTTTGATAAATCTTTGTGTGAAGGTATAATGAGTGGCCCATTCAAACAAAGGGCTGAACTTTAGTATGATCAAATTTGTGTGGCCTTTGAGGAGGAATGGTGTATTCTAAAAGAGCTAACCACAGTAGTGGGAAAGGCAGTGCAGTTCGCGGTGTATCAACATTTTTGCATCACGTGGTTCACAATGAAGTATGGGACATGGAGTCCTTGGTACAAACTACCATATGCCTTCACAGTGCATTACTTCTAGGTAGTAGTACACATGTTTATCGATGCATGTCAATTAAGCTAAAATGCGATACAAGGTAGACTGTGACTACCATACTCTAAGGAAAACATATTTTTATCCAGGCCGGTCTATATATTAAGAGGCTTATTTTTGATGTTTTAAGTATGCAACCAGTAATTTTAGCTATTTTTATAGTGGGGTCATGCTTATCTATCTGCAGCTCAATCCTAGGTTGGAAAATGGCAAGTATGTGGAGAATGAGTTTATGCTTCTAGGGTCACCTAAGGGAAAACACACAGTTGAAAATGTGGCAGCTCCAAAGCCTTCCTCGACCGTAGAAGGAGATGAGGAAGAAGAGCTCAACGAGGATAGTGGAGGCTTGGACCATAGAGGCCAGAGGTAGCCCACAGAAAAAGTGGAGAGTGAGCGTGCATATACTCCCCATAGACACAAGGAGGAGAGGAAGACTTGGACATGGGTACATTCCATGAGGAATGCTAGTTTAAAAAGGTGTTCAAAAGAACCAAAACCCAAGGTGTAGGAACATCTCAACCTTTACAAAGGTCACCTCAACTCTCCCTCAAAAGAAGCACCCAAGAGAAAGAAAAGAAGAAATTTGAAGCTTGACGAGGAGGAGGAGTCTGAAGAAAGTGCACTAGAACCCCGGTCCATCCTAAAGATGTGGAGGAACCTTGGGATGAAGAAATGAGAGATGAAGAGGAAGGGGTGAAAGAGGTAGAAGAAATTGTGTAAGAATAACCCAACGCACCCATTACGACTCAGGTAGGAGAAGGACCAACTCTAGACCTTGGCACCCAGGTTCCTAAGGGGCCAAGAACAAAAGAGAAAGAGCAAGTGAAGAATATGTTGTCCCTAGTATGGGCTATACTGAGGACACAAGAAAAATCATCTACACTCGGTTTCAAAGCATTGTGGGCCTTAAGGAGTTATATGGGTGGGAGCTGATGGATCTAGATATGGCCACTACACACACAAGGAAGCAATTATCCTGGTCCATGCAGACTCATATGGACGAACCATATTTTGACATGTGCGAAGGAGTCATGTGTCTTACAAAGAGTGAAGAAGGCACCCCAAAGTAGGCACATGACAATAAAACCTACTCTAATGTCTGATGAGTAGGTCAATAATGTAATGGTCAAGGTATCTACTGAGGTGGTGTGGAGAAACATTGATAAGGCTACCACCATTCGAGTGTTTCTTGAAGATAACAAGGCTAAAATTGTAGAGATGATGTGTTTAAAGGAATAGAAGGAATGAGAACATGCAAAGAATGAGGCCTTCATGAGCATGACAAAGGAAATTGATGATCACATCCTTAAAAAGGCCTCATCTAGAATCTCGTGTACTGTAAAAGTTTCCTTCATTATGCATTATGTGCAAACTTCGGTCGATTAGTGTTAGATGACAAACCAATTCGGATGCCCACACCAAAATATTCTGAACAAGAGGAAGAGAGAAAAGGGCCTCTATGGTTAGGAAAATTTCAACTTATGAGGTGTTGCTCCAAAATTTGAAGGATGAGCTGAAGAAATACGACCAAGCTCTCAATTTATGTGCGGCACCAGAAGTAGTAATAAGGACTAGAACTCTAGTTGAAGATAATGAAGTTTTGGTAGTGATGAAAGATGAGACACTAGGGCATGCATAAAGATTGGCACTAGTGAAACAAAAGTGTGAGGCCCTTGCAAAGCATCCTAGGATCCACACAAAGAGAGGATTGATGAGATTGGGAAGCTCATAGCGTAAAAGATGGACCTCCTGGAAGGAATGATGTCAGGTATGGCCAATGTTGTCTAGATAATACAGAATGAGAAATAAAAGATAACTCAAGGCAAACTGGATACCGTAGCCATAGATATTCTAGAGAAGAAAAGGACCGTGCTAAATGAATGGAAGACATTGGAGGCTAAAATCAAAAATGAATATCCAGAGCTAATCCTCCCAATTGAAGAAGAGGGTGCTACAGAGTGAAAATTCATTCTTTTGTATAATGTTTCATTAATTATTTCATTCCTTATTCTTTATTATTGGGAACATCGAAAGAATTCCCATTACTTGGGATGACAATGTACTTTAGTGTGGGGTAATGTTGAGCAGAAATAATGTTTCTCTAAAGAGAAGACACACAAAGGATGTGCGCGTAGGAACAAGGCACATTTGAAGGTGCAAAAAGATAGGGAAGGAAACGTGCACTAGAACACTTTGGCTCGAGACTTAGCCATTTTTATGGATAAGGGCTATTTTTTGGAGATAGTGTGCAGAGCACACATAGAGATGAAGACTTGCGCTACACGCAATGGTATTTTGGGAACAAGTGGTTAAGTGCCATGCATAGTTTAGGATAATAATAGGATTTCTTCTTAGAGTTAACTATAGGACATCTATTATTAGAACACTTGCATGTTGTGCAAGCCATTGTAAAGGCGCATGGCTATTATCAACATGCAACCTATTTTGAGAAGTGCATGGGTGGTGAAGGGAAAGTCCCCACCTCTATAAATATGTATTGAACTATGTAGTTTAGAGAGACTAATTATTGTAGAGTTATGTCTGAACTTAATACGTGCATGACTCATGGAGATACTTTATAGTGTAAGAAGCTTATGTGTTTTACAATGTTTAATGCAATGGAGTATATTGGTTGGATAATGGTGTTAGACATAACTAAATTTGGTTCTTGTATGGTTAGCCTTATTATAGTTATTGTTTAGTTCATGATTCCATAAGATCTAGATCTAGATCTAGTTTATGCACTGTGAATTTTTATGATTAGTTATGGATCTGAATATGTATTATCATCATCACACTAACATCCTGCACAAGCAACTCTAAAGAGGGGCTTGGTACCTTTACACACTTTGGGTGAGATCTCAGCTTAGGTTGGGTGATGTGTCAAATGCCTAGGTTTTCTACAATATATTATAGGTTACATAAGATATAGGATGTGTAATTATAATAGTGGTAGTAGGCATAAACATAGAGACATTTGAAATATTAGGTGCCCCCAAGGATGTGGCATCATAGATGTAGGAATAACAAATGTATCTATGTGAGATAATGAAGCATGTTTAAGTTGATCTCTTACAACATATAAAATAATATTGATATTAGTGGGGTTATCTTGTAAGAATCGAGTAAGTGTAGACACTAAATCATGTACTTTCGGTAATTATTTAGTCTCAATCTCATACTACTATTCATATGGTTCTTGGGTGAAAAGAGTATTAATTAAATCGTGTCTTTGGCCATCTTGCTTTGCTTTCTGTTTCTACTTTCGATCTTTTACCCATACTTTCCCATTCTATGTTTTTCCCATTTATGATCAGGTGCCTAGCTAGGACCGGAGTGCCCCAGCACCTTGGTCCCCTCTAGGCACCCTGATCCTCTTTACACTTTCCTCTCACTTTTTGGGCACTTTCTATCCGTTTGAGCTTTCTATCTTTTTGGTGGTCATCCTTTTCGGGGTTAATTACAAAATTAGAACAAGAGAACCATATAAATATAAAGTTATGAGACCATAATGAGGGACCAAGCACTAAGCACTAGTATCACCACCTAAGGTTGCATCCATCAAAGGATTTTACTACTCCATTTACATCCATCTAGCTCCATCACAAGGGACAAAGGCTGGTTCATCTGCATCACACTTCATAAGAGGGGAGTTTATTTTATTCCATGCACCATTTACTTACATTCTACATCTAGTTATTGCTTGCTACTCACAAAGTGCAACGGCATAAGAGCACCTAGGGCATGATTTCTACACACACACACACACACCTAGAACTACATTGGGTCTGAGATGTAGTGCAACACTTAGTAAGTCCACCATTGTGGCCACTGAGGATAGTCCGACCCCTTCATATACATCTTTATTTTTTAGGTTTTTGATGATTTGTGTTGGGTTTTATAGGTTATTCTTTTATGGCAGGTTTACTAGTGCTTGAGTGATCACACAAAGAATAGGAATCGAACACATTTGATCATTAAGTGACACATCGTAGGAGGTTTTATAGTATTTTCTACATACCAGAGCACCCAAATATCGACTAGGGCACCATAGGCACCCATATCCTTCTCTGGACACCCCAGTCTAGCCAGACATAACTCGGATCTATTTTTTTAAGGCCCCGTACGATGGTTTCCTCCTCCCGTCTAGCCGCTCCACTGCAAGACAATCCTACAAAATATAAAAATCAACTAAGGCCTTTCTAACCCTCTTTAAAAATTAGGATTTCATAATTTATTTAGGTGTATTACCTACATTTTATTGTTATTTATTTATCGCACCTATAACATTCAGATTAGACTATAATAATTACATTTTAGTTTAATCGCAAGATATTGTGCTTCATCCTCTGGAAGATCATGAGAGAGATTTTGAGGGTGATTATTGAATCCCTCACCTTAGACATGATCAACATTAATAGTGAAAATAACATTGGCAAAGATATCGAATTATAATAATAGCTAGTGGTAGGGACCACTATGCTACGATGTATGCCAACATAAGGAGAATAGCATCGCAAGGAAGTAGGAGATAAAGAACCTCTAGGTTGAAGGAAAATATTGTAGAAGAGATACAAACTAATCATGATGATAAATTGAAAGACAAGTGAAACACCAAGAACAAGGAAAATGAATTTAAACGATCCCTAGGGAAATAGGGATAATGCAAACATCAAGTCACGAGTCGTTCATCAAAATCTTTACACCCTTATTAGATTATATGAAATCTATATTATTGAATTTATTACACTAAATGATGAAAGGGGAGTTATATGATGTTATTATTATTAATTAACTTCCAACATTAGTTATACAATATCAAAAAAATCCATTAATAATTGCTTCTATTGTATGAAACAAGTTATTAAATTGAAAAATAAGGGGATGATTGTACTTAGTTGTTTGTAGATGGATCTGGAAAGTTCTATGTGTGTAAACTATTAGAAGTGGGAGATATGAGACTAAAAAAATTCACCTAGTGAAGGATAGTACAAGTCTTCTAAGAGGGTTCATATTGCCTTGAACCTACTATGTCGTCTCGGACCTACTTGGATTTTAACTCTACAACTTTCTAGGAGTGTTTCCCTGTAAATGTATATCGATGTCAAACCCTATTTTTCAATCATATTTCAGAGCCCTCTTAACATTTTTCATAAGATCTCAAACCCTAACCATGGGTGAGAAACCATGTAAAAAAAACTTTAGTTGGGTTGTGGGCACCCCGATGTACCATTGACATTGCACTACTCCAATTATACCTCAAATTATATGACGTTCTCCACCCAACATGTGATGTCTTGATGAATGCAACTAGATTTGGAAACTTCTTTCATATTACTTGATTTTTATTTATATAAATGTAATTAAATATTGATTTCAAAGTAACTTACTATAATTAATGATAATATACAATAATTTCTAAGCAATAAGCATGGAACAATGTATAACCCTAAACAAATGAGAAGGAAAAGTGACTTAGCTTATTTTGTGTGATCCAGGAGTGATATAAACTGGGTATCTACTGGAATAGGCTGGAAAAAACATTGGAAAGGCTTGATGAAGATTCAAAAGTACATAAATATGTAGGACAAAAACATCCACAAGAGGACACTAGTGGTAAGCGCTAGTGTCTGATCTGGGCACTAGTGTCTTCTTAGATGCTCAAGCTCTGAATTTTTCTAGGTTGGAAGTTATTCACTCCAATATTTCTTTATCACTCTAACTTCATTGTTAGGTTACGATCACACATGTAACCTACAAAACAAATGTTTACCTACACATTTCCATAAACCACACAAAATCTAATAAGAAAGATGGATAATACGGAGTTAGAATGAGCCCTGGAGTCACTACTGAATAGTGATCTTACAACCGATCGTTATACTACGCCTTAGACTCCATGTATATTTGTGTGTATGTGTGTGTAATGATTCCCTAGGTTTCCTTGTGCAAGTTACACAATGATAACATGCTAGATTTGGAATGTAGTATTGTATAGAATGTGTGTAATGGAATAAAATGAACTTCCCCTCCTATGTTGTGTATGCATAGTGATGTAACCCTTGTCCCTTGTATGAGTGTGCTAGATGAATGATTTTAAGTGCTCTTGTTCCTTTGAATGCAAGATAAGGTGATGATTGGTAATTTTTAGTGTTTAGCCCCTTATTTGAGAGCTATAGCTATCTATATAAGTTTCCCTTATTTAAATTTCAAAATTGACAACTAAAAGGCCAACCCCAAAGTTGTAAAATATGACCCAAATGTAAAAGAGACCCAAAAGAGTAAAAAGAAAGGAAATAATTTTAGGAGCACCCAGAAGGGATAGGAGCACTTGAGCACTTTTTTCTTAAGTGGGTGCTAGTGTATGAGGCCATAAAAGATAAATCAGTCAAATATCAACATAGTTATATGGTGTGTAAGGTCAAAAAGTATAAGAGACAAAGCAAAAGGCCCAAAATACATTGTCAATTATTAGTTTTCTCACTTAGGAATCATGTATATATTAGTATGCTCTAGGACCTAGAAATGTACCCAAGTGCATAGATTTTGTGTCTATAGTTTATCCCCACTTTGTTGAACTCTATCTTATTGATGTTGTCATTGATGTCATGTGGCATTAATGGAAAATATTGATTTGTGAGGTGTAAAACATTCATGGTCATGAAGTTTGAGTTGTAGTTCCTTCCTTAGACCTCAAATGATATGTTTGAAGTTTATTGGTGTCATGTCTTGAGGTATCATGGTGTTGGTGCATGTTTGGTGCATGGGCAAGCAACTAGGTGCTTGGTGTGAACTCATAAGGTGTCCTACATGTCCCAATAGGTATTTCAAAGGTGTTCAAGGGTATTTATGATGAATAATAGGCTAGGATCAATGAACCAAGGGTTGAAACAAGCTCAATTAGACCTAGTGAAAGCATGGCTAGGTGTATGAAGCAAATCAAGCTTAGGCAGTCACCCAAGCAAGAGGAGTGTGTTGTGGCTTAGTAGAAAGGATGTGGAATATTTTCTAGTTCATATTTTAGTTGGTAGAGGCGTTTTCAAGGCCTTTTGGAAGCATGTTCTTTAGAGTAAGCCGGTAAACAAGCACAGGTCATGGTGGTCAAGAAGGTACAAACATATTTATGATCATGTGAGCATTTAGGAAGGTAGTAGAGGTTTTCTTGTTGCTGTGAGAAAATTTCATGGAAATATGAAGAATATTTTTCAAGTTATGAGGTTTTATGATCTATTGAGCTCTCAATATGATCTACACTCAAAGGTCATGTTTGAGATGTTCACTTGTAATGACGAAGAATGATGACCTGTGCTTTATGAATGATGCTTAAGAAGCCAAGGTGATAAAAACCCTTTGAAGACCCTAGTCTTGTAGTGATGGAGAAGAACTCAATTTTTGGTCATGAAATGGCTTGGGAAAGTTAGTGTGAAGACTCGGGGATGTAGAGGACTCCTTGTATCTTAGTTTGGTGGCATTCTATTATTTCAGGAGTGAGGAGAAGGTACAAAAAATTGTTATTTTTTGAATATTTTATGGTACAGTCATGCATATCATGTCTCATGGTTAAATACCATTTGTAGGAGAAATATTGGGAGGTGTCTCAAGTGTCCATGAGAAATTCCATGCAAGTTATTTGCCCATTTTTTTGGACCATATCAATCAAAAGGGTCTACCATCAAGGCCCGTATAGGCAAAAACTAGTCATGTTGTTTAAAAGGATGATGAAGTGATGGCATGCAGTGGAAGTGCAATATGAGAATGGAGAGGTGATATGATCACAATATGAAATTTTGAAGCTCATGACTTGATATGGTGAGGTGATTGTATGTCTAAGTTTCAATGGTCTAAATTGTCTTATCACCTGTCAAAGATGGTCTAAGAAACAAAGTTACAAATTTGAATTTCTATAATTAACTCATGTGAGTAAGTTCTTGAAGTTTAAGTTGAGCTCCTAGTGATATGTCTTAAGAATCTATTTGGCATGAAAGTGAAGTTTTGTGTTTTTAAAGTCTTCTAGGATAAGACTAGTTTTTAGGACCTAAAAGCCGAGTGAGCAGTTCTTGAAAATGCAAGCATATTGATGTTATATGGCTTAAAATGAAGCATGTTATGGACTTGATAAGTTTCTTAAGGATGATTTCTTTCCAGAAATGTACCATAGGAGCCATGAACAAGTGTTTTAATGCATGTAAAAACTCATTTTTTGAAGACTATTTTTCTGAGCATATAAGTCCATTAGGACCTTGTTCTAATCAGTGGTTATTGGTGAGAATGAATATATTTGAGTTGATCCAAGTAATTAAAATTGAACTATAGTTACCTAACAACATTCTGCAAGCATTAAGAAGCTTTGAAAGTTAATACTTTGGTGTTTATGAATTGATCTTGTGGTTGGTCCTTGAAATGCCATGACTTTGTGCATACCTATCTAAGAAGAAGAGTGGAAGTGAAGTATTAAGCCCTGACATGTAGCATTCCAAGCATGTTTTAATGTCTTGGACATCTTAAAGATTCATCCTTCCTATTTTCATTACATGATTTGAAGCCTAAAGTGTGTTTATGCATCCAAGTTCAATACTCTTGAGTTTTGATGTATACAAACCTAGTTGATCTTATGAGTGCCAATGGAGGCTTGTTGGGATAATGACCACTTATAAAATAAATCATTGGTATATATAGCATGGAGAAGTCTTTTTAGTATACACACATCATATGGACACATGGTGCATCATTTCGAGATAGCCGAAGACAAAGAAGACCTCGTTAAGGTAAAGACAAAAAGCAATAATTATTACAAAGAAGGTTGTATATGTCGGTGTGAAGATGGAATATTCTCAATTGCTTCAAGTGAGCAATGAGCTCGGGAGTGTTTTTAAGTTCCTCGTAGATAGGGAAAGTGTCGTGATATGTAAAGAAAGGTTAGTACTTGTAATCGACATTCCTACCATTGTAATAATGACATTGTGGTAGTTTTTAGATGATGTCATCTAAGTCCCTTGTACGAGTTAGAGAGAAGCTAGAAGGTGAGGGATTCAAAATTTTAATTTGAAGAGGTGTAATATGATTTCTTCCTTGTGTGTGTATGTGTGTGTGTGTGTGTGTGTAAATATGAATGAATATATATTTTGAAGGTATATGTTTAGAAGTATGAGTATATGAGAAAATAGTTGATTTTAGGTGTGTGAAGAAGGAGGATGAGCATGTAAGAGCTTAGTATGAGATCATAAATTTATTATTTCAAAAACTAGCAAGATGAATGTGATAAAAACTTGTGAAGACTAAGTAGGTGCTTAGCAAAATTGGGAGTTGGTGCTTCCATGCAAGTAGGAGCTTGCAAAAGTTGTCAAGTAGGTGCTTGACTTGATTGATTGGAGTTGGTGCTTCAAGTTGAGTGGGTGCTCAAAAAATTGAAATCTTTGTAATCTTTTATAGGAAAATTTTTACCCATAATGCATTGATTTCAAGTGGGTTTTTCTCCCTTTAATGGTTTCCCACATTAAATTTTTTCTTCATGTGTGTTTACTTGTTGATTGCTTATGGTTGAATGTTATTGTTTCTTCATGGAAAAATTTGATCAAATTGAATGGTTTTCTGAGATTTAGAATTGTTTTCCAAAATTTGAAGAAGTACTGATTCAGCCCTCCCCCTCTTTGTGCTTGTTTTTTCCAACAATTGGTATCATATCTAGGTCCTTTTGGAGCAAGCTTAACAATTTGAAGGAGATCCAACAAGCACAAACATGGCTAGCAATCAAGGTCAAAGTGGTTTCTCTACTTCCAAGCACCTCTCTTCAATGGAACCAATTATGCATTTTGGATTATTATAATGAATACCTATCTCATGTCTCTAGGATTTGATATATGGTAATCAGTAGTTGATGGCTACACCATTCCAACCACACCTCCAATTGATGTAGTAGGTAAGAAGGCTAGTCGATCAAATCAAAGGAAATGAATGTAATCTCATGCGGAATGACATAAGCATATTTTGTGAAAGTTATACATTGTAATACAACCCAAGAGATTTGGGAAAAACTAAAGACCATCTATGAAGGAGATAACAAGGTTAAGCAAGCCAAGTTACAAACCTACCATAGTCAATTTGAGAGCCTGAGAATGAAGGAAGATGAAATTATTGCATCCTACTTACAAAGAGTTGATGAGGTGATAAATCTCATCAAAGGACTAGGATAAAAGGTGGAGGAAACAATGGTTTTTCAAAAGGTGTTAAGATCTCTAACACCTAGGTATGACTCCAAGGTTTCAGTTGTGGAAGAAGCAAAGGACTTGATCCTTCTAAATATGGATGAACTTCATGGCATTCTAATTTCCTATGAAATGAGAAAAAAATAAACAAGACCAATCAAGAAATAGGATGCATTCAAATCTAATAAGGAACCCCAAGCAAATAAAATAAAAGTTGAATCTGACATGGAGGAGGAGGATGAGAAAATAGAAGCTATGTTTATTAGGAGACTGAAAAGAGGGTTAAGAAAATACAAAGGAAAGTTACCCTTCAAGTGCTTTAGTTGTGGTCAAGTGGGTCACTTTGCTTCCAAATGTCCTAACAAGAACAAGGAAGAGAAATATGAGCATGATGAAGAAGACAAGACTTCTCATAAGCACAAGAATAAATTCAAGAAACATGAAGGTAAGAAAAGTTTCTTTAAGAACAAGAATAATTTCTACAAAAAGAGGAATCAAGCTCATCAAATTTAAGTGAAACTAGCAAGTCTGACAGTGAAGATGAAGATATCCAGCATGACACCTTTTCCATGGCCATAGAGACAATCTGTGTAAGTATCTCAAAAATTAAGTACCTTAATGAAGATGAAAATTCGATGAGGATGATGCTGAAGTGAATCTTGAAGTTGAATTGATTATTTCCCTTAAGGAATTAAAGTTTTGAAGGAGTAATAACCAAAAATTTAAGTCAACGCTAAAAGATTATGAATATAAAATCAGTCTTCATGAGAAAAGGTTAAGCAAAAGGATAGAGAACATGAAGATGGAATCAAGTAGCTTGAAGCACAATTAGAGTTGATCTCAAAATATTTCAAAGAAAAATAGGAAGAACATCTTAAACTCAAAACAGAGATGGAGATCATAAAAACTAAATTAGATTATACCTCAAGTAAATTGAAAGCATATCATATATTTGATAAGTGTTCAAGTGATCTAGATGAGCTTTTAAGCAGTCAAATGTCTTCAAATGATAAAATCCGCATAGGGCTCAAATAAGCTCACAATGATGACAAGAAAACTAGTAAGAAGGATGAAAAGATTACTCAAGAACCACCTCAAGCAAGGGATGCTAGTAATAAGAAATCCAAGAGAAGGACCAATCCAATCAAACAATCTCATGCAATAAGGTACACTCACTCTTTCTATGGCTATTATTTTTCTTGTAACATGTTTGGACATAAAGCTATAAAGTTTAGAAGATATGCAAGGGGTCATGGAAGGCATATTCACTCTCAATAGATGAGAAGCAATAAGAAATTGTATGTTATAACTATAAAAATCCTAGTCACATAGAAAAAAATTCCATCAGATATTCTCAAAGCAAGATAAGAAGGTGTATGTAGTTAGGACAGATCCTACAAGCAAGAAAGAGCAAGGCATAATAGCTCAAACAACCTTTCATACTCAAAATGAATATATGGCATGGTACATTGACAATGGATGTTCAAGTCATATGACAGGGAATAAGGAAAATTCATCTCATTAAATGAGGATACCTTAGGAATGGTAATGTTTGGAGATGACACATCTGCAAGCATTATAGGTAAGGGCACATTGAGTCTAGATTATTGAAAATTTGTGGCTGAGAATGTCTTGTATGTAGAGGGATTAAAACACAACCTATTAAGTGTGAGTCAGATGTGCAAGCAAGGGTATACCTTGGTATTTCATGACAAGGGTTGTGATATAAGGAAGAAAAAATCAGGAAAGTTAGTTGGTAAGGTAACAAGGACCAAGAAAAACTTACATGTATGTCTTGAAAGAGATCCACAAGGGAAAATGCTTCACAAATAAGTTTGATGATAGTTTCCTTTGGGATAGAAGGTTAGGACACCTAAATTTTGACAATATTATTAAAATTAGCTCCAAGGGATGTGTGAGAAACATGACCAAAATCACTAAACCTATTGATACACTTTGTAAAGCATGCTTACATGGCAAACAAACCAAAATAAGATTCAAATCCAAGGAGTATTCCACAACAAGACCACTAGAACTGATACATATTGATCTTGTTGGACCTACAAGGATGAAGGTATTCAAGGTGAGAGTTACTTCATGTTGTTGATTGATGATTACACAATAATGACTTGGGTTACATTCCTAAAAGAAAAATCAAAATCACTAGACAAATTCAAAACATTCAAAGCTCTAGTTGAAAATGATAAAAATGCAAAAATCAAAAGTTTGAGATCTGATAGAGGAGGTGAATTTTAGTCAAATGAGTTTGATGAGTTTTGTGAAAACCATGGAATAAGAAGGCAATTATCAGTAGCAAGAACACCTCAATAAAATGGGGTTGTGGAGAGGAAAAATAGGACAGTTCAAGAGATGGAAAGAACTATGTTGAATGAGTCCAAGTTGTTAGATGGCTATTGGAGGGAAGTAGTTAGTACAACAGTCTACATCTTAAATAGAGCCCAAATAAGGATAAATAACAATAAGACCCCCTATGATCTTTGGAGAGGAAGACCTACAAGTGTAAAGCATCTAAGAGTGTTTAGAAGTAGGTGTTTCATTAAGAGGGATGAAGACAACCTAGGTAAGTTTGACTCAAGGAGTGATGAAGGCATATTCTTGGGATACTCCTTAGTAAGCTCAGCATATAGGTGCTACAACAAAATCCAACAAAAGATAGTATAAAGAAAAAATAAAATTGATGAAACTTATCCAATGAAGACTAAATCTCATTCCAATGAGACTCCTCAAAACATAGACATCCAAGATGATGATGAAGTTACAGAAAGAAATCAAGAAGAAGAATATGAGGATGAAGAAAGACCATATACAAAATCTCCTCAAGACATGTCAAGAGAGATCACCCTATAAATTAGATAATAGGAAATAAGGAGGCATACATATAAACAAGGAGAATATTAAAGCATGTCTAAAAATAAGAGAACATTTCTCTCTTATCCAAGATTGAACCAAAGAATGTTGTGGAAGACAACAAAGACAAAAATTGGATTGATGCAATGAATGAAGAATTGGACCAAATAGAGAAAAATGAGACTTGGGAACTAGTGCCTAGGCCCAAGAACAAAAATTTCATTGGAACTAAGTGGGTTTTCAGAAATAAACTCAATGAAAAAGGTGAAGTCATAAGGAATAAGGAAATACTTATTTGCAAAGGGTGTGCTCAAGTGAAAGGATTTGATTTTAAAGAAACATTTGTACCAGTAGCTAAAATGGAGGCCATTAGACTCTTCTTAGCATATGCAACATACAAAAGATTCAAGGTATATTAAATGGATGTCAAGTTAGAATTTTTTAATGGGAACCTAAATGAAGAAGTCTACATTAAACAACCTAGTGGATTTTCACTCACAGAGAAAAAGGACTATGTGTGCAAGTTGAAGAAGGCCCTATATAGCCTTAAGCAGTCTCTTAGAGCTTGGTACAACAAATTCGATAGGTATTTAACTGATCAAGGCTTCAGAAAAGGAGTGACAGACAACAACCTATAAATATAGGAAAAATAAGGTTATCTATTTCTTTTGGTTCTATACATTGATGAAGAGATATTTGGAGGATTTAGAGAGAACATGACACATGAATTTGCAGAGGTCATGAAGAAGGATTTTGAGATGTCAATGCTTGGAGAACTCTCATTCTTCTTAGGAATAAAAATCAATCAATCTGAGGAAGGAATCTTCATCTCACAAACCAAGTACATAAAATAGATGCTCAAGAGGTTTTAGATGGAGGATTGCAAGCTAGTAGGAACACCAATGGTTGTATGATGCAAGCTAAACAAGGAATACAACTCACCAAGAGTAAATCAAACCACATATAGATCCATGATAGGCAACCTATTGTACTCTACTGCCTCTAGGCCTGACATCATGCAAGCAATTGGTCTAGTAGGAATATTTTAAGAAGATCCTAGAGAAAATCACCTATAATTAGTCAAGAGGATATTCAAATATCTCATGAGGACCATGGAGTATGGGCTTTGGTATCCAAGAAGCAATGAATTTGGGATAAAAGCCTTCATAGATGCAGATTGGGTAGGTAGCATTGATGACAAGAAGAGCACAAGTGGAGGAGCATTTTTGTTGGTAAGTTTCTTGTCTCTTGGCTAATCAAAAAGCAATCACTTGTAGCTCTATCTACATGTGAAGTTGAGTATATAGTAGTTGCATTGTGTTGTACACAAGTACTATGGATGAGGAAAACCTTAGAAGACTACAAAGTTGCATGTGATGGACCCAATCCCTTGTATTTTGATCACACAAGTTCCATAAGTGTGTTGAAAAACTCTGTGTTTCACTCCAGACTAAGCATATCCTAATAAAGTATCATTTTCTAAGGGAACAAGTGAGTAGGGATAGGATCAAATTAAAACATGTGCCCATCAAGGAGGAGGTAGTAGATATCTTGACAAAACCTCTACCAAAAGTATCTTTTGAGCATCTAAGACAAAAATTTGGAGTAATCCCTACCACAAGCAACTACTAAATGACTCAATCCATCAAAGGGGGGTAAATAAAATTCCAAATCTACTCCAATAAGTTGCAAGAAGTGTTAAAACAGGGGAAGCTAGTTCACTAGCTTCATGTGCAAAAGTTAAGAGGACCAAAAGGATATATTTGCAAAAAAGTGAAAAGCCTGAGTTGAGGAGAATATGTTTAGGGGGAGCATTGAGGTTGATTGGTGAATAATTTCTTACATCATCTGAATTCATTTGTGATAAGAATGTGAGTATAGACCAAGGGGAGCTTGTAGAGGTAAGCTTATGCCTTGTTGATATTGTTGCATGTTAATTGTTGAAGGAACCTTTTTCATAGATGTCAAAGTGGAAGAATGTAATTAGAAACAAGAAAAGAGAGAATTGAAGGTGTTTGTATGTGTTTTTTCCATCAAAGTTTCTATATTTTGGTGCCATCAATGAAAAAGGGGATATTGTTGAACCTTGTCTCATTGATGTTGTCATTGATTTCATGTGGATTTGATGGAAAAGAGTGATTGGTGAGGTGTAAACCATTCAAGGGCATGAAGGTTGATTTCTAGTGCCTTCCTCAAAACTCAAATGATATGTTTGAAGTATCTTAGTGTGATGTCCTGAGGTATAACGGTGCATGCAAAAGGTCTTAGTGCATGCTTGGTGTATGGGAAATCAACTAGGTGATTTGTGTGAACTCCAAAGGTTTCATACAACTCCCAATAGGTGTTTTAAAGGTGTGTAAGGGTCTTCATGATGGTGAATAAGTCAGATTTATGAACCATGGTTTGAAACAAGATTAATTAGGCCTAGTTCTAAGACTTAGTGCAAACATGGCTAGGTGTATAAAGCACATCAAGCTTATCTAGGTCATTCCAAGAAAGAGTATTTTGTTATGTGTTGATCAAAGAATACTTGTTAGAGAACACACAAGGAGTCTACGCGGAGAGAAGGCCGGGATCAAGGCGCGGAAGGACAGGGAAGGACTGCGTGTGGAATGCAAGTTCATATTTCAGACTTAGCCAATTTTGAGCATGGAGACCTATTTTTAGAAGATGGCATGTGGAACACACCAATGATGCAAAGACATGCGTGCCATGCATTTTCTATCTTTGGAGGAGTGGATTGAAGCATTTTGCATGGAGATGAGCTAAGAATAGAATTGACACTTCAGTTAACTATAAGAGGTCTATAGATAGTATACTTTCATGTGTGGTTATGCCTAAAAACAATGTGTGGCTATCAATAGCATGCGGCCTATTTTTGGAATAGATAAGCGGTGAAGGGCAAGTCCCCACCCTATATATATATGATGTTAGGTACATAGTAAGAAGAGAGTGTAACAGAGAATATATAGAGTGTGTGTATGTATGTGTGGTAAAGAGATATACGCATATGACTGAATTACTATATCAGTTCCATATGCGCATCGGTATAGATTGACATTACTGTAAGGAGCTTCTGTATTTATTAATAGATGGAAGATATTGGCTGAATCTAAGTGTCATTTTGTGTGTAGTTACGTAGTGCATGTTATTAATTCAATCATGATTATTGTTTAAGCTTATTCTTTCATAGATATGAGTGTAGCATGCATTATAGAATGATGGATTAGTTATGAATCTATATGTTTCTTCCTTCATCATGCTAACATCCTATTACAACAACCCTAAAGAGGGGCATGGTACCTTGCATGCTTTGGGTGAGCACTCAGTCAAGGATGAGTGATGTGCCAGCATGACTAGGGTGTTATCTAGTAAATTCTAGGCTACATCATTGGTTCCATTACCGGGACCTCTTTTTCAATTGTTTTCAGGATGGTTTGCGATGAAGACGTACCGATTAACTCTAGCAAGTATTGAGGAATGGATACACAATCTGGAGGAAGAATATGAACAGAAATTTAGCAATGGATCTGAGTTTAATGCATGCAATTGGGTAGAACATAATCTGTATGACAACTTATATGAGAGATTTTTCGCTATCTTTCCAGTAGAACTATATGAGTGGCTTACTGCTTATGCATCTCAGTGGAACTAGAGGTATCGCGCACTTGTCTGGACACAAGAAGAATTTTAGTCCCTTTATGATGTTGATCTGATATGGACTCACAATGTGGATACGTGGTTTCATGGTGTTCTAAATAGTTATATTATGGAATATTCAATTTCAACGTAATCTTTCCTAGAGGTAGCTGAATTCCAGTTTTTGTGGTATCCAAGAGGAACATATTTGCAAGGTATTCCACTGCAATCAAGATCTTGATGGTAACTTTGAACTTGGAGAGTAAACCGATGGCTAACTAAACTTCACCACACATAAGGGCAAGAACATGTTTGATGAAAGATGGAAGACCTAGCGGCAGAGAGGCAGAGAGAGGAAAAGTGGCTTAAGTTTAATGAGGTGTGTGAGAGGGAGATAGAGAAGCAGTGTTATGTTGCGAGAAAGTATGGCGTTGAGGAGAGAGATGGATCGTGAAGGATTTACGACTCACATAGAAGACATGGATCTAGAGCATCAAGAACTCCCCATCTTGGAAAGCATGATAGAGATTCCCCCTTGGCCTTGTTAGGAAATAAGAGATAAAATATGTGGAATAATCCCTTATAGAATCGCAACAGTAGAAACTAATATGCAAAAAAATATTACAGATCTCAAATAAAAGTGCAGAATAAATAACACAACACAGAGAAACAAGATTTAATGTGGTTCACCCAATTTGGGCTACGTCCACCAAGAATCACTTGCTCAGATTTTATTACAAGCCTCCACTCTCTCAATACAATACCCAGATCCGTTTGGAGCTATGCTCAACAAACTCTATAGAATTCACACCCGAATTCAAAACACATCTGTAATACATTTGCTTGTATATCTATCATATGCATAAGACCATATAAATAGACAACTACTTAAGTAGTTTTACAAAACCATGGGTATCAAACAATGGGCAAAAACAAAACCATCCCATAAACCTATGGGTAGCCGAAGAGGCGGTTTTACAAAACAATGGGTACCGAAAAACCATGGGCCCAAAAACAGCCCATAACAGTTACCCATTACCCATGGGTTAATAAACCACCCATGAAAATTTGCTTCGGGGGCTTCACCCCCAAACCCCCTGACCCGCTCACTGGCGAGCGGGACCATCAAAATACCCGAGTGTAACACATAGAAGATGTACCACACTCTAACATGAAAAAAGGCTCGTGAAGGATTTACACTCACGTAGAAGACGTGGATCTAGAGCATCAGGAACTCCCCCATCTTGGAAAGCATGATAGAGATTCCCCCTTGGCCTCACACAAAAGTGTGCCAGTAGATACTACCTGGACCGTGGGTGCGCATCTTAATCCACCTAGTGACTTAGCCCTTGTGCTTGGTTTTCTAGTATCTAGTACGACAAGTAACCAGAAAGCTAATTTGGGAAGTAGATCGGGAGTAAGTCGGGATCAAGTACATCAATGGTAGGATAGACAACTTCAATGATATTTGGAGGAACATTCTTAGGAACATCATCCGCAAAAATGTGAGTGCACAAAATGCTAGATTCACCTCTGGAAGTGGAACTACCTCACAGACTATAGGGGTTTAGTATAATACTACTTTCGGAGCATAGGGGATTACATCTACAGGTCCTATTCCAACTACAGGTGGAGGATCAGGAGGTATAGGTGGTTCTAGTTCCTATGGATCTAGTGGTTCTAGTTCCAGTGGATTTGGTGGTTCTCGGAAGTAGAGGGAACATGGGAGGTTCTGGATCGGGCGGTCAAGGTCCGCATAAACCATAGAATATCTATATGGAGATGTCTCTTCGTATCCTGAAATATAGAGGTAAAATGGATGCTACCGAACATGTGCATATGTGTGAAATCTTGTGGCGAGCTAAAGGGATCATGGCTGCTTTGGCGTAAGGCAAGTCAATTTGTTACTACATTACAGGGCGTGCACACATCTGGTGTCGGAAGTTTGACCCCGATCAAACTTATGTGGCTTATGTAGCATTGAAGGATGCTTTCTTGAAAGAGTTCCATATCCATGAGTTTGAGCAGAAGAGTATTAGTGCACTCAAGGATATCAAGCAAGGAACTACTAAGAGTGTACATGAGTATGATGCTCATTTTAAGACACCTCTATCTAAGCTATCTTATGATATTCACGTTAGCCAACATGCACAATGGTTCATTGGAGGATTGATTACACCTTTTAGGAGGACACTTGTCACATAAGACATACACCGATATGCACGAAGCACCTGAAGTAGCTTTATGTGCTTTGAGACACATTGTGAGCATTGACACTAGTGTTAGTCCATTCCTAGAGGCACATATTACAGCTATGGCAAAGCAGTTAGAGAAGCTATCAGCAAATTCAGCCCATGAAACACACTCAGGAATTTGGTGTATAGATTGTGAAGTAGAAGGTCACACCAAGGATAGCTGCCCTCGTAGATTTGAACGCTCATTATTGTTAGACTGTGATATTTTTCATTTGAATCATGATGCTAGTCACTGTCCTTTATTACAGTGCATGATAAGGAAGAATGTATCTTGCTTTTGCAAGATTTGTAGGTCCACGACCCATGATACTGAGGATTTTCGGTTGATTGGTCATATCCAGGATGCTATAGACATTGGGGTATGACAAAAAGTATAACAAATAATTTTAAAGGTAAGAATGAGCACCAGGATTGGGATCATAATGAAATGTGCTATGACAGGAATGAATGGTGTTTTGAAGGATGTCATGGAAGGGGACATGGATATTGTGGTGGATATGGAGGACGAGGCCGTGGTGGAGAAAGAGGTGAGTTCCCTCATGGAACATGTTATACATGCAGATCTCCTGACCACTATAGGCGTGAATGTCCTTAGAATATTGCATGTTATTTCTATGGAAATAACCATAGCTATGAAGAGTGCTCGGACTTATATGAGCATCTGAGTAAGCAGCATAAACAAGAAAACAAAGGCATCGGATGGTTAGAATCCAGCGTGCGGTAGAAGATCAATGGATTCCCAAGATAGCAGAAGGACCTGAGGCATTGACAGTGAAGATTACTACACATGCTGAAGTGGCGCACGCAAGAGAGGCATTACACTAGAAGCCTATGATCACCAAGGAGGAGGTTTTGCATGCAAGGTACCCAGATCCTACTCATCAGAAGGAAGTTTACCAGGATACCATGGAAGTGCTAAGGAATCTTTAGGGTGAAATACAGTACCTAAAGGAGCAAAAGAAAGCATTAGAGATAGTCCAAACTAATGTCAATGATCTGCGAGAGGTGTGCAAGATGTTGCGCCAAGAGAACATTATTCCACTATTAGGAAGTTGGTTAAAAGGGAACACTCCACGCGTAATTCTTGAGACCGGATGGTAGATTCTGCATGTAAATCTTCCCCCTGATAGCCTTGACTATGAAAAAGAAATTACTCTAAATGTTGTTGTATATGGGTGGCTATTGAGTAACATATTGATTAATACAGGTGTGGAAGTAAATGTTCTTACATTAGATGCATGGATACAAATGGGGAGGCCTCCATTACAGACATCATCTAATGTGTTATTTAAGGTAAACCAAAATAAGGCCACTCCCATAGGAGTTTTGAAAGATGCATCTATAACTATATAAGGGGCCAAGTTCACTAGGGATTTTGAGGTATTAGCACTTGCAGAAGTAGACAATTTTCTAGCCTTGCTTGGATGCCCTTGGTGTTATGTGAATAATGTTAACTTGAGGTTCAATAAGGGGTATATCAACTTTGAAAACAAGGAGGAAAGGGTTGTGATACCTTTGACATATGGGAAGTCTACACCATATGTTGAGCCTCTAAGTGAGGAGGACTTAAACAGAGTTTATGTACACGCTATTCAGGACCCAGAGGTCAATGAGCCATCAAAAGAAGGCATCCTATAGTGGGAGGATTCTCATTCTATTAGTGATACTATGAGTATTGCTTGTGACAATTGGGCTCATGGTACATATGAATTGGTAGGGTGTGAGGTAAAAGCACGGTTACACGTAGGAATGGATTTTGTTCATTTCTAGAGATAGTTAGCACATTACCTTGGTATACATGGGCGAAGATTTTCATGCATTTTTGAAGGCCTAGGAAACACAAAGGTGGACATATCATATTAAGAGAAGAGTTATGTTAGTATATACCTTACACAGACAACATCGCGCTGGTGGGTACTCCACAGAGATAATCTTATAAACTGGGAAGAGATTGGAGTCACTTTATTTACTAGGTTTATAAGGAACAATGCACCTACACAAATCTACACTTATCATGGTGATCAACCTGTTCAACATCATATTCAGTAGTGTGTGAGAGACTCTGCACAGGGGACAGGAAGCATTACCACCTTCACTTTGGGTGCATCAATTGTATTCTACACTACAAGGATGTGCACACACCGTATGTATATGCAAAAATACATTGAGAGACTGAAACTGGTAAAATTTGTGCAAGTATGATCCAGACTTTTGACTACTCCTCGACTAAAACTCCTGTCGAAGAGGCATTAATAATTTTCAAGTGCTTAACTATGGGAGATAGTGCAAAAGCGTAAGAGCATATCCAAGAATTATTCGATTAGGCGAGATTTTGCGCATGCTTTGAAAAGGAAGAAGAACCTGGACTCCATACTACTTGAACACGCTTGCCTTGAGAAAGAAGAAGGAAATATGGTTTACATCGTAGATGATGAGGAAGTTGAGAAGCTAGATATTTAACATTCACAAGGAGTGCACGAGGTCTTGGGCAGGTGCGGGAGAAGGATATGTGTGCCTATCATGAACCCATGAAAATAAAGAAGGTGAATATAGGTTCGGAGGATGAGCCTAAGGATGCCATAATTAGAGACTACCGGTTAGACTCGGAGGTAGCAAAGATCATTTAGTTACTCAGGGATTATCAGGACTTATTCCCTTGAGGGAATCATGAACTTAAAGGTGTGCATAAATCACTTGGGGAAATGAAGATAAAACTTAAGGACAATTGCACGACCAATCGAAAGAGACCTTATAGAATGAATCTTAATTTGCGAAAAGGTAAAGGAAGAGATTGATAAAATGTTGAAATCTGGAATTATCAAGCCCTTGATGAGTCAAAATGGGTTAGCCCAATGGTGATCAGTATCAAGAAGGATAGATGAATTAGAATATGTGTGGACTACAGGGAGTTGAATGTTGCATGCATCATAGATCCATTCCCTACGCCATTCATTGAGGAAATACTAGAAGGAGTTGTAGGGCACGAAATATATTCCTTCACAGATGGGTTTTCCGGGTATCATCAGGTTAGGATTGCTTAGGAGGATCAAGAAAAGACAACATTCACTACTGAATGGGGCGCTTCACCTATACTTGTGATGCATTTTGGATTGAAAAATGTGCTGTTGTATTCTCACGCATAGTTGTTCGAGCATTCAAATATTTTATTCATAACTTCTTACAGTCTACCTAGATGATTGGACAATATATGGGATTTTGAAAGATCATTGCAACAATCTACGTTTAATGTTTGAATGATGCATACAATTGACTATCTCTTTGAACATCAAGAAGTGCATATTTGCTACACCATTTGGAATATTGTTAGGACGTATAATTTGCGAGGAAGGTTTGCTAGTTGATCCAAAGAAAGGTTGTAGTCATTCTAGTCCTAGAAGCACATACCACCAAAAGTGAGGTGCACGGATTTTTAGGTCATACAAGATATTATAGAAAATTCATCAAAGGGTATGCCAAAATTGTTCCACCCTTGGAAGAATTATCAAGGAAAAGGTACATTTTATTGGGAAAAACCGTAGCAACGTGCGTTTGAGATATTAAAAGAGAAACTTACTACCATGCCCATTTTGCACTTTCCCTCATGGGATAAGCCATTTCATGTGCACGGGGATGCTTCTGGCATGGCCATTGGCACTGTGTTAGCTCAACTTGGTGAAGGTATTGTAGATCATCCAATCTGTTTTGCTAGTAGGAAGCTGATTCGTGCTGAATGGAATTATACAACTACAGAGTGTGAAGCTTTTTCCATGATCTATACATTATACAAGTTTCAAAATTACTTGTTAGTAACACCATTTGTGTTTTATATAGATCACATAGCATTGAAGTACTTGGTAAAAAAGCCTATCTTACGAGGGCACATATGCGATAGTTGCTCCTATTTTAAGAGTTTGACTTCACAATTGTGGTGAAGCCAAGGAAAAGCAATTCTGGACCAGACCATTTATCTAGAATCAACTCAGGAGAGGAAGCACAGACAATTGAAGAAACCATGCCAGATGCATAATTGTATAGGTTACAATGTGTTCCCGTGGAATTAGAAGACATTGTTGTCTTTCTATGAAAAAGTATGGCACCAGCAGGAATGAAAGCATTAGAAAAGAAATAGCTTGCTATACACATGGCACCGTTTATGTTAATCAATGGTGACCTCTATAAGTTAGGCAGAGATGAAGTATTACGTCGTTGTGTATTAGAGCATGAGTGTAAGGATATTATGGAAGAATCTCATGGTGGTATTGCAGGAGGCCATTATGCAGGTGATGCGACGCCCGAAGATCCTACTTGCTAGATTATGGTGGGAGACATTGTATAAGGACTATAAAGAATATTGTAAGGCATGTGATCATTGTCAGCACCTAGGAAAATTAGGGAAAATATATGAGATGCCTTTGAGACCGATTCCTAGTGCCGAACCATTTGAGAAATGGGTCGTTGACTTTGTAGGACCTATTTCGCCAGCCACACGTAGGAATGGATCACACTATATCATTACTTGCATAGATTATCTCATAAGGTGGGTAGAAGCAAAGACCTACGATGGATTGTACAGCGATTACAATAGCTAGGTTTCCAGGGGAGAATGTTCTTACAAGATATGGATGTCCCTTAAGCTTCGGAAGTGATAGGGGTACACATTTTTGAATGAGATAATCGGATCCTATTAGATGAGTTTATGGTTGCACACCATAAAACTATACCTTACCATCCTCGGGAAAATGGAACTGCTGAGGATTTCAACAAGATTTTGAGCCAAACTTTGAAAAAAATTTGTGATGTTGGAAGAAAGGATTGGGATGACAAAGATTCAGTTGTTCATTGGGCATATAGAACAAATTACAAGAGATTGAACAAGGCCACACCGTTTCAATTGGTGTTTAGCGTGGAATTCATTCTCCTATAGAATTTATGTTACCTTCTTTGTGCATTATGTAACATTCCCATTTTAAGACTTTAGAAACAAGGGGAAAAAAATTATAAATAATGTTCTCTATTCTAAATTCATAATTTAGAACACACATTCTTTATCAACCATTCATATAATAGATAACCATATGCAATTGTAATGACTCGGTGTGCTACCGATCTATTCATTTCATGACTCAGTAAACTACCAATCTATTCATGTTTAACATTAAGTATTGAATACTTTTTCGTATACTACATATACTTGGTTCTCTTTCCCTGTTCAAGGTATTGAGTGATCTATCTAAGGAACCTATCTGAATATTTGTTACCAATATTCATCTACATCACGAACCTTAGACTAGGTGACATAGGACAACATAACCAACAGCTTGCGATACTTTGGCCAAAGATTTTTAACATACTGTTCGTATTACTATTCCTTGACGACATACTCGTCAATCCGGAATACATCCTTCACCCCACTCTATTGTTATCTAGAATGTCCTTTACTAACTTTTGTCAGTCCACTTGCCCAAGGTTTAACCCTAGTTCGAGTTAACAACATACGTTATGATAGGGGGAGGCTCAGTAAGACTTAGGATAAGTTAGCATACTTGGGTCAACCTAAGTCAACCCCATGTGCCAAGGTATCCTGATTCTTAGGGGGCTACCCCATATCTTAGACATGTTACTAACCATACCTAGAGAGAAACTAAGATCAAGTCCCAAGTGTGTAGATCTAGATGATCAATGCAAAAGGGTGTTGCCACATGTTGACTGCATCATTGTATCCTCGAGAAGATCCTAATCTTCTCAAAGGTACAACCCTACAGTTGGCGTGTGCCAACATCCTACAGAACAGCCTCATCAAGATGTACATACCTCAAGGAGTTTATTATAAATTTAATTAATTTGGATTATTAAAAATAGATTTCAGCAACCTTGCCTAACCCTAATCCAACACTCCTTAAGTTCTTCTCTACAACAGATTCAATTGGTTGTTAAATAACTTTCATAGCTTAAGATTTCCTTTAATGTTATTTACTGGACTTAACAAGCCATCAACCATAACAGGATATCAACATCATAAGTTCCATTTATTGTGACTTAACCGTTCAAGGAAGTGTAACAACCATCTAGGTTGTAACTAAGTAGACTTTATTAAATGAAGTCTAATAATTAGGAATCACATCTTCCATTTTATTTACATTCTCAAGATAGAGGAAGAATCTTCCTTTACATGATTAAGTGCTAGGGCCTAGCACCCCTAAAAATCATTACAAATTCAATAGTTATTACTGAATGTTCATTCCATATAATATTACTATATTGAATTGTTTAGTTATGACATCAAATTCTGCAACTTAAGAAGTTGCATCCTATTTAGGGAAATTAGTCCAATTCCCACTGTCAAACTTATCTAAGAATACTCTATTAAGCATATAAATAATATGGAGAATATCAACAAGATAGGATTCCATCTATGCAATGAAAGTACAAGATAATATACACACCCAAAGTAATAAATTCTCAACATTTAATTCATCTCTAAAACTTATACATTTAGGTATGCTACAAGACAACCGCCTTCATTACAAAAGAATACTACTTTTCCTTTTCAATACAATCTCAAGAACGATTCAGAGTTCTTCACAAAAATCAGACTTAAATCAGCCAATGATCACATAAGTTTATGCCTTCCTTTTCACTTACGAAGTCCATCTACAAAAATTGCTAGCACGGGTCAGTTCAATGAACTGAGCATGATAAGCACTAAGCCTTAAAAATAAGTGCATTCCAATAATTGTTCCATTAAAACAAATCTGCTTTAATGAGACAATTATTACATCATATAATCAATATATCAAAAGCAATGGAAAAGAAGTACATTTTAAACAATTGATTTCACTTCCAAGAAAAGGACATAATATAATCCACCATATCAGCCTTACAAAATAGAGTCTAATTGATTCTATCAATTATCCTTAGCAAACAACATATCATAACATCTCATTGTTCCCAATCTTTCATAAAAGAAAACAACATTTATCTTTGCTTCAAGCTAAAGGAAGAGTTTAAAGCATGGTTCAGATTAGGATGACTCATCTAACTCCTAAACAAAAGAAGAAGAACCAATACAACTATGCCCAAACCCAACACATCCGAGAAACATAACAGATTCAAAACGTGATTTAACTGTTTCTTTTTAAAAGACAACTACCTTAAAATTTAACATTTAAGATATTCATCAGAACATAATTTCATTTTAATCCAAGAAGGAATAGAAAATCAATCGGTCTACCTGAAAGTTTAAATCTACTTCCACATATAGAAGTTAACTTTTAAAGATCTGAAACAATGTTCAAAAATCAAGGTAGACTCATACAGAGTTAATCTCTACTCGAGTTCATCCAAGGAGAATTCTTAAAAAGATAGAGTGCAAGAGACAAACTTACTCATCTCAACCCAACCAAGTAAAGTCTTGTCAAACAATAGTCTGCCAAACAAATTGGCATTCCCGGCTCAATAAAACCGAATAAAATAATCTCTTCCAACATCATTTCTAGAAATGATTGGGTTAAGGAAGATCAAACAACTCATAAAGAAAACTTCATTTCAAAGGAGAATCAAAATAGAAGTTCAACCAATGATCTATACAGTAAGAAGAAGCACACTGCCATATTCTTTACACTTCTTTACTTTCAATGAACACGAGTTTCAAATTCCTACTCAAAATGAAATACAATTAGCAGTCCTAAAACACATTCCTTTCTTTTATAACGGCTCAAGGTGTATTAACTATATCCAACAAGAAATAGAAAAATAACCGATCAATAAGTTAAACATGATCAGAAGTATCAACAAACTCAGACTGAAATCCCATTGTCAGGTTTCATTATTGCATTACAAAAGAGTAATCAGTTCCTGATTCAATAAGTATTGTAATACAAAAATTATTCGAACAGAGACATATAATCTTTTCATAACAATTTAAGAGTACTAAATTAATTAAACTCATCTTTTAAATGAAACCCTGATCTTATTTTAAAAGATCTGAAGATGCGAGTTTCCACGAAACAGAGGGGAAAAGAATACCCTCAATAAAATGCCAATGCCATCTCAAACAAGACGAAACAGTTCACAAAAAATAATTACCAAACCCATTCATCAAACAAAGATGTTTTCAGTTGAGATCTTAAGAGTTTATCCAACAACTCAACCAACTATTTTCCCCGTTTTCCTTGATCAATGGTTCAACGAAAGAGTTATCAGTTTTAAACGTTTAAAACAAATAAAACCCAACTCGAATTACTAGAACAAAGTCGACACGAAGTCTCAACAATAGTTCAGACTACACAAGTAACAAAATACAAGTGTTGTGTAAATCACGAATCTTCAATAACAGTTCCAAACTTCCCAAAAAATATAAAACACGGGTACAGAGCCACATACGGCTTCATCAATAGTCCGAGTTACCCAAGATTTCAACACTGGCTTAGAACAACTAAAGGCTCCAACACAATTCATATCAAAATGCGAAGTCCAATATTATCCCCCATGGAACTCAAGTTTCTCACCAAAGTTCGAGCCCAAAAATGAGTAATAACATACAAGTACCGTGTACATTATGAACTAACAGTAACAGTTCAGATTATCATAAGGAACTAAGACACAAGCACCGAGCTATATACGGGCTTCAACAACAGTCCAGGGATATCCAAGATTCCAACACGATTCAGAACAACAAGAACCTCTATCAATAGTTCTTAACAAACACAAAACCAGAACCAAGTTCCAAACCAAATACGAGCTCGAAAACAAGCTCTACTTAAAACACAAGCTCAATCAAACAAAACACAAACTCCAACAAGATCGTGATAATCCCAAGGTTCTCAAAACTCGAACCATATCTAAATAAGCAACAAAGAATATTTAAATAGAATACTTCCATTACCCATTCTCCAAAGATGAAAAAGCCAAATTACAGAGATACATTTTTGCATGCATTCTTATTTTTAAGAACTATACATGGTAAGTTTCTAAATAGAACATCATTTACCAAGGATTCAAAACCAATATCACAGATTAATAAACCCAACAAGCAAGTAACCAGATAAGATAAGTAATCCAAGAATCTCAAAAGAGCAGACTTGTTTTAATGAAACATTTATAAGAAAGCAAGATATCTTAAAGATTAGAGCCTATCATGCCTGATAGCACTTATGCCAAATCGAAGAGAACCTCCACCTGAGCTCACAACTTCTCCTCTTCTCCATGAAAGATCAAACAACCACCTTCTTCTTCCACACTTGCCTCTTATATATCCCACGAACTGAAAATAGGTCAAAAATCTCAAGAATAGCCATTAAGTGCAGTTTAATCTGCTGGTTCGAAAAACCAGAGAGCATGTAGAGCAAAAATCATGAAACATGCAAGGTGAAATGACCCCATACAAACCTGTTTGCATGCTTTCCAAAATGGTTTGAGCACAAAACCGAAAACAATAAATTCCATTAATTCCTATTTTCCCACCTATCCTTCCTTGCCACCGCCTTCCAAGTTTAGCAAATGCCAAATCAAATTTAACAAGGAATTCCATTTTAGTGAAGTTTCCACATAAGCCTCCACCAAGTCAACTAGCCCTTGCCACAATCTAGCGGTACCTCTATGTAATTAAAACCTTATCAATAACTTAAATGCCTTGGAACCATCACCTATAATACATGCGACCACCAATTCCCCTTCATGCCCATTAGTTTAGGTAGACATAATTGCTTAGGTTAGATCTTAGGTTAGCTTAGGATAGGTAACCTTGGGATATAACCCAATCAATAAATAACCACCTTAGGTAGTTCCCACATAGGTTAGATTAATTCCAACGCAACCATTAAGCATTAGGTTTTAGGATAATTTCAATAACCTAGAAACCTCTCCATAATCCTTTAGTAAAAGATTAGGTTAGGATAAAATTTAATTAATTAACATAGCTAGGTAATATATATATTCTTACCTAGCTTAGGATTTTGTAGGACAGTCCCTTTAGTTTTAGGAACCAATATTTCCTAAGCCATGTACAGGCTATAGTTCATTTACGTCAACATTGTCTTGCCACAATCGAACTGAAAAGATCCAAACACAACATATGACTGAATAGAAACACGTTCACACAACAATCAAAGAACTTGTAATCAATCAAAGTTCAGTCATACATATTTTAATTCATGGAATGTCGATTTACCATTCATTCAACAAAGTAGATTTAAAACATTCCTTGGATCACTGAAATTGATCCAAGGATGAGTTAGATTAATAGATAGGTTTACAATTCTTAAACTAGATTGCAACTCACCTACAAGAAATGAAAAATGGATTCAAGGAAGCCATTCCAATTCAGTCAAAGGATCTTAAGAATAGAAGATGATTTATCCATATCAAGCATGATCTCCAAAAATCAAAAGAACATATCTTTATAAGGAAAATCACATGTCAACACTTGAAATATAAAGGAGGAAAATAACAACTGTCAAGGGTGCTACACATTACGTGCGATAGGGGTCTAGCTGATGAATAGGCTTTAGAAGAGTGTATCGAGAAGATGATTTAATCGATGAGAGCCGAGCCATAGCACGATCAATTCAAAAGCGTGAAAAGGCCGTAGAAGGCATGACATGAAAGAAACATAAGGGATAAGAAGTTTGAGATTAGAAAAATGGTAATTCTTTATGACTTGAAGTTCTTACACCATCTAGGAAGCTTAAGGTACATTGGTTGGGGTTATATGTCATCACTTCTATACTTGAATCAGGTGCTTTCTAGTTAGAAGCACTTGATGGAACACGACTACCTGGTTACTTTAACGGGAGTAGGTTGAAGCCATACTATAAATAAGTATTCTTGGTGTTTGTAATAAGGTAGTATTGCCATTTAGATTAGGTTTTCAATTATGTATTTCCTTAATGTATTTCCTTCATTGTCACTATGCTTTGTCAATTTAGTTGTTTTGTGTGTAATAAACGCGCTTCCACGCACGAAGCTAATTACTATATGAATAATGTCTATGCATAGAGAACTACACATAATTTTTGTGTGGGGTGGTTGTAGTTATCCAAGTAAAATCATGGGAATTGAAAGGTGAAAGGAATAAGTTGCTACGGGTGTGCTTTAAGTCAAAAGAAGATTTCTTCTCAAAAGTGACCAAGGATGGAGATGAATGAAAGGACAATATAATGCGAGGTAAGCGGAGGCCATGATAGCTACCAGGAGAAGGTACAATGATGAGGTACTCGGGTGCAAGGGTGTGCGCTGAAGAGAAGTTTGTGACTAGAGGGTAGGAAGGTGCACTAGAAGGTTATAGCTAGGGCACAAAGATGTACCGCATGGGATGAATGAATTTGGTCAATAAATTTGGATATTTGATAGGTGAAGGAGCAATAAATGCATTAAATTTTGAAAAAAATTATATAAGGATGGGATACAGATTTATTTTTACCTTTGCGACTAAGAGAATTTGATGAAATAGCTAATTACGAAGAACCGAGTGATTGGGTTAAGGTGCGAAGGGTGTGAAACCAAGCGTGACAACCAAATCTGTGTGATAAGAAGCTTACGTCCCTAGTGGTGAAGGGTTTGAGCAAAGCAGGGAGACATAAAAGAGTTAGGTTACAAAGTTTCCACACAGGCACAATTGAATCGAGCTAGGTTTTGATTCGCAAAGTTGCGAGTTAAAAAGGAGACATTTGCAAGGTAAAAATGGCACCTAAGAAGGAATCTGCAGCAGTAGTAAAAGGAAAGAAGAAGGTGGTCATTGAGGAAGAAGACATGGTACCCAAAATCCATTTTTCAGAAATGTAATATCCAGAAGGAGTCATCATCAGCCAGGAATGGGATTCACCCATCAAAAAGAGAAAAGTAAGTGAATACAATCATATGACCGCGGAGAACAAGAAGGAGCTTGGTTCCTTGCTCACCGCTAGACGAACAAGTGCACGGTGGATGACATGCCGCATTTATGACGATGCGGTGAGAAGCTTCTGAAGAGAATTGGGTCTAAAAATTATATGAGCTTCCATATTTCAGGAAGTATGAGCCCTTGTATTAATGACTAATAATCAGGGTGCACGAGGACTTCTTCTACTTTGCAGGATGCAAAGTTAGAATCTCATCTACATTTATCTTATCGATTACAGTTTGAAGGCCATAGGAGAGGACATAAAAGTGATCACACAAATAAAGTCTTGATTTTAAAGACCAGACAGAGTTAGGGTACCTAAAGGGTCAACACGAATGGATATAGACAAATTGAAGAACTGTCCCGGTTATGCAAGCCGCAACACACCTTATCACAAAGTTGAATGATCAAGAGCGGTGGTCACAAGTAAATACTATGTGGTTGGATGTTGCACATAAGATGTCAGAAGGGAAAATATACAACATTGCAGGCTATATTGCAGAGAAAATAGTTGAAGAAGCATGCACAGGAGGGAAGATCAGCTTTGGGGCTGTTCTACTATCACTAGTATTCATGGAGATTGGAGTACCGGATGGATGAAGGAAGAAAAGGCATGGGAATAAGCCATGGAGAATAAGTCACCAGTGAAAGGTTCAAAGTAAAGTATCTATGTAAAGGGGCCATGACAAATGACGTAAAGCAGAGGGTGGAGAAATGGTATGACAGGATCTGCACGGCATTTGGAGAAGAGTGGCACATCCCAAAGGACCTACCAATAGTGGTAGGGAAACAAGACCAGTTTGTTGTATATCAACATTTTTACATCACATGCTTCCCAATGAAAGATGGATTCTGGAGCCCTTGGTGTAAATTTCCTTCTGAATTCACTACAAGGTATTTCCAAGCATCTGTTCACATATTCACAAACATGCGCTGACTAGTATTCAATGTAGATAAGGTAGACTGTGACTACCATACGTTGATAAAGAAGTATGTGTATCCTGGCATAAGTGCTTATATAGAAGGGATCATTTCGGGGGTGCTAAATATTAAACCAATAAGCTCTGCTCCATTGGTGTATCTCCAATTGAAGCCAAAGATGGAGAATAACAAGTATGTGGAAGGTGAGTTCACAATTCTAGCACCACCAAAGGGAAAGCATACAATGGAGAACATCCCAGTGCCTAAGCCCACAGAGCCAATTGAAGTGCAGGATGAGGAGGAGGAGCGTGAAGATAGTGGTGGTTTGGAGCATAAAGGTAGGAGACATCCTAAAAATAAGGGTGAAGTTGACCATGTAATTACACAATCTCAGCCACAAGAGGGGGATGATGATGACTTGAATGTAGTCCAAGGGGAGCACGCATTTAAGGTGTTTCAAGAACCAAGACCCAAGGTGCTACTCCAACCACGGTGCGTAGATCGCCTAGACTCTCTCCATAAAAGGAGGCAACCATACAAACAAGGAGGAAACTGAAGTTAAACGAGGAGGAAAAATATTCGGAAGAAAGCATGCCTAATTCTCCTACACTTGCAGAGAACATATAAGAATAGGGTGAGGGATCAAAGGGAAGAGAGGAGGACGAGAAGAGACCGGAAGAGAGATAGATACGAGAGAATGTTTAGGACATGGAGACACAAGTCCCAAATTTCGAATCTAAAGTTCCTAAGCAACAACGGTCTGGAAGAAAAAGTGGAGAGCACATTCCACCATCCATGGGGTATTCAAATGGACGCATGTAAAATTGCATGTGCCCACTTCCCAGAGCACGATAGCACAAAAGGATTTATTCGGCTAGGAGCTAATGGATGAGGATATGGTGACTATGCACACTTGAAAACAAGTATCATGGTCAATGAACACCCACATGGATGAGCCCAATTTAATGCGTGTGAAGAATCATGTGTTTCGAGACAATCAAGAAGACACCCCAAGCTAGACACGTGACATGAAAAGCCTACATCATGTCGGATGAGAAAGTTAGCAATGCATTGGTGAAGGTTTCTGCTAAGGTGGCTAGAAGAAATATGGACAAAGCTACAACGATCAAAGTGTTGCACATGAGGATCTCAAAGACAAAGGATGTAGAGATAGCACACATAATGCAAGAGAGGGACTTTGCGCAAAATATAAACAAAGTGTTTATCATCATCGTTGTGGAGATTGGGGAAAATGTCATCGAGCAAGGCCACACTTGGAGGCCAAGGTACCATACACATTTCCTTAGGTGATACATTATGTAGGAAAGTTGGTGGAATTGGTACTTGAAGATGAACCTGTGCACATGCCAATGCCAAGAACCTCAGAGCAAGATGCCAAATGGGAGAAATCCTTGGTGATGTGAAAGATTACATCTTATGAAGGGTTGTTGCAAGCATTACATGAAGTTTTGAAGAAAGAAGACCGTGCTTTAAACATATGTAGAACTCCGCAGGCACTTATCAACATAAAGACCCTAGAAGAGAACAATGAGGTCCAGAAAGTGATGAAGGATGAGACATTGGGCCACATAGAAAGATTGTCAATGGTTAAACAGAAGTGCAAGGCCCTAACAGCAGCACAAGAGCCACACAAGACTCGGCTGGAAGAGCTTGGGAAGCTAATTACGTAGAAGATGGATCTTTTAGAAGGAGAAATGACATCAATGTCTAGTGTTTTGTTAGTTCTACGGAATGAAAAAGGAGATATTGCGAGGGATGAGTTGGAATCCATTGCTATGGACATCCTAGAAAAAGTGGAACAAGCACTCACTGAATGGTAGATTTTGGAGGCTGAAATAAAGGAGGAGTATCCAGAGTTGATACTATAGACAGAGGAGGCCGTCTAATCAAAGTTATTTATTTGTCTACATTCTTTCATTCTTATTCTTTCCATTATTTTATTCCTTACTTCAATTTTTGGAGATACACATTATCGGGATGATAATGAGATTAGTGTGGGGTAATGTTGATCGTAGAATACTTGTTACTGAACACACAAGGAGTCTCGCGTAGGAGAGAAGGCCGGATCAAGGGCGTGGAAGTACGGGAAGGACCCACACGCGGAAGGCAAGTTCATCTTTCAGGACTTAGCCGATTTTGAGCATGGAGACCTATTTTTAGAAGATGGCATTCGAACACACCAACGATGTAGAGACGTGCACACCATGCATTGTCTATCTTTGAAGGAGCGGATCAAAGCATTTTTGCATGGAGACAAGCTAAGAATAGAAGTGAAACTTCATTAACTACAAGAGGTCTATAGATAGCACACTTGCATGTGTGGCTATTTCTAAAAATGGCATGTGGCTTGTTGTTGCAGACTCACAGCACCCCTGGATGCAAATCAGGTTTCTAAGTTGATCTTCAGGCATCCAGTGTGATTACACAACATTGAAACCTTTCTCCAAGTGTGGGACTTGCAGAAATGAGAAAGGAATCTCCAGAGAAGGCTGGTTCCTGCTCCTAAACTACACTCGCCACAAGCTATTCTAGTGCAGAAAGCTAATCTAATCCTAGTCTAACCGTGCCAAGGGGGACAGAGAGAGAGAGAAAAGGGGAAAACAGCAAAAGCCTACACTAAAATGGTGATACACTAGAGAAGGAGAATGTTGAACATCCATCAAAACTGCCATAGAACAGAGAGAGATGAGCAATGGGAAGGATGGATAGACGCATCACAGCCCAAGGATAGATTTCACATAGAAAATGTCCCAAAATCCATGAACACACTCTCCAAACCCGCAATGAACATTCAAAGATACACAAATACACCTGTAATGAAGAGAGGCAAGAAGAAAACAAGCAAAAACGAGCAAGGATGGACAGATGCATCACAAAACACTTTTTGTTGCTCCGTAAGTTTGCACCTGAGAACATCATTTCAATAGTAAAAGGCAAAAACGCCATTACAGAGCAAGGGAGGAGGTTTGAACTCCATTTTTAACCCCGGAGAGTAAAAGAAGGGAGGGCAGAGCGAAAAGATGAACAACTTGTAATTAAATGAGCCAAATCGCTTTTACAATGCATGGGTCGAGCCTAGAGAGAGAAACACGAGAAAACATGCAAGCAAGTACAACCATTGACCAAAACACATTCTTCATTAAATCGGTGGTTGAAACATCACTTCGCCATGCTTAAAGAGGAATGCGACCCATGTGCATTAAATCGGTTGTTGAAACGTCATTTCTCGCCATTACCACGCACTAGAGACGTTTCTTGACTTTTCTCTCTCCAAACTAAACCAAAATGAAAGATTGATCCTAGAATCGTGTAGAGAATTTCACAAGCTTTCCGTTGATATAAAGAACGTGCCAATCTGAGCTCTGGATCAAAAGATATGGAGATCTGAAGATCTAGGGCACAAAAGCAGTGAAAATGGATTTTTAAATTTCTTCTCACGCTCTGCCACCTGGATGACACTTGGCACGTGCTGATTGGATATGTTATTCTCTCATCTGACCTGTCCCACGGGTTTTCCTTGAAAACTTTGACTTTTTGATGATTCGGAACATTTTTACTTTTCCTCCGCGCCCCCGCCACTTGGGACATGTGGCATGCATTGATTGGTCGACACGGGTGCGGAGTAGACTTTCGCTTTTAGCTCTTTGGCTGAACTTGGCTAAATTTCCCAAATCTTTCCCTGGCTCCACACTTCTCTGCTCCATTGGACACGTGTCCTATGTCTATTGGCTCGGGCCGCCCCTTCAAACCTCGCCCTTTGAACTCGGCAAAACATTTTTATTGCGCCTCCCCTTGTGACACGCGTCACATTCTGATTCGTTGGCGGCTTTTCTAGGTCTTCGCGTCCCTCGCGTATTTTTGGCCCGGATGTCCCAAACCATCTGGGACAGATTTCTCCGATCCGCCCGAAATGGACTGACTTGCGCCAAACCAGCCGATCCTCGTCTTCTGCGTACTTTTGTCCCAACTGTCCCAACTGTGAAATGAAGACTTAGTCATTTTTCCTTGCTTTCGGCCGTTTCGGGTTTTTGCGCCCCGCGCGTCCTGATGCCCCAAATGTCCCGATTGCTACGTGGACCGCTGAGGCCTTTCGGCGATTCGCGCCCTGACGTCCCAACTGTCCCAAGTGATGCCTGGGCTAGGACTTAGCCGATTTTTCTTCATTTTTCGCCCCAAGCTTGTTTTTGCAATTTTTTCACATTTTTTTAAAAACTTTCGTGGTTTCTTCTTGGATAGGAGAGTTAGAAAAAGGCAAAGGGGACCCCAGAAACATGATTTGTTGCCTTGAATCAATCTACTTGCTCGGGACTTGAATAATTTAATGCATGTTATCAAAATTACCCTGGGGGGTGAATTTTGGATAACATGGCTATCAATATAGCATGTGGCCTATTTCGGAATAGATAAGAGGTGAACGGAAAGTACCCACCCTATATATATATGATGTTAGGTACATAGTAAGAAGAGAGAGTGTAATGAGAATATACAAAATGTGTGTATGTATGTGTGGTACGTAGATATACGCATATGACTGAATTATCGTATCGAGTTCCATATGCGCATCGGTATAGATTGACATTACTATAAGGAACTTCTGTATTTATTAATAGATGGAAGATATTGGTTGAATCTAAGTGTCATTCTGTGTGTAGTTGCGTAGTGAATGTTATTAATTCAATCATGATTATTGTTTAAGCTTGTTGTTTCATAGATCTGAGTGTAGCATGCATTATAGAATGATGTATTAGTTATGAATCTATATGTTTCTTCCTTCATCGTGTTAACATTCTACTACAAAGAACCCTAAAGAGGGGCACAGGTACCTTGTGTGCTTCGGGTGAGCACTCGCTTAAGGCTAAGTGATGTGTCGGCGTGAATAGGATGTTATCCGGTAAATTCTAGGTTGCATCATTATGGCTTAGTAGAAATGATGTGGAATATGTTTCACGTCATCGTTTATCCGGTATAGGCATGTTCAAGGCCTTTTGGAGGCATGCTCTTGAGAACAAGGCAAGTAAACAAGTACAAGTCATAGTGGTCAAGAAGGTATAAACATATTTATGAGCAGTGAGCATTTGGGAAGGTAGTAGAGGTTGTCTTAGTGTTGTGAGAAAAATTCAGGGCATTATGAAGAATATTTTTCAAGTTATGAGGTTTTAGGCTCTATCGAGCTCTTAGAATGATCATCTCTATCTCAAAGGTCATGTTTGAGATGTTCACTTATACGTTAAACTCCTGTATGGAGACCTAGATCTTTCATAAAATTTGGGGCATGGAGTCAAGATCATTTTGTAATTGGAATGAGGAAGAATGATGCCCTATGCTTTATGAATGATGCTTAAAAGCCAAGGTGGTCCAAACCCTCCCAAAACCCTACTCTTGTAGCGATAGAGAAGAACTCAAGTTTTTGGTCATGAAATGGCTTGGACAAGCTAGTATGAAGACTTAGGGATGTAGAGGACTCATTGTAGCTTATTTTGGTGATATTTTTGTTTCAAGAGTGAGGATAAGGTACAACAAAATCATTGTTTTGTAAATATTTGATGGTACAATGCAGATCATGCATAGCAGGTCTCATGGTGAAATCCCATCTATAGGAGCAATCTTAGGAGGTTCCTTAAGTGTCTATGAAAAGTTTCAAGAAATTTCTTTACACATTTTTGGTGAACCATGTCAATCAAAAGGGTCTACCAATTAAGGCCTATATAGGCAAAAACCAGTCATGGTGTTTGAAAGGATGATGAAGTGATGGCATAATATAGAAGTGCAATATGAGCATGGACAACTGATATGAGTCCAATATGACATGTTGAAGCTCATGACTTCATCCGGTGAGTTGATTGTGAGTCTAAGTTTCAATGGTCTAATTTGTCTCATTACCCATGTCAAGAAGGTTTGAGAAACAAGGTTGAAAATGTGAATTTATCTACACAACTCATGTGAGTAAGTACTTGAAGTTTTATTTGAGGTCTATGGTGATATATATCAAGCATTGTTTTAGCATGAAAGTGAATTTTTTTGTGTTTTAAGTCTTTTAGAACAAGACTTGTTTTTAGGACCTAAACTCCAGAGTGAGCAAATCCCGAAATACAAGCATATTGATGTTATATGGCCTAAAATGAAGCATTATAGTGACTTGATAAGTTTCGTAAGGATGATTGGTTGCTATAAATGTACCATAAGAGCCATGAACATGTGTTTTAATGTATGTACAAACTCAATTTGTAAAGACTAGTTTTCTAAGCATTTAAGTCCATTAGGAACTTGTCCTAATCAATGGTTATTGGTGATAATGAAGATAGTTGAGTTTCTCCAAGTCTTTGAAGGTGAACCAGAGGTCCTTAACAACATTCCTCAAGCATCAAGAAGCTTTGAAAGCTCATACCTTGGTGTTTATGAAGTGATCTTGTGATTGGTCCTTGAGCTGTCATGAATGTGTGCCTACCCAACCGAGAAGAAGAGTGAAAGTGAAGTCTTAAGCCCTGGCCTATAACATTCCAAACATGTGGTGATGTATTTGACATTTTGAAGATCGCCCCTTCCTATTTTCATTACATTATTTGAAGCCTAGAGTATGGTCATGCATCCAAGTTGAAGATTGAGTTTTGAAGTATACAGACCTAGTTGAGCTTATGAGTGCTAATGGAGGCTTGGTGGGAGAATGGCGAGTTATAAATCTTATCATGGATATAGATAGCATGGATAATAATTTTTTAACATACACACATCCTCATAACACATGGTGCATTGTTTGGGATAGCTAGAAGACAAAGAAGACCTCGGTAAGGTAAAGACAAAAAGGAATAACCGTTACAAAGAAGGTTGCAGATGTCAATTGAAGATGGAATATTCTCGCCACTTCAGTGTGCAGAAAACTCAAGAGTTTTTTAAGTTCCTCATAGGTAGGATAAGGGTCATGATAGGTTAAGAAAGGTTAGTACCTACAACTGACATTCCTACCATTGTAATGATGACATTGTGGCAGTTTTAGATGATGTCATCTAAGTCTCTTGTACAAGTTGGAGAAGCTACAAGGTGATGGATTCAAGATTTTAAATTAAAGAGGTGTAAGAGGAGTTCATCCTAGTCTATATGTATCTAGAAATATGCATGAAATATATCTTTTGAAAGTATAGGTTTATAAGTATGAGTACATGAGAAAATAGGTGATTTTAGGTGTGTGAAGGAGGATGAGCATGTAAGAGCTGAGTATGAGATCAAATTTTTTTGCTTTAAGTAGCTAGCAGGATGAATGTGATAAAAAATTTGTGAAGACTAAGTAGGTGCTTATAAAATTTGGAGTTGGTGATTCCATGCAAGTAGCAACTTGCAAAAGTTGTCAAGCAGGTTCTTGACTTGATTGATTGGAGCTGGTGCTTTAAGTTTAGTGGGTGCTCAATAAATTGAAATCTCCATAGTCTCTTATAGGAAAAATTTCCACCATATTGCATTGATTTCAATGGGTTTTTCTCCTTTCAAGGGTTTCCCACATTAAAATTTCTCTTTAGATGTGTTTACTTGTTGATTGCTTATGGTTGAATGTTATTATTTCTTCATCGCAAAAGTTAATCTAATTGACTTTGGTTTGCTAAGGTTTATAATTTTTTCCGAAATTTGAAGAAGCAATGACTCACCCCTCCCCTCTCGGTGCATGCGTTTTCCAAAATACTTTATGTTGTTGAGTGAATACTCAATAGCATAAAGTAGATATAATGTGTGTACCTTTTGATCCTGTAGAAAAGAATGTAGCCGATAGTGTTCCAAGTAGACAAGTGTAGCTGATAGTGTTCTAAGTAGACAAGTGAAGCTCAAGTGACCATAATGTGAAGCATATAAACTAGGAAGGCGGGGTAGACCCTAGGGGTGAAGCGTATGCATAGTAGTGTGTCATTGGAGATTTTTCTTGGTGATGTGATTTGCTTATTTTTACACATAAGGATGGAACTGTAAAAGGAGAGCAAGAGAACAATCAAATTTCTATATACGAGAAATCAAAGTAACATGTGTATAAGTAAGTAAAAGTGTAAAAGTGTGTAAAAGGAAAGTGTGCACTGATGTATAAGAGATTAAAAGATAGAAAATTATCAGGTTTTCTTGGAGATGTTGCTGAATTTGTTTCCAAAAGGTGAGGTTTTGGGTGATCTCATAAAAAGAACAAGTTTTTGGGCGATCTCACACCAAAGGAAAGGTTTTAGGGTGATCTCACACTAAAGACAAGTTTTTTGGGCGATCTCATGCCAAGAGAAGAGTGTTGGGGAGAGAGGTCTAGTTTTTCTCTCCTTCCATGACACTTCCCAAATAAGTACCACTTTGTAGATGGCACGTCACTATATGTAATCAGTATGTAACTATATGTAAACTACATTTTGAAAATGGAGTCAAGAGACTGCTACTTGTAGAACCGTGTGTGTGAATTGTTCGAAATTGTACTAAATTGAGAAATTGATTGTTTTTCCCCAAAACACAAGTGCCTAGGGGGGACACAAGCACCCACCTTTAGTGTTTATATTGGGCGTCGATTTTGCTCTATATTTGTGACCCAAGTATGATTAAGGTCATTCTATGACTATGTTCTATTACCAAATCTGTATTGTTCTACTTTGATCTATAAATCTATGTTGATGTAAGGGTGATTTGTTCACCCAAATGATGCCCCCTCGTTCGGGTGCATATGATGAAATTAGGAGAAGGAGGTCCAAACGAGAGGACCGGATACTATATGCATATCTTCTATGGGGTAGGGAATGTGCATGGTGGAAACCAAGGCACGTGCAAATAATGTAGGCTAGAAACAAGTGTTAGTGTAATAGTAGCTAGCATGTAATAGAAAACAATGTAACAAGAAACTATGAAGACAAGATGTACTGTGAAAAATGGGTTTCATACATGGGACATTTCTCACAATGTCACAAGACAATTAGGGCCAAAGTGGCCATAAGCAAACAATGATCAAACAAGACATATGGCATAGCCTGTAAACAATAGTAAGTAAAAGGTTAGAGATAACCATGGTTGTATTGAATCTTGTAAGGTAAACGCTACACATGAAGTACCCATTAGCATGTTAGAGAGATAAATAGAATTTCAAACCATGTGAGAGTAATGTGTAGAGTGTAGAGTGTGAGAGTAGTAAATATAGATGCTCCCGGAAGCCTCGGTGGGAATGGTAAAGAGCAATGTTAAGAATTATACATCATGTAATAATTTTTAAAGGTCATGTATTCACCTAAGGATACCAAGTGAATGCACATGTGTATATAGAAAAGGATAATAACATACTAGGTATCCAAGTAGCATAGGAAACAACGTGTAACATGTAAGTAGAGTAAGATAACAAGAGTAAATGCAACCAAGATATGTAAATGTTGTATGAATGTGATGGGGTGCTATGAGATACAAGTTATGAAGAGAGGAGGATCCATGATTCCTCCTAGTGGATGTGTGTGAGATGAGGTTCATTTAGAAATGCTCCCTCAACAATCAATTATGAACCATATAACAAGAGTGTGTCATTGGGTAATGAAGGTGTTGTATGTGATTGAGAGTAGATGCTAGGAAAGATGTATCATGAAGCACTGAGTGTGAAGTGTAGATGATGTGAGGTTCATTTAAGAATTGGACCCTCAATAGTCAAGTATGAACTGTGGAACTAGAGTGTGTCATCGATAAATGATGGTACAATATATATACCAATGATATGAGAGTGTTGAGAAATATTGTATGTGAAGCACATAGCATATAGTAGGTGATGTGAGGTTCATTTGATAATTGGACCCTCAACAATCGAGTATGAACCGTGGAACTAGAGTGCATCATCAAGTAGTGATAGTATAGGGTATGCACCAGAGACATGATACTACTAGGAAATATTTACATTGAGCGTGGAGCATGAAATGTAGTAGAGAAACTATAAGTAGATACTAGAGACAACCAATAGTGATATAAGGGGGGAAGTATGATGCCTCCCAAGTGTTCGAGTGATGGAGATATTGTTATCACCAAATCACAGCACCCCCGGATGTTGATCAAATTTCTAGGTTGATCATACTAGCATCTAGTGTGATTGCACAACATGGAATCCTTTCTCCAAGTGTGGGACTTGCAAAAATGAGAAAGGAATCTCCAGAGAAGGCTGGTTCCTATTCCTCTGTTCAGATGCACACGAAAAATGCAGAGGGTTTACTCAAAACCTAATCTAATCTTGCCAAGGAGACAGGGTAAGAAGATGCATAAAAATAAACCTAAGCTAACAGAGGTGATGCACCGAGGAATGAAGAACACCTATCTTGCCAATAAACACAAACCATTCAAATGTGATGCAAGATCATGCACAGATAACAAAATTTGCAGTGAAAGATCATGAGGATGTAAATGAACACAGAGAGGGTTGAGAATAATCCACAGACATGTATTACTTACTCCAAAGATCGATACAATACACTACAAAATGCCAAGAGGCAAGGTTGCATTACAGTTTTGAATGGGAGGTTTGAACTCCACAAATTCACCTGCCAAAGAGAAGAAGGGAGGGGCAAAACAAGAATGTTCGACCTTTAGAAAGAAACCCCTCCTTACAATTTATAGGAAGAATGAGAGAGGGAAGAGAGAGGAAATCCAGATCTACCCCAACCACTTCTAGGTTGAATTTAACTCATCTCATTATGGCGGTGGGTGAGAACCCTAGCAAAAGGCGCGAACTGTATTTTGCATTAAAGTTGGTTGTTGAAACGTCAGTTCTAGCCATTACTATGTGCCGAGAAAGTTTTTGATTTTCTCTCTCCATACTGAACCAAAATGCAAGATTGACCACGAATCATGTAGAGAATTTCACCATCTTTCCATTGATATAAAGAACGCAAAAATCCGAGCTCTGGATCGAAAGTTATGGGATCTGAAGATTTAGGGAAAAAACAGGCCAAAACGGATTGGTAGGAAAATATTTGAATTTTTCCCGCGCTCTGCCACTTGGATGACACGTGTCGATGTCGATTTGTTTGTGGGTTCATCCTCTGAAAATTCCTGTCGGGCCCTTCCTTAATTTCTTGCCACTTGGACACGTGGCACTATTTTATTGCTCGGGCCTCGAGGGGCGCACTCATCCTTCGAAAATTTGGCATTTTTAACTTTGGAAAAATTTCCCATTTCTCCCCGCGCTCCGTCACTCAAGTGCCATATGGCACAATTTCATTGGGCGCAGCCCTTCCTAACCATTTCCCTTTTATTTTCCTTTGGAAAACTTTTCAAAATTTTCCCTTGAGGGCCGATTGCGATAAAGACACGTGGCGAGATTCCATTGGCTCTCGGCTCTTTCGGCTTTTCGTGTCCTCCGCGTACTTTTGGCCCGGATGTCCCAAACGAAAGTCTCTTGTTTCGGCCAAATCAGCCGGTTCACATCCTCCGCGTACTTTTGTCCCAACTGTCCCGGACTACCTGGGACAAATATCTCCGAATCGCCCGAAATGGACTGACTTGCGCCAAACCGCCGCGATCTGCGTCCGACGTCCCAATCATCCCGGACTACAGGAAATGAAGACTTAGGCAATTTTTTCCTCTTTCAGCTGATTCACCTTTTTGTGTCCCTCGCATCCCGACGCCCCAAGTGCTCAGAGTCTTTGCATGACCCACTGGCGGCTTTTCGGCTGATTCGTGCCCTGACGTCCCAACTGTCCCAAGGACCGCCTAGGACAAGACTTAGCTGATTTTCTCCATTTTTGGGCACCAAGCTTGGCTTTTGCAATTTTTTCACATTTTAAAACTTGCTGGGTTTTCTTCTTGGACAGGAGAGTTAGAAAGAAGCCGAGGGGACCCCAGAAACACGATTTTTGCCTTGAATCAATATACTTTCTCGGGATTGAATAATCTGATGCATGTTATCAAAATTACCCTGGGGGGTGAATTTTGGATAATGAATATATGCAATGATGTGGGAAGGATCACACCATGGTGGCAGTGTTTGAAATGTGTCATAAGAAAACATATGGTCATCACAATGGTAGGTAGGAGAAGAATATATCAAGCATAAGATTTTGGAGGAAATGTAAGTAGGTGATGGATCGTAGCTTGTGTCAAGTGAATTGGTTGTGCTTCCTTGGATGGTGGTTTCTTATTTGGGATTGGTAACATTGTAGATGACTTGATAGGAGGAGGTAATGGGGTAAGTATTTTTAAGGTGGTTTCTTATTTGGAATTGGTAACATTGTAGAGGACTTAATAAGAGGTAATAAGGTAAGTATTTTTAAAGGTGGTATGACACTGGATTGGATAGGTGGCTCTTGACTTACCGGAAAAGGAACATTAGTAATTATGGCATGATGCTCATTATATATAGAGGGATCAGATTTGGGAGCCCAGTGGGATTTAACAATTAGAGATGAGCATGTAGCATAATGTTGTGTAGAAAATGAAATAAAACCCTGATGCTCAAGGTGCCCAATTCTTCGTTTTAAATAATAATAATCATTGTCATGGTGTCCATTAATTTTTTGATAATTAAAAAATGGGTGACCTTTTTATTTTACAAGCCGATAAGGAGGGTAGTAATGAGTAGGTGGCAAGTTGATCAACTAGTGATTGAGGAGCTTAGGAATAATATCATATTTCTTAGCATTTAGATCAAACTTGAGAGGTGTTGGTAGTGGTAAGACTTTGGCTTCACTTATATAAGCACATGTAGTAGACATGGGATTAGGATGAGGTGTTAAAGAAGAACTATCATGGGCCTGAAAAGAAACCTTGAGATGTAATCGTAGTTTACATAGCTTAAAACGTGTCTATAAATAAATGGCATAAATCTTGAATGGACTCGGAGATGGATTAATTGGGTCAGTGGTTCCGGGATCTGATAGGGTCGTCGAAGAGATGATCAAAAATGGAACTTACTTGTGAAGGCGATGTATTGTGAGGGAGGTTGATGTAGGAGCATCCTATGATGTGTGATGAATAAAAAATCTATAGTAATATTTCTCAACGCATTGAATTATGTACTATAATTTTGAATAGCTATTTTCCCTCCAAAAAGCGTGTTATGTTTGTATTTGAATTTGTATGTAAATTATCATAGTTACATGAGAATAAAAGTGAGAATTTGGTTGAATATGCTATGTAGGAAAAGGAATTAGGTTTCCTATGATATGGTGGACAATATATGGGAGCTTTCATAGCCATATGTAAGTTGTCCAACACAATTATGTATGTTCTAGTTATAAGTTAAGAGAATATCTCAACTATAGGATAGGATGTTTTAATTTATAATAAAGGATCAATATAGTGAGAATGATGTGTGCTTGCATATGAATAAGGTTGAGAATCTCCATAGGAGAGAGAGTACAGAAGTATAAAAAAATTTAGTATGGTGTGTGTGTGTGTATGATAAGGAAAGAATAGGGAGAGTGATGAAGAGGGAAAAATTAGAGAAAGATTGATAGTGTATTGTATGCCAACAATAAGAAATGTGAAGTAAGCTCATGTTTGTAAACTTTTATATCCTTATATGTGTTATATATTCATGTTTGTAATGATGAAATGTAAATAAAGAATGTAATTATGTGTTTAAAACAATAATGGATGTGAACTTCTGTTATCTTGTAAAATTGGCAAGGGAAATTTTGCAAGTAACCATACCAAAATTTTCTGCTTCGGTTCCCGTCGAGGTCCCTTAACGTTCGAATGGCGTAAAATCCATTTCCGTAAAAATCTAGTTTTTCGAACTTGGTCATTTGGTCTTTTTTAGGCCAATTTTGAGCGCAATTTTTATTCGTGTTACATCAACCAAAACCTGCGCCCCCTATATTCCTTTTCCGCATTCTATTGAGTGTCAACATTACAATGTTGCACCTTCCAATGTTGTGCCTTCCAAGGTGCATGTGCCATCTTGTCAACATTTAAAATGTTGTGCCCCTTGATAGTGCATCAAAGCGCTGAAAAAGTAATGTTGACAATTCCAAAGTCACGCCTAGGGCGCAAATATTTTCATGTTGACATCTATCTGGTTGCACCATAGAAAATTTGGTGGTGCATTTATTGCACCTTTTTCTATATATAGGTGCATCCGACCTGTCATTTTCACGATTGAAAAAACATGAAAAAATTTATTCTTCTGCACTGTCAGCATTCTTGTCAGCCCAATGTGTCGTTTTTCGTCGCATTCGTGGACCCCTCTTCGTTTCCTCTATCTTATATATTCCTGGTAAGTGGCCTTTGCTCTTCTTTTGGATTTGTTGTGGTATCTTTGTTTTTTTTTGTGGTTAGTATTATTTTAAAATGAAAAATGAACCTAAGAAGATAATGCAAACCAGCCCGTTTTGCAAATCAACCCACCTTCAGCCTTTTTTTCCCTCCTTCTAGATCTGCTAACCTGGAAGGCCTTGTCTCAGAATGGACCCCTATCCCTTTTTCCTCTGCTCCCCTCACTTTGTTAAAATCTAAGTTAAAAGAGGAAAAAACCACAAAACTTGCCAAAGAGTGAAGTTTCTAAAGAAGTCGCAATTAAACCCATTGTTTTCTTTGACGCAAACTTCATTTATGTTACATCAAACACAGTCGCGCCAAAGGGGTGCACTATCCCTAATACAACAATGGCACTTTCCACGCCTTGCAAAATTTCTAAAGCACTAACACACGCACAAGTGCAACTATAGCTAGACCTACATTTGAATGTTGTGCAGGCCCTTTCCGCACCGCGGAAAGCTAAAATTTTTGGCGCAACTTACCTTAATGATGCACCCTTTGAACCTGCACCTCTTGGCGCACCATAATGATTTGCAACATCTACCATATCTGTGCTAAAGGTGCATCCTGAAGCCTTGCTACACTAAATAAATCTATGCCCAGTTTAAACCCCTTATATGGCGCAAGCGCATATCCCTTGACACCAACATCTAAATGTTGTGTGTAGCTTTTTCGCACCTTGTGTCCCTTATGGCACTATTTTCTTCCATGCAACACTTTCCTAAACTGCGCCTTACTATTCTGAGACCCTGCAGCCTATAGTAAAGCTGTGCCTTACACCCAAAAGCTCATAAATTGCTAACTTTTCACTCTGTAAGCTTTGATGGATGACTTAACAGCTAACATGGCTCTTCTGTGATGGACTTCCCTACTTCTTCTTGTAGATCAATAGCTGAACTCAGATCCACACATGTCTTCATCAAGTAAGAATCCAACCAAGTCTAAGGGTAAAGCCAAGCTAACAGAGGAATAAATGAAGTATAAATACCAAAGGGTCAGGATGCCCGAATCTCTTGCAGAGTGTGACCTGGATATCAAGGATTCAGAGCTCAGCCATATTGACATGGAAGACTTATGGGCTAGAACTAAGAAGGTCACGGGAAGCCCGTGGATGGACAAATTGGTCGGCAGTGGTCTAGCACTTTGCTGCAGGAATTCCCGTGAGTGCAATCAACAATGAGTTCATGATGGTGGTGGGCTGTTGTTACAATAAGGACACAAGATGTGTTGAGAATGAGAAGGGTGAGGTAATAATCAACCTCACTGCTCGGCACTTTGAAATCATGTTGGGTATCCCTCACCACCGACATTTTGTGGCAATAAGCCAAGAAGACTGCATGAAGGCATGGAATGAAAATGAAGACAAATGCATGCAGCTAATGAATGAGGTATACCTCAAAAACAAGAAGGTGGTAAGCAGGTGGCCACAAGTCATTCACCGCAGTGACTTTTCGGAAGAACCGAGTGACACCATCACTTTCCTTAGCAAGGTATTCAGGCTTCCTGATGCCCATTATTTTCACAAGTGGATGCTCAGATACTTAGAAATAATGAGTAAAAACGTTCCTGATCAACGTTTTGAATGGGCGGAGATTATCAGCAGCACAATCTCTGAGCAGCTTCAACAACTCTCCACAACTAGGAGGTTCTATATAAACTCCTATGTAGTGTACACTGCTGCCTCTAAAAGAGACTACCCATCACTGAATCAATGCGGGGTATGGCCCTAGGTCAAGATATATGAGTATTATCCAGAGTTAAGGCTGGAAAATAGTATAGCTCAATTTAGCAAAATCAATGATGCCTTCTTCTACAGCATCATCTGCCTCTTGAGGCCTAATATGACTCACGGTCGAACAACCAAAAGCGTGGTCACTACCACAGAGAAGTGGGGAGTGTTATTCACGCAATTCCCCACTTTCACCTATCTTAGAGCCGCCAACTTCTTGGGGATCCCACCAAGTTACCGAGGTATGCGGGACCTAAGCTGATCCTATTGGAGCTATCTAGACAGCTTATCACATACCATGAGAAGTGTCTGAAAAGAAAGAAGGGTGGAACTCCATTCCCCCTCACAGTGGGCAGGTACACCTACGCTTCACAAAGCAAAGCCCGGGAGATGTTTACAGAGCTTGAATTTCTCAACTTAAAGAATAATTTCCCGACGAGGCCAACCTTCGATCCTCGTAATTGCCTTCAAAGGGCAAAGCTCGATCTAATCCACGTCCCCCAGATCGAAGATATCTACATCAACTTGTATCATGAGGTTGAGCTAAGATGAAAGGATCACTCCTGGTTGGCCCTGGTAGAGATCATTCAGTATGGTTTGGCCATCGTCCCAAAAGGTTTCCAAGCGACTGATCAAGAAGTTGATTAGGTCTATCTAGACACGAGATGGGGACAATTGGCCGTTCACTGAGATTGATAGAACTAAGGCACCTCAGACTATTGAGGAAAGGGTTAAGGGCACTCTATAGTGCACCGAGCATTGGTGTAGGAAAAATGGTCTCATCTACCTTGGAGTAGACTTCACCATGTCTCCCTTGGGTAATGCACTGCTTCAAGCACTTGCCAAAGGGAAAAGGGAAAGATAAAGAGGGAGAGACAAGCACTATTCAAGAGGAAGCTCCTGAGAGCCCTCCCTCCGTGTGAAGAACATGTAGTAAGCTTGGTATCCCCTAAAGAAGAAGCGGTAAGTGTTCCAACAGGAACATCCACTCAGGATGTTGCCACTACTATAACTATTGAGGTTCCCATTGTCCCCTCTCCCACTCCTCCTTCCCCTCCTCATGTCACTCAACCAACCACTCCTTTGGTTTTGTCTTCTCCCCCATCTTCTACCATTCCCCCTTCCTCTTCCTCCATCTTCTCTTCCCTTGCGGATCTATCCCCCATTATTTCTTCTCTCATCTCTCGATCACTTCCACCCCCACGCTTCCTCTCCTGTAGTGACTCCTACCCCGTAAGCATTGGAGGGTCAGCTTATTTCTCAATGCTGCCACCGAGCATCTCGACACATTTCCCCGTGTTCACTGTAGCTGCTCCTTTCCACCCCCGTTTCCCCTTCTTCCTTTGGTCCTACTCCCTTAAGCCCAGAATGGATCTCCAAAAACTGAGCTAGCACAAGAGGAAAGTCCCCATTACACCTATGGACTTCTCTATGATTCCAACTAAAGGGGCTAAGAAGCAAAAGGCTATAACCCGCTTCTCTCAAAGTGCTTCAGGTGAAAGAGTAATGGAGATCGCGTACCACACGATCCTGAAAGGAGAAAAAGGATTTGTCTCCTACAGATTTTACAGTGACTCAGGTCACAATGTGAACATCCTCAGAAAGCCTACAAGGAGAGGCCCTATCCGCAATGGATGCCCTTTACAAAAAGCTTCAGGAAGCAAAGGAAGAGAACATGATATTGAAAGAGCAAAACAAACATCTTCTCCAAGCCCTATAGAAAATGGGCAATGCACCTCCCGTAACTGCCTCCGAAACTCCTGAAGCCCTTAGTCGGGAGAAGATAAATTAGTATGCCAAGATTGGTGAGCAAGGTGTAGCAATGTCCTCCTGGAGAGATAAAATCCTCAAAGATAGTGAGGAATTGATTGTAAAGTTCACAGAGCCGAATCAGAATATAGATCAAGCTAATAAGGAACTCCAGACAATTGCAGGGCCTATCTCCGAAGAGTTGGACTATGCCAGGTTACAACACGAGACATTCCAGAAGATGATCGACTGCCTAGTTGATGACTTAATGAAATTTGACGTCTTTGATCATCCAAGAGCACCCAACAAAGTTCTTGCTACTTTGGACTATCGAGTTGACCAAATGGAATTTGTCTTGGAGAAAACAGATAAAATCAAGGAGGAAGCCTTGGATGCAATGCATCAAATGGAGCAGATCATTTTAAGGATGTCTCTAGGTTTTCTCACCCCATCATATGCCTTGAGGAAGGAAGATGACACTATTCAGCTCTTCAAGGGAATCACATCGTAGGGTTTAGAGTCAGAAGTCACTTTTGACGTAGAATCTATCAACAACCTTCTAACTTTCTTTGTGACTTTGTTGGATACATGATGGAGGCAGGTAATGAATACTTCAAACTCCCAAAAAGACTCAGAGATGAACGGGAGACTTGTGAAGTCATCGGTGATCACACCAAGGGTCCTGCTCAGGATCAACTTCAAACGATGGTTAGCAAATTCATGGAGTATCGAGCTCAATTCCACATTACCTCCCCTGAGCAGAAGCAGGACACTCCTTTCCAGCCGAGGGATGATGATGAATAGGCTCCTCCCTCCTAGGATTTATCCCATTTTTGTAATATTTAAAAGAATGTTGGCACAAATGATGACATCATCCATGTTGCACCATGGGATGTTGTCATCCACAAAATTGCCCTCAAGTCAACATTTGACTTTTAGATATTTTGTAAATAGTTGTTGGCTCCTTTTTGCCTTCTTTCTCCTTCTCCTTCTATAAATACTTGGATGCTTGTTGTATTCAAGTGGGTGGACATTTTTAGATAAAAATATAAGTGAGAAGAAAAGACTTTGTACTTTTTATGTGAAATTATTAGTACAGAAATTAAGACTTTGTGTTCAATGAATGTATTATGTGTGTCAGATCTTTCTTAAGTTAGATCTGTGTTGCTTTTCTGTTAGATCTATCTCTACTTTTTTGTCATTTGCTCATCAATATTGCTTTGTTTGTTTATGCAAGTAGGTTTGGCTCTGTTTATTACTAGCCTAAAACATAAACCCTCGTACCTTTCTGCTTTGGAATTCATTTCTTTTCTCCCTTCCGATTTGTCCTAACTTCATTCCTCCCTTAATTCCTTTCTATTCATAGTCAGAAATACCCCTACTAGGACGAGATCCTAAACCCCTGAATGTAGAATATTGTGGGACTTGCATAGATTCCTGCTGGTAGAATAACAATAAACCAGTTTTGCTTTGCTATCTCAAAGAGGGGCTATGCCTTGCACACTGTTGGCCTTTCTATCCATAGATCTGCCCACCCGACAGATTTTCAGACCAATAGTTTTTGGTGACTCCGCTGGGGATCAAACTAGATCTATGTGAGTGTTACGACACTAACAGTTTTTAAAAAAAAGTGGCATGTGGTAACTAAGAAAAGAGATAAAGCGTAAAAAATCACTACTGTTTGCAAATCTTGACTCTTTGTCTAAAATCCAATTTTTTTGCAAAAGTGATCCAAACTGAAATTTTTTTCCGGAGATCCATAGATCTGGACCAGTTAGAAACCTTTAGTTCACTGAGTTTTTATAAAAACCCATATATGTCCGTAGATCTAAGATTCTGACAATTTTACAAATATTTTCAAACCTTTCTCAAAAAGTCAAATCTAAGATCCAAAAATCAGCTTACTAAGTTTACCATCATTTTATCCTTGCTAATCTTTGTCATTAAACCGCAATTGGTTTTCAAAAGAGGGATAAAATTAAATATTTAGAAAAGTACATGCTTCTAATTTTTGCCGGAAAAATAAAAAAATCAACGAGTACAAATAAAAAGAGTTTTTAAATCTGCTCTAAAAGACATTACGAGATCGAAAAGACACACTTTGGCGGGGTGAGCCATTTACACGTAGCGGGAGGGCCCGTGGAGAAGTTGATCCTATTTTTATCAACTTCAAAGGCACAACTTCAGATATTACACCAGCATGCTTCCCATCACCGAGTTTAGCTAATCGGTCGGCCAAAAGTGCCTCGCCTCCACAAAAGAACCGTTTTCACAAGGAACCTCCACTTCCCTTTGCGGTGCTTTCATTACTCAAGGCGGAACCACACTTCCGGCTCGCGTCCTCTTTCCAACTTTTCAAATGGCAGTACCATGGGGAAATGCTATGGGCCCTCTCGCATTACCACATCCAGTTCACGCACTCCCTCATGGAAACTGCAAGAATTTCCCAAGATTTGATGGGAGTGGAAATCAAAGCACAGATTCACATATATCTGCATTCATTATGTCATGTAACATCCTAGATGTGACTTATGAAGATGTGTCGATCGCCTCTTTTTAGAGACCTTGCAGGACACATCAGTAGAGTGGTTCCAACACTTGTCGGCCGGATCTATCACCAGTTGGGCCACATTACGAACTGCATTTGAAGATAGGTATAAGCCTTCAGAAGATGCATTTGCATTACTATCAAAGATCACTCACTTAAAGAAGGAGGTCAATGAAACCATGCACAATTTTATCACTCGTTTCAATTTGTTGATTAACCGTGTGCCACCTACCATGCTGCCAATAAAAGAGAACCATAAGTGTTTCTTTATGAATGCCATGAGCTCAAGAGTAAGTTTCTTACTCTTACAAGAACAAATCACCACCCTAGTCCTCGCTCAAGCTACAACCATTTGGATAGAAGACAATCTTCTTATATCTCGCGAGTTAAAACAAAAGCCATCTAAACCTAAGGCCTCAACTCCTTCTCAAGCCACTTCATCAGATCTGGATTTCCAGAAGATGGCAAACGACTTGCTCGCATTAAAGAAGCAATTAGCTCAAGCTTCTCCTAACACTCCATACTGGGATATCCCACGGAGAAACTTCACTCCCAACAACGTCCCACAAAGGTCGTGTTTGCCTCCGGCTACCCTAAGGTTAGCACTTGAGGCCCCTCCGACAATGCCACAGGTCGAGATCGAAGAAGATGAGAAAATTTATGAAGAACCTTCATCGTCAGGTGAAGATCATCAAGATGTCAGTGAACCGACTAGTGACTCTACAATTGGGTATATAGAATTTGAAGATGAGGAATCTGATGAAGAAGAGGGTACTCAAGGGTATGTAAGCGGATAGTCATACGCTATTTTTACCCGCTCCTAAGGAAAAGAAGCAAAAGTTGTTGCCAGGATACAAATAGAGAAGGTTGTGTCGAACATGCCTCCAACCATTTCTAAAAAAGGTAATCCTCTTCCTGCTCAACCTCCCATTAAGCCTTTTATGAAGAAATCTTTTCCTCCTATCTCTCCTCCAAATCAGCCTTCTTCTGTTTCCATAAAGACCAGTAACCCTACCCTACCACCGTGAAGTGAGGGACTCATTCCTTCATCAACGCAACCCTTGGTCACATTCGACATAACCGATCGTGCTTAAAAAGACCAAGATTCAAATGTCAAAAGTGAATATCTTGATCTAACCCCGAGCAGCTTGTAAGATTGACCAAATATATCAAAATCCAACCTGTCGTATCCTCTCATGTCTCCCCTAAAGAAATCCTTTCCACTCCTGCATCTCACATAAATGTTGCCTCGACTTAGGTGTTGGGAAAAATTGAACCTTTTATCTCTTCCTCCTAATCAATGGTCACAAACTAAGCAATCGCATAATCGAATTTGGAGCTTCCAATAATGTCATGCTAGCGAAAGTCGCTCATGCTTTGGGCCTCACTCTTACCAAGCCTTTCAGTAGATGTTACTCCATGGAAACCAAGCAAGTTCCATTAATTGGTCGGATCAAAGACGCACATACGATTCGCATTTACTGACATTCCCAGAGAAAAGGGTGAAGATGACCATCCTCGTTGTTGATATCCCAACAAAGCATATGGAATCCTACTAGGAAGAAGCTTTTTAGAGAGGGTTGGTGGAGAGATTCATATGAATTGGTTCAAAGCCGTGATCCCCGTCAGGGTGTTATGCGAGACTTTGGAGCTGAATCGCAAAAAGTATCTAGTCACCAATTCGATGACCCCAAAGCCCAAATTCTCTTCGGATCATCAGGGATGGGGAACTACTTCTTATTCACCGAGCCGATAAAATGGGCATTCTCGTCAGGAGGAGGACCTTAACAAGGTATGGACATTACGGTTTGATGGCGGTTGTGTAACTAGCGGATGTGGTCTTTGGAGCTATGCTTTGATATCTCCTGAAGAGGAGATTTTTCCTCTCTTTCAAGTTGTAGTTTTTCAATACAAATAATACTACTGAATATGAATCTTTGCTACTTGGCATGTAAGCTGCAAAAGAAAGGGGAATCAAGAACACGAAGTACGGGCGATCTTTGAGTGATCGTTAATCAAGTGAAAAGAATATACCAAGTAAAGAATGAAAGGCTCAGACATTACCGCAACGCTGTGTATGGGACAACATTGAGGAATTTGATGCTTTCTCAATAAAAGCCATTCCAAGAGCTCAGAATGACATGGCTGATTCATTGGCCATCTCAGCATCTCTTATGCTCCCTCACCCAGGGTTGAAAATAGACACATATACCATTGAGGTAGTCTTCCGCCCAAGCGTGCCAAATAATTCTCAACACTGGCAGGTATTCAATGATGACAATCAACTTATTGCCTTTCTAGAAAGCGAGAAAATTTTAGTGAGCTTCATTTTGAAGGATCTACTTCGCGTCTTTGTGAATCCGTCACCGTCAAGCAAACAAATCAAAAGAAGGAGATGGCATATGTTAACTCAAGGGAAATAAAATTCCAAAAGGTTTAGTCTCTCTGGAATGTTTATTTGACAAACATGATCGTTTTGTCAAGAAAAAGTGGCAAGATGATCCTAACTCCTCTCCAGAGACTGAATCGATCAATCTGTCTTGTAGAGCGTCTATAGTTTGTGAACATTGGAAAATGTTGTACACCCAAGGAAAATCAGAATTTTTTCAAATTGCTGAAGAAATATATGGACATATTGGCATGGTCTTATGCTAATCTAAAGTCTTTCAAGCCGAAGGACGTTTAGCATGACATCCGTTAAAAGATGATGTTAAACCCTTTCGCTAGAAAGCAGGCACTATAACCCCAAGATCTCGAGTACCATCCGGTGGAAATACGAGAAGATGTTGGATGCGAGGATTATCTTTCTTATTCATCACAGTGCACAGGGTCGAAACACCATGCCCGTATAAAGAAGAATGGCGAGATACGCATATGCGTAGATTTTGCAATCAATCAGGCGTCCTTGAAGGACAACTACCGCTGCCCATAATGGATCAAGTTATGCGGGTAGTAATCGGTTCGAGAGAATCATGTCCATGCTTGATGGTTTTTCAAGCTATAATCAGATTGAGGTCTTGCCTGAAGACCGATTCAAAATAGCATTCACTACTCCACTGGGCACATTCACCTACTGGCGGGATGCCTTTTGACTTGATCAATGTTGGTGCCACCTTTCATGAGCAATAGACTTCGCATTCAAAGGTATGATGGGAAAGGTCATCATAGTTTATTTGGATGACTTAACTATGTTCTAAAAAAGTGAAGTGATCGTTGTGATCATTTGGAGCAAGTATTGATTAGATGTTGAGAACACGGATTTCCCTAAACCCAAAAAAGTTTGTTTTTGGGGTCACGGAAGGAAAGTTGCTAGGACACGTTATCAGCAAGGAAGGAACAAATATAGATGTTGAAAGGGTTAAGGATATTTAGAGCCTTGCCTTACCCACAAGCAAGATCGGTGTTCACTCCTTCAAAAAGTGAATTTTCTCAGGCGCTTTGTTCCCGACTTTGCTGAAAAGACTCGTCACATATCTAATATGATGAAAGGGTCACAAACTTTCCGGTGGAGTGAAGAAGGAAAGGTGTCATTCAAGGATATAAAAGCCTCCGTTGCTCATGCGCCCGTCCTGGTATGTCCCGACTTCTCTGAGGATTTTATCATGTACAGTTATGCATCTGCACATACTATATCAGCCATCTTAATGTAAAAGAACTCTGAGGATGTTGAATCTCCAATCTCGTTCATGATCTCTTCTCTCAAACTCCATGAATTGAAAATGTCTCAATCATAAAAACATGCCTTTGTCGTTGTCAAAGCGAGTCAAGAACTTCCGGTACTACATCCTAAACTCTCATACAGTAGTGCTAGTTCCTGACATGCTAGTCAAGTCTATCCTAACTCAACATGAGTTAGGGAGCTTATGAGGAATTGGATCGCGAAGGTCCAAGAGTATGATCTAGACATAAAACCAACCAAGTGGTAAGAGGCAAGGGCCTATGTCACATGGTTGAAAACAAAGATTCGAGAGGTCCCCAAAGAGAAAGATGATTGCATCGATGGAGTGCAAGGCCAGCTGGAGAAAGTTGATTCTCTACCTATGGTTCTATTCGTTGCGACCGGGCGACGAATGGTATTCTGATATCACTTTCTTTCTCACCTACTATGAGTTCCCACTCATCTAACTTCAAGGAGAAGCAGATTGTAAAGTTCGGGGCAGCCGGATATGTCATATGGGATGATGGTTTATACAAGTGTGGTATTGATGGTGTCTTCTTGCGATGCATTGACAAACCGCAATGCAGATCAAATTTCTTGAAAGTTTTCATGATTCAAATTTTCTGCGGTGGTCATTTCTACTCATCCGTGACAAAGACATAAGATCATCCAGGCTAGGTATTACTATCCAACACTATTTCAGGATACAACCACTTGGGTAGCAAAATGTGAGCTCTGCCAATAGTTTGTTGGCAAACCAAAATTGGCAGCTTTTCCCCTCGGGCTTGTCATTATTGTGAACCATTCGTAATGGGGAATTGACTTCATCAAAGCACTACATCCCCAATCAACTGTCAGACATAGTTATGTCCTAACAGCAACAATGATTACTTCACCAAATGGGTGGAGGCCATACCATTAAGAATGCCACTGTTAAGAATGCCACCTCTCGAAGTTGTTTGTAACTTCATCAAAGAAAATATCATCGTGAGGTTTGGAATCCCACACAATATCATTGTTGATAATGCCTCTAACTTCTCCTCACAAGAAGTTATTGGTTTTTTCTATGAATAGGGGATAACCTTGGCCCATGCCTCGATTATTACCCCCAGGGAAATGGTCGGGTTGAATCCAATAATAAGAACCTAGTGACCATCATAAGGAAGATGGTTGATGAAAATCGGTGGTCCTAGCAAAATTCATTGTATGATGCTTTGTGGGTAGACCATATTACTCCGAAGAGGTCTATCAGTATGTCACATTTTCAAGTGTTATATGTAATTGACGTCGAGCTTCCCATTTCGTGGAACTCCCCGCTCTACGCTTGGCATGAACAATTGAAGATGAAACTTTCCAGAGTTCTCTTGAAAAAAGGATCATGTATCTAACAGAACTTGAAGAAAAGAGAGTAAGGGTGGTCGACAGGATCACCGAACATCAGAATCAAATCAAGAAACTGTTCGATAAAAAGGCTAAGCAGAGGGATTTCCAGGTAGGAGATCTAGTCCTTTTATGGGACAAGAGAAGAGAGCCAAAGGGCATGCACGGAAAATTTGACTCTCAATGGAGAGGGCCCTTCAAGATCAAGCGGCTCAATGGAGAGAATAGCTTCTATCTCTCATATCCGGGCGGGTGAGCTCCTGCTCCCCTATAGCGGGCAGCATCTCAAAATATTCAGGAAGTAGAGCTTGCTCTCTTCTTTGTACAGTTTGCTTTAGTTGTGTGTTTATTTTTGGTTGTGTTTTCCTTTTTGTCACCCTTGTTTTTGACTCGAACCCAATGGATAAGCACATGTTGATCTAGGATTCTCTACCTTAAACTTCACTCAAAGATAGTCTTATCCTGTAAAATTGACAAGGGCAATTTTGCAGGTAACCATACCAAAATTTTCCATTCTGGTTCCCCGTTGAGGTCCCTTAACGTTCGGAATGGCATAAAATCCCTTTCTAGAAAATCTAGTTTTTCGAACTTGGTAATTTGGTCTTTTTTAGGTTGGGCGCAGTTTTTATTCATGTTACATCAACCAAAACTGCGCCCCTATATTCCTTTAGCGCATTCTATTGAGTGTCAACATTTTGAATGTTACACCTTCCAATGTTGCGCCTTCCAAGGTGCATGCACCATCTTGTCAACATTTAAAATGTTGCGCCCCTTGATAGTGCGCCAAAGCACTTAAAAATTAATGTTGATAATTCCAAAGCCGCACCTAGGGTGCAAATATTTTCATGTTGACATCTATCTAGTTGCGCCATAGAAAATTTGGTGGTGCATTTATTGCACCTTTTGCTATATATAGGTGCATCCGACCTGTCATTTTCACGATTGAAAAAATGTGAAAAAGTTATTCTTCTACACTATCGGCATTCTGTCACCCCATGTGTCGTTTTTCATCACATTCGTGGACCCCTCTTCATTTCCTCTATCTTATATATTCTGGTCGGTGGTCTTTGCTCTTCTTGTGGATTTGTTGTTTTTGTGGTTAGTATTATTTTAAAATGAAAAATGAACCTAAGAAGATAATGCAAACCATCCCGTTTACAAATCAACCCAACTTCAGCCATTTTTTTCCCTCCTTCCAGATCTACTAACATGGAAGGCCTTGTCTCAAAATGGACCCCTGTCCCTTTTTCCTCTTCTCCCCTCACTTTGTTAAAATCTAAGTTAAAAGAGGCAAAAACCACAAAACCTGCCAAAGAGTGAAGTTTCTAAAGAAGTCGCAATTAAACCCATTATTTTCATTGACGTAAACTTCATTTATGTTACATCAAACACATTCGCGCCAAAGGAACACACTGTCCCGGCATGCAACAATGGCATTTTCCGCGCCTTGCAAAATTCCTAAAGCACTAACACAGGTGCAAGCACAACTACAACTACACTTACATTTGAATGTTGTGCAGGCCCTTTCCATGCCATGTAAAGCTAAAATTCTTGGCGCAACTTACCTTAATGATGCACCCTTTGAACCTGAGCCCCTTGGCGCACCATAATGACTTGCAACATTTACCATATCTGTGCTAAAGGCGCATCCTGAAGCCTTGCTACACCAAATAAATCTACGCCCAGTTTAAACCCCTTATATGGTGCAAGCGCATATCCCTTGACACCAACATCTGAATGTTGTGTGTAGCTTTTCCGCGCCTTGCGCCCCTTATGGCTTGTTTTCTTCCATGTAACACTTTCCTAAAGCCGTGCCTTGTTATTCGAGACCCTGCAGCCTCCAAGTAAAGTGCGCCTTGCACACCCGTAAGTTCATAAATTGCTAACTTTTCACTCGTAAGCTTTGATGGACGACTTAACAGCTAACATGGCTCTTCCGCATGGACTTCCTACTTCTTCTTGTAGATCAACAGCTGAAATCAGATCCACACATGTCTTCATCGAGTAAGAATCCAACCAAGTCTAAGGGTAAAGCCAAGCTAACGAGAGGAAGAAATGAAGTATAAATACCAAAAGGTCAGGATGCCCAAATCTCTTACGAGTCGACACGGATATCGAGGATTTAGAGCTCACCATATTGACATGGAAGATGTCTGGGCTAGAAATAAGAAGGTCACGGGAAGCCCATGGATGGACAAATTGGTCGGCAGTGGTCTGCACTTTGCTGCAGGAATTCTCGTGAGTGCAATCAACAATGAGTTCATGATGGTGGTGGGCCGTTGTTACAATAAGGACACAAGATGTGTCGAGAATGAGAAGGGCGAGGTAATAATCAACCTCACTACCCGGCACTTTGAAATCATGTTGGGTATCCCTCACCACTAGCATTTTGTGGCAATAAGCCAAGAAGACTGCATGAAGGCATGGAACGAAAATGAAGACAAATGCATGCAGCTAATGAATGAGGTGTACCTCAAAAACAAGAAGGTGGTAAGCAGGTGGCCATAAGTCATTCACCGCAGTGACTTTTTAGAAGAACTAAGTGACACCGTCACTTTCCTGAGCAGGGTATTCAGGCTTCTCGATGCCCATTATTTTCACAAGTGGATGCTCAGATACTTAGAAATAATGAGTAAAAACATTCCTGATCAACGTTTTGAATGGGCAGAGATTATCAGCAGCACCTGATCTCGAGCGGCTTCAACAACTCTCCATAACTAGGAGGTTATACATAAACTCCTATGTAGTGTACACTACTGCCTCTAAAAGAGACTACCCAGCACTGAATCAATGCGGGGTATGGCCCTAGGTTAGGATATATGAGTATTATCCAGAGTTAAGGCTGGAAAATAGTATAGCTCAATTCCACAAAATCAATGATGCCTTCTTCTACGACATCATTTTCCTCTTGAGGCCTAATATGACTCATGGTCGAACGACCAAAAGCGTGGTCACTACCATAGAGAAATGGGGAGCGTTATTCACGTAATTCCCCACTTTCACCTATCTCAGAGCCACCAACTTCTTGGGGGAGCCCACCAAGTTACCAAGGTATGCGGGACCTAAGCTAATCCTATTGGAGCTATCTAGATAGCTTATCACATACCACAAGAAGTGTCTGAAAAGAAAGAAGGGTGGAACTCCATTCCCCCTCACAATGGGTAGGTACACCTGCACTTCACAAAGAAAATCCCGGGAGATGTTTGCAGAGCTTGAATTTCTCAACTTAAAGCATAATTTCTGGCGAGGCCAACCTTCGATCCAATCCACATCCCCGGATCGAAGATATCTACATCAACCCGTATCATGAGGTCAAGTAAGACAGGATCACTCCCACTGGCCCCTGGCAGAGATCATTCAGTATGGTGTGGCCATCATCCCGAAAGGTTTCCAAGTGACTGATCAAGAAGTTGATCAGGTCTATCTAGACACAGATGGGGACAATTGGCCATTTTTGAGATTGATAGAACTAAGGTACCTCAGACTATTGAGGAAAGGGTTAAGGGCACTCTACAGTGCACCAAGCATTGGTGCAGGAAAAATGGTCTCATCTACCTTGGAGTAGACTTCACCATGTCTCCCTTGGGTAATGCACCCGCCAAGCCGAAGCACTTGCCAAAGGGAAAAGGGAAAGATAAAGAGGGAGAGACAAGCACTTTGTTCAAGAGGAAGCTCCTGAGAGCCCTCCCTCTACCATGTAGGAATAGGTAGTAAGCCTGGTATCCCCTGAAGAAGAAGAAGCGGTAAGTGCTCCAACGGGCACATCCACTCAGGATGTTGCCACTACTATAACTGTTGAGGTTCTGCTATCCCCTCTCCCACTCCTCCTTCCCCTCCTCATGTCACTCAACCAACCACTCCTTTGGTTGTGTCTTCTCCCTTGTCTTCTACCGTTCCCCCTTCCTCTTCCTCCATCTTCTCTTCCCTCACGGATCTGTCCCCCAGTATTTCTTCTCTCATCTCTCAGATCCCTTCCACCCCCACGGTTTCCTCTCCTGCAGTGACTCCTACCCCTGTAAGCATTGGAGGGTCGGCTTCTTTCTCAATGCCGCCACCGAGCATCTCGACACATTTCCCCGTGTTCACTATAGCTGCTCCTTCTTCTACCCCGTTTCCCCTTCTTCCTCTGGTCCCACTCCCTTAAGTCCAGAATGGATCTCCAAACACCTAAGCCAACACAAGAGGAAAGTCCCCATTACACCTATGGACTTCTCTGTGATTCCAACTAAAGGAGCTAAGAAGCAAAAGGCTATAACCCACTTCTCTCAAAGTGCTTTAGGTGAAAGAGTAATGGAGATTGCGTACCCTGATCCCACAAAGGAGAAAAAGGATCTGTCTCCTACAGATTTTACAGTGACTTAGGTCACAATGGGAACATCCTCGAAAGCCCAGTAAGGAGAAGCCCTACCGATGGATGCCCTTTATAAAAAGCTTTAGGAAGTAAAGGAAGAGAAGAGGATATTGAAAGAGCAGAACAAACATCTTCTCCAAGCCCTACAGAAAATGGGCAATGCACCTCCTGTAGCTACCACCGAAACTCCTGAAGCCCTTAGTCAGGAGAAGATAAATGAGTATGCCAAGATTGGTGAGCAAGGTGTAGCAGTGTCCACTGGAGGTGTAGCAGTGTCTGCTGGAGAGATAAAATCCTCAAAGATAATGAGGAATTGATTGTAAAGTTCACAGAGCCAAATCGAATATAGATCAAGATAATAAGGAACTCCAGACAATTACAGGACCTGTCTCTGAAGAGTTGGACCATGCCAGGTTACAACACGAGACATTCCAGAAGATGATCGACTGCCTAGTCGATGACTTAATGAAATTCGGTGTCTTCGATCATCCAAGAGCACCCAACAAAGTTCTTACTGCTTTGGACTATCGAGTTGACCAAATGGAATTTATCTTGGAGAAAATAGATAAAATCAAGGAGGAAGCCTTGGATGCAATGCATCAAATGGAGCAGATCATTTTAAGGATGTCTCTAGATTTTCTCACCCCATCATACACCTTAAGGAAGATAACACTATTCGTCTCTTGAGGAATCGTGTCACGGGGTTTAGATTCGAAGTCACTTTTGACACGTAATCTATCAACAACCTTCTGGCCTATCGTGACTTTGTTGGATACCTGATGGAGGTAGGTAATGAATACTTCAAACTCCCAAAAAGACTCAGAGATGAACAGGATACTTGTAAAGTCATCGGTGATCACACCAAGGGTCTTGCTCAAGATCAACTTCAAACGATGGTTAGCAAATTCATGGAGTATTGAGCTCAATTCCACATTACCTCCCCTAAGCAGAAGCAAGACACTCCTTTCCAACCGAGGGACGATGACGAATAGACTCCTCCCTCCTGGGATTTATCCCATTTTTGTAATATTTAAAATAATGTTGGCACAAATGATGACATCATCCATGTTGCACCATGGGATGTTGTCATCCACAAAATTTCCCTCACGTCAACATTTGACTTTTAGATATTTTGTAAATAGTTGTTGGCTCCTTTTTGCCTTCTTTATCCTTCTCTTTCTATAAATACTTGGATGCTTGTTGTATTCAAGTGGGTGGACATTTTTAGATTAAAAATAGAAGTGAGAAGAAAAGACTTTGTACTTTTTGTATGAAATTATTAATACGAAATTAAGACTTTGTGCTCAATGAATGTATTATGTGTGTCATATCTTTCTTAAGTTAGATCTATGTTACTTTTCTGTTAGATCTATCTCGTACTTTTTTTGTCATTTGCTCATCGGTATTGCTTTGTTCGTTTATGCAAATAGGTTTTGCTCTGTTTACTACATCCCAAAACATAAACCCTCGTACCTTTCGCTTTGGAATTCATTTCTTTTCTCCTTCGAATCTATCCTATCTTTGTTCCTCCGTTAATTCCTTTTTATTCACAATCAAAATACCCCTACTTGGGACGAGATCCCAAACCCTTGAAGGCAGAATATTGTGGAACTTGCACAAATTCTTGCTTTGGTAGAATAGCAATAAACTAGTTTCACTTTGCTATCTCAAAGAGGGGCTATGCCCTGCACACTGTTGGCCTGTCTATCCATAGATCTTCCCACCTGATATATTTTTGGACCAACACTTCCCTATACTCCATTCTATTCTATGAGGATGTACTTGTATTTTCATTTGGAGTTCATATGTTTCTAGGCATGGAAAACCTCTATATACCTTTTTCATTTGAATGCAAACCTACATTAAGATGTCATGGATTTTATGCATTGGGTTTTATACCATAAGAATGATCAGAAAAGAAAGTATCATCAAATTACCTCCTTTGGGGTTTTAACAGACCTTAGGACAAGGTTGAAGAGAAAATTAGCCTATCTAGTTCATTTCAACGTCTCATCCTTTGAAATTTTTAATGTGTGACCCTTGGTAATCTCTCTTATAAATAAAACAAGTTTGGAGTCATAAGATAGAGTTAGTATAAAGTTTTTATGACAAAAATTTACTAATGAGAAAGCATGCAAACTATTTGATGTAATGTCTGCTTGGGAAAATAATCATACATTTCAAATTCCACCACGAAAAATGGATGAAATTTGGAACATGTGTTCCTTATATAGACTTATAAAAGATATCAAATTTTTAGAGCAATTAGCCTTGTACAACAAAATATACATGACAAAAAAATTTACAAAGTGTTTGTTCTTGAGCCAAAGTTTTGCATGAGGTTGGAAATTCAAATCCTTGCATGTATACTATAGAGATTAGAAGCTTAGTGAAAGGATTTCAAAACTTGAATTATGGAGGATTTTGGCAGAGCATCTCAGATTCAGTCAAGTGCTAATGACTTCAACAAATGAAGCAAGGGACTTGTCACATAGGTAATTGAAACCATTACAAACTATCTACATATGATGGCATGTCTGGTCCTGATGTTATAAGAAGCTCTTGTGAACTCATTGATGTTCCAAATAACATATGCATGCAAATGTATACTTGATAGCATAAGGGGGGTGTATAGGTTGATCAAGGAGTGTAAGTGTTATAAGAGAGGATTGGGAATAATGATCTCTTGTCCCATGAGTGTGGTTTCCAATTTGATGAAGGGTAATTATGAGAGTTTATGCCATAGGCCATGAAACCAAGCAAAAGATTTAATTCAGTGTTTAAACCCCTAAGGAACAATTATGTATAAAGTTTGAGATCCTCCATGGAGACATACCTTGACCTCACCTTGCTAATGAAGAACCGTACTACCTGAGATCTAAATTACATGATAGGATGATCAAGTTATTTGTTCTCATCTTCATAAGGTAGATGTAGGTTTTTTAGACTGATCAAGTTCCATAGAGCACAAACATATAGGTGTATGTGAAGAATGATCAAGTTCCTAGGAACCAATGCAGAGCATGGGTTGATTTTCATATCATCTAAATTACCTCGTCTTCTTAGTAAATGACTATTTTGGGAGTTGACTAATAGTGCAAAGGCTAAGGTTGTGCGATGAGTTAAAGTCAAGGAAGTGGATCTGATTAGGCTTGGCATCATTTGTGGTATCGAGCATGTAAAACCTATTTTTACATTCATATTTTGTTAATATTTAGTGATGTAATGCAGTTGCGGTGATTTTGAGAAGAAGGTAGTCAAGCCATTAAGGATTAAGAGAATAAGAAGCCAAGAAAGGCTTGAAGAAGGGCATAGTGAATTGCTCTAGAAGATCTAAGAAGAAATATTGGATGATTTACCAACATATTGAGGTGAAAGAGACTCGAGTGAGGTAAGATGGAGGTTGAGAAAGTGATAAGAATGATGAGATAATTGCATAAGGAAACAAGAACCAAAGAAAAGAGAGACAAGAAAGAGAGAGGAGGAGAAAACATAAAGAGGAAGAGGAAGAGTACCAAAGGGAAGTAGAGGAAATTAAGAAAAAGATAGCAGAGGTAGAGCTCATGGTTGAGAAAATGCAAGAATAAATCCAATAAGTTGGATGGAAGATGAGAAAGAAGGTAAAGTGGTCAGTCAAGCTACTAATGGAGAAGAAGAAAAGGAAAAATTTGATTTCCTTGGGAAGAGAGAAAGGTACTCATGGAAGGATAAGGAAGAATGAGTTACCATGTGAATAAGTGAAGAGATTTCTCATTGTAGAGAACATGAAAAAGTGTCAAAAGAAGCACTTGAGAAAGAAAGTGAGAAGAAGAGTAGAGTGTCCATGAAGGAGGCACTTATAAAGATGTTCTAGTATCTTGTTGTATTATCTCACTTTGTGTTTAAGTTTTTATATATAGCTATGAAGGATGGTCTTGATAATATCAAGGACATAACCTTGAATCTAGAAAGAAATGGGTCAAAAAAATAACCTATTGAGAGAGATGGAGGAATGAGAGAGTTTGTGATAGCTCATGAGAACCTATTTTGAAGCATCTATGAAAGAATAAGAGATTGATAAAACACAGCAGCAAGCAAGTAAAGAAGAAAATGACTCAGATTCAGATTTCTATGATGTTCTAGAAGATGATCCAGAAGAGGTAAAGCAAATGCATCAAGATGAGAATTTTTGAGCAATACAATATTGAAAATAAATTTCATCAAACATCAGGCTATGGAAAACATGAATGAGAATTCAAATGTGGATTTTATTCACACATGTAATGAGGAATTTACAAGAAGCCAATTCATGAAAATAAAATAGATTCTTAAGAAGATAAGTTTTGTTTCAAAATCTGATTTTGTTCATAATTCTAATGCAAATTCAAGTGTGCAATATGGTGAAAATAAGAACCAAGTTGATCTCTCAAAATTGGCACAAGAACATGGTTAAAAGTTTCCTAAACAGCTCAAGAAATCAGATGGTAAGGTGAAAACTCAAATATGGGTGGCTAAGAATGCAAGAAGTGATGGAGATACATCTCAAGAAGGTGTAGGCGATGATGATGGACTTGAGAAAGTGATAACAGTACCAAGAAGCTAATGGAAGAGAGTTGAAGCCAATCCAATCAAGCAAGAAAATGAAGGTGTGGTGATGAGCATACAAGAGTCATTCTAGGAGCATGAGAAGCTTACGAGAGAGATGAAAGGTAAACAAATTTTTTGTGATGATGTGAGTGATGATACTTTTGATTTATTATCTCATATCAGCTTAGGAGAAGATGAAATGTGGAATGAGATACCTATGCTAACCTATACGAAATAGGGAGAAGGGTCTAAGTTGGCATGCAAAGATCATTGTTATGATCAAGTAATGGAAGAGAGTGAAGAGGATTCATACCTCTTGATGAAACTCATGAAGACTTCTTGAGATAAGAAGAAGTAGTGAAACCATGTGTTGATGAAAGACAAGACTTCAAGGAAGAAAACAAAGGTGAAGAAGCAAAATTACATCCTAAATATGATGAAGGATATGAAGATATGGATGATATCACCTTAAGTGAAGAGTTGGACAAGATAGAGGAGCTTATAAATCCTTCTAAATAGTTGTTTGAGGATCCAAATCAGAAGGAAAAACTCATTGACTATCTTGAAGTAGAGATAAGGCAAGAGCGAGACAAGATTGTGAAGGTAGATTTAAGGAAGGTCATGGAAGAAGCAAATGAAGAAGGGGAAGAACAACAACATGAAAACAATCAAGGGGTTGTATGGCCTCAATTTTTATATCTAATATTTCTTTTGATGTTTTGAATGCAGGTCAAGAAGTTAGTGAGATGAATGAAGTCATTAATTCAATGAGAAAACTCTTAAACCAAGAAGAACAAGAAGACATGAATGATAATGAAGAAGAAACATGGAGTTTTGTATCTGAGAAAGAGATAATAAGGAAGACATACAAGAAGAAAGAGAGAACCAATAATATGAGAGACAAATACCATATCAAGGAAATCCAAGCATTGATACTTCGAGGAAGACCATGGGACTCGGGCATACAAAGAAGAAGGAAGAGATGATGAAAGACACTACATTTGAATAGGAGTTCAAATATTTTATTACCCAGGAGTCTAATGCAGGAGAATCCTATGATGCTTGATGAATAAACAAGCTATAATAAGCCTTCTTAAGGAATTGAACTATGCACTAGAAGTTTGAATAGTTAGTTTCCCTCCAAATAGCGTGTTATGTTTGTATTTGAATTTGTATGTAAATTCTCATAGTTACATGAGAATAAAAGTGAGAAGTTAGTTGACTATGTTATGTATGAAAAGGGATTAGGTGTCCTAGGATATGGTGGATAATATATGGGAGCTTGCATAACCATATGAAAGTTGTCCAACACAACTATATCTATTCTAGTTATAAGTTAGGAGAATATCCCAACTATAGGATAGGATGTTTTAATTTAGAATAAAGGATCAATATAGTGAGAATGATGTGTGCTTACATAAGAAGAGGTTTAAGAATCTCCATAGGAGAGAGAAGATAAGAAGGTAAAAAAAAGTTAGTATGGTGTGTGTGTAAGACAAGGCAAGCAGAGGGAGAGTGATGAAGAGAGGGCAGAATTGGAGAAAGATTGACAATGTATTGTATGAAAACACCAAGAAATGTGAAGTAAGCTCATTTTTGTAAAGTTTTATATCCTTCTACATGTTATACATGTTATATAGTCATGTTTTTAATGATGAAATGGAATAAAGAATGTAACTATGTGTTTAAGATCATAATGGATGTGAACTTCCCTATACTTTGTTTTGTTCTATGAGGATGTGCTTGTATTTTCATTTGGAGTTCATATGGTTCTAGGCATGGAAAACCTCTATATAAATTTTTCATGTGAATAAAAAACAACATTAGGATGCCACAAATTTTATGCATTGGGTTTTAAACCATAAGAATGATCAGATAAGAAAGTATCATTAAATTACCTCCTTTCAGGCTCTAATTTTGAGACCTTAGACGGGGTCAAGAGAAAATTAGTCTATCTAGGTCATTTCAAGGTCTAGTCCTTTGAAATTTGGAATGTATGACCCTTGGTCATACCTCTTGTAAATAAAACAAGTTTGGATTCATAACACAAAGTTAGTATAAAGTTCTTGATGACATAAATTTTACTAATGAGAAAGCATGCAAACTGTTTGATGTAATGTCTGCCTTGGGAAAACAATCATAACTTTCAAATGCCACAACAAAAATGGATGAAATTTGAAAAATATGTTCCTTGTAGAGACTTCTAAAATATATCACATTTGTATATCAATTTTCCTTGTAAGAAAAATATATACAAGACATAATTTTGTTGCAAACTGTTTGTTCTTGAGCCAAAATTTTGCATGATGAGGTTGGAAAGTCAAATCCTTGCATGTCTATAGAGATCAAAAGCTTAGTGAAAGAAATTCAAATCCTGAATTAATGAGGAGTGTGGAAAATCATATCAAATTCAGTCAAGTGATAATGACTTTATCAAGTGAAGCAAGGACCAGTCACATTTGTAAGAGAAACCGTTAGAAACTATCTACATATGAAGTCGTGTCTCTGGTCTTGATGTTATAAAAGCTCTTGTGAACTCATTGATGTTCCAAATAGCATATGCATGCAAATGTATAATTGATAGCATAAGGAGGGTTTATATGTTGATCAAGGAGTGTAACTTCTATAAGAGAGTATTGGGAATAATGATCTCTTGTCCCGTGAGTGTGGTTTCCAATTTGATGAAGGGTAATTGTTAGGAATTTATTAATTAGTGGTCATGGTTATGTTGGTAAATTGTAAATGAGTTTTTGAATAACTCATATTGTTATTTTTGTTTTATCGGTAATATTATAAATAGGTTATTAGTTTCCTATTTTATAGGAGGTAGTTTTCCTACCTCCATGGCTATATAATAGCCATTGTATCTCGTTGAATAAGACAAAGTGAGAGTTTTATTGGTTATTGGAGTGTGTCAAACTGATCCTAAACTATTATCAGGTATCAAAGCAAGGTTAATCAAAATCCTCTTAAGATTGTTTGTGAGAGAATTGTTTTGATTACAATACGATTTTTTGAGTTGTGATGGGGCTTTTTGAAATTCATGACTGCCCTAAGTGATGAAATTTAAATGTATATGGTTCTGTCTTGAAAACACCTTTTGCATCGCATTGGTATTCATTGATTTTGATATGTGTGTCATTCAACTTTATATATTTACGTATTTCTCTCAAGAAATTTCCATACATCCTTCTTGAAATCATTTTTTTTTAAATGTAATAGTCTGATATCTAGACGCATCCTCGTCATTAGAAAGCAAATATTATTATCTGGAGAATAAGTGTAAGAAGAATTAACCTGCACATTTGGTTGTTTAGACACATCATGTAGCAAATCCATGCGCCAATCACAATATGGATTAGGAATATCTGCTTATTAGTGAATATTGATAGTCCATAGATCTGTTATATCTGGTAGCCAGTTGTGAGTTTTATCTTGCTTTGTTCACTGAGATTGCCACGTTTCATTTTTTCAATACTGCGCTTTGATCCATTCTGGATTATATCGAGCTCATTAGATCTGAATGATAGACAAACTCTCACATTTGAAAATTTTAAGAGTGTCATTTGCTAAGAATGGCGTAGTAGTTGTCAATCTGAGCATCTCAACAGTCAAGGAAAGGAAATAGTCAGAATACCAGTTCGTGTTTACATATACGTCCAGCATGATCATATACCTGTATTCATTTTGGATCTTCCTCCATCATCATTCACATTCTCTGTTCCTTCACATGCATTGAAGTTTTCAAAAAAATTGTTGCATTGGCATCGGAGATAATAGTGAGATTCTCCCACTTACCTAAATGCATGTGTTGCTCGCCACCGAATTGCATTGGATTCAACACATCTCTTAGGTCGTGTTCGACACTTCTTCAGTCAATCTTGTTCAAAGTAACCTATGATCACTCGGGAAATACGTAGGCTCAATGCGCTTCAAACAATGACGAGGTGAATATCAAAATAAGGTTTTTGCATATATGAGTTATTAGATCGATCAGTGTTGTCAATCCAATCTAGTCTTTTGTCAAGAAAACAAAGTATAAATTTGTCACGTCTTTCAAAATTAATAAGAATTTCACTTTTTCAAATTCTTGTAGTTTATATAGTATTTTTTAAGTTGGTGGTTATGTATTTTTAATTGTTTGTTACAAAACAAATAAAATTTGTCTATAGACCCATATAGGTTTTTGGTTAATACTTTGTTATTATTATTTTGTCTAGTCTTTGGGTTGTCCTCTTAGTTAATTTTGTGTTGTCTAAGTTGTGCTAGTTATTGTGAGTCAAGTCCATTCTCATCAAAACCAATTGTCTATTTTGAGTGTCTATAGTCAAAAGAGTCAGAAAATTGAGTCATGGTAAAAGTATGAAAAGTTTTAAAAATTGCCTCACTTTTCAATAATTGGACGCATTTTCACTTGTACGCAACGTCCACCTTATGAGGTGAATTGTTCAAATATCCTCAAATCCAAATCAAACTAAGTTAACGTAAGCCACCGAGAGGATGGAGAAAAACATAGGAAGGAGGTCAACCAACGACCTCTCGTCACCACCAACGACATGGCCGTATGAAGGTTTGGTGACATGTGTGTTTGCAGTGTGCTTTTCGTTGTGTTTTTTTAGAGTGTTAGTATCAATGTTCCTATTTGAATAAGTGGAAATTTCACATTGGAGGGAACATGATTATAATGTTGCATTTCCAAAGATTCAGTTTGTGTGTATGAGCAACATAGTTTCCTATATTAGTCCCTGCAGTGAAATGTGATGAGGGATGATAATAGTACTTGAACATCATGATGTGGTTATAGGTAAACCACTTGAAAACCTTCATTTTTGGTTTGTGTCACCTTGGTTTGTGTTACTCTAATTGAAAACCACCATTTTCAGTTCATGGTTAACCATTTGAAAACCATACAACGGGTTTGTGATCATCTTGCAGTAAAAAACACCTAATCATGAAAACAGGTGCAAGTACAAAGGCAGGTTTTCCCCATGTTCACACTAAGGGGGGAATGTTAGGAATTTATTAATTAGTGATCATGGCTATGTTGGTAAAATGTAAATGAGTTGTTGAATAACAACTCGTATTTTTATGTTTGTTTTACTCATAATATTATAAATGAGTTATTAGTTTCCTATTTTGTAGGAGGTAGTTTTCCTACCTCCATGGCTATATAATAGCCATTGTATCTCGTTGAATAAGACAATGAGAGTTTTATTGATTATTGGATAGTGTCAAACTGATCCTAAACTATTAGTAATTATGAGATTTTATGCCATAGGCAATGAAACCACGCAAAACATTTAATTCGTGTTTAAACCCCTAAGGAACAGATTATGTATAAAGTCTGAGATCCTCCATGGAGACATACCTTAACCTCACCTTGCTAATGAAGAACTCAGTACTACCTAAGATCTAAATTACATGATAGGATGATCAAGTTTTTTTTTCTCATCTTCAAAAGGTAGATGTAGCTTTTAGACTGATCAAGTTCTTTAGAACCAAAGGTCTGAGTATGGGTTGATTTTTATAGTATATAAATTGCCTCATCTTCTTAAGAAAGTAATTTTTTAGGAGTTGACTAATAGTGCAAAGGCTAAGGTTGTGTGATGAGTTAAAGGCAAGGAAGTGGGGTTGAGTTAGGCTAGGCATCAAAGGTACATAATTTCTAGGGATTTTTGGAGAACATCTTTGCAAGGAGGGTGCATTTGAAGTAATTCATACATGGGGACTTGAGGAACATTAGAAGCCATGGTACAACTATGGTTTTGGTTTGGATAGGGACAAAGTTGGTAGGATATGCAAAGTAAGGATCTGAGTATTTGATAAAGAGTGGGGATTCACCAAATGATTTAATATAAATGTAATTAAATCTTAATTTTAGAGTAACTTACTATAATTAATGATATACAAATGATAATATACAAGAATGTGCAAGTAATAAGCACCCAACAATGTATAACCCTAAGAAAATGAGAAGGAAAAGTGACTTAGCTTATTCTGTGTGATCCAGAATAAGTATCTATTGAATAGGTTAAAAACGTCATTGTAAAAACTCAATGAAGATTTAGAAGTATAGAAATATGTAGGAGAAAAATGTCCACAAGAGGACACTAGTGGAAAGCATTAGTGTTTGATTTGGGTGCTAGTGTTTGCCTAGATGCCCAAGCTCTAAATTTTTCTCGGGTTGGAAGTTCTTTGCTCCAATTTTTTTATCACTTCAAATTCACTATTAGGTTTCTAATCACACTTGTAACTGTAAAATAAATGTCTACCTATATATGTCCACAAACCACATCAAATATAATAAAAAAGATGCAGAATATGGAGTCGAACTAACCCGACGATCACCCTAAGAGTGATCTTACAACCAATAATTGTACTACATCTCAAAATACATGTAGTTATGTGTGTATTTTTGTAATGATGCCCTAGGTTTCCCTTGTGCAAGTTACACAATGATAGCAGGCTTGATCTAGAATATAGTAATGTATAGAATGTGTATGATGGAATAAAATGAAATTCCCCCTATGTTGTGTATGCAAAGTGATGTGCCCTTGTCCCTTGTATGAGTGTGTTAGATGAATTCCTTTGAAGTGCTCTTGTTCCTTTGAATGCAAGCTTAGGTGATGATAGGTAATTCTTAGTTTTTGGCCCTTATTTGAGAGTTATAGGCTGTGTGTGTGTGTGTGTGTGTGTGTGTGTTTAAATTTCATAATTAACAATTAAAGGGTGACTCCAAAGTTTTAAAATATGACTCAAAAGTAAAAGAGATCCAAAAGAGTAAGAAGAAAGGAAAGAAGGTCAAGAGCGCCCAAAATGGATAGGAGTGCCTAGGCGCTTCTATCCTAAATGGGCGCTAGTGTCTGAGGCCATAAAAGATAAATTAGTCAAATACCGACATGGTTGTAGGGTGTGTAAGGTCAACAAAAGTATAAGAGACAAAGAAAAAGGCCCAAAAGACGTTTTCAATTACTAGTTTTATCACTTATGAATCATGTATCTATTAGTATGCTCTAGGACCTAGAAATGTACCCAAGTGCATAGATTTTGTGTCTACAAAGTTAAGTTTGGCTCTTACTAAAATATGTGGAGAAAAGATGATTGAGTGTTTATAGAGATAGAGTTTAATTCCTTGACCCGGTAAGAAGCTTTAGACATGTACGATTACTACCCTAATGAGTGTACATGCACTTTTGTGAGATTTAGGGAGCCTTAAGTGCCTTTTGCAAGAGTAGGAAGTGAGTGTATGAATGTAGTCTCATATAATTTCCAAGTTAGTGAATGAGGTAGTGTTAATTTTTTTACATAGGGTTCCAGAGGTAAATTATTAAAGAAAAGATGACCTAGAGGGAGTAAAGGACCCATCAAATAATATGAAATTAAAATAAAATACAAATGCTATACAGTGTAAAACCATAGAAATAGGTCAATACTAAATAAAAATTCTTGTCCAAACTTTACGATCTTGCCGAAGGATGAGAAACCTAAAAACAAAGTTTGCATCTTGTTAGTTGGGATTTGTCTATGTATTTTATACATTGAACTCTCACAATTTATTGGAATATCAATGTGTATGACCAAGTAAGCTAAAAATGGGAATTCATGATGTACTAAACAAGAATAGAAAGGGTTTGTTTATCTTAGCAAGAGTTCATTGTCAAAACCAATAGTGTTAAAGAGTACATTACCAAAATTGAGTGTCTACAACTTGTATGCTAGTTGTGTGTGTATTGTCTTTATGCCATGATGTCTATCTTACACTCTCTTGTATGGCTAGTCCCTCGAAGACACAATTTTTTTCACAAAAGTGTTATTAAATCATGTTTTTATTACACTTGCATATGCATGAGTTCTGAACCTTGAAGCTAGATCTTAGTGACATAACTCCTTTGTCCTTTGTTTTTGGTTTGGTCAGTCTTTGCGTCAATGTTATGCTCTTTATCATGATTTTGTGTCAAGCTAACGGATCCCCGGTTATGTCCTTCTTTAGTTCTCGCCACATTGTGTGTTGGTCCAAAACTATATAAATGGGTCAGACCATACATATGGTCCAAACCTAGTGGTACAGCTTTTGGACCCCTTTGTTTTTATCTTTTGATTCGGCTAACTACTCTTTTATAGTACCTTTGTTATGTTCTAGGTAAGACTTTCCTACTACTAAGGTTTGAAATTAAAGTTAAGAACTCTTATATATACAAGTTTAATGGAAGTAATTTTTATCTTAGCAAGTACCTATCTATCTACAAACTTAGATAAGGAAGTGAGAGATATATCTGCATACTGCATACATAACATAGGAGGGCATAAATATGATAATTTTTATCTACATGTAAGGGTTTCTATATAGCCCACTATCAGTGTTGAGGTAGGAGGAATAATATAGGTTATTAGTTGCATGCACATCAACACAAAGAACTAGGAGAACTACATTTAGTTTGAAATGTAGTGCAACACTCAATGACTCACATACGAGGTGAATACTAAAGTCAATCTAACTCGAGCATTTGTATATTTATTTTCATATCTAATGGTTGTTTGAGTGTGTTGTAGGATAACTAGGGTTTTTATTATAGGTTCAAGTGTGACATCTTGAGTTTTGTGTAAAGTTAAAGATACTAAAACCAATAAATGATGTGTTGTCATGCAAAATGTCTAGCATGATAATTTTTTTAAAAATCGTGACAACCTAACCCATATTTGAAAATCCCTCTCTAGGTCAATGTAAACCTATCCTCCATCCAACTTGGTTTCTATGTTACCCTCATAATATCCTGTAGGAATATGATAAAATTATTTTCAAAGTATGTTTTATGTGCATGAAGGTGATTCATGGATTTATTTAAAACCATTCAAAACGAATTGCTCCTGGAGGCCCAAAAAGGCCTATTTTCAAGCTTTTTCACACTGATGGACACCCCTTAGAAGATGACTGCTCAGAAAACCCTACCTAGTATTTGTGTAGAGGAGCTACAAGATGCACTGAAGTGATTTAGGAAAGTTCTGGAAGAAAAATAAGGTTTAGGAACAAGTTATGTAAAATCGGGTCTTTGTGGGCAAGGTATTGGGAAATGCAAGTTCTAAAAGCTAGTCACCTTGTTCAAAGGATTTTAGAATCCTCATGAATTTTTGGGAGATTATCCCTTAGACATTGAAAAGATAACATATCTATAGACAAAAATCACACACTTTTGGTATTTGTCTAGTCCCGATTACATACTACTATTCATATAATTCCTATGTACAAAAAGTAATAATTAACCCATGTCTTTGGACACCTTTATTTGTTTTATGCTTCTGCTTTCAATCTCACACTCTTACTTGCTCAGTCTATCTTTTTAACTTTTTGAATTTTTCATCCTATACACAAGCACCTAGCCAAGACAATAGCGCCCAGCGCTCTTGTCCCCTCTCGGGCACCCCCGTCCTCTTCATACTTTGCTTGCACTTTTTGGGTCCTTTCTAGTCGTTTGAGCATCTTATCTTTTTGGTAGTCAGCCTTTTCGGGGTTAATTACAAAATTCAAGCAAGGGGACCATATAAATATAAAGCTATGTGATCATAATAAGGGACAAAACACTAAGCATTACTTATCACCACCTAAGGTTGCATCCATCAAAGCATTTATAGCTCCATTTGCATCCATCTAGCTCCATAACAAGGGATAAAGGTTGGTTCATCTACATCACACTTAATAGGAGGGCAGTTTATTCTAATCCATGCACATATTATTTATATTCTACATATAGCTACTTACTTGCTACTTCAAGTGTGACGCACACAAGATCAACTAAGGACACAATTTCACACATGCAAACACACACAAACAACATTAGGTCCGAGATGTAGTGCAATGCTCGATTTATAAGTCCACCATTGTGGCGGATGAGGAAAGTCTAAGCCCTCATTTTGTAACTTTATTTTTTATGATTTGATGTCTATTTGAGGATTTTACAAGTTCTTTCTTCATATTAGGATAACAACGACCTTGGTGATCTTACAAATGACATACATGTGACAAAAAGATGAACAAGTGTGAATCCCTAACCATACTCATATCGTAACTAGGTTCTGACCTTTCGCTATAGACTAGGGCATCTAGAAACTATACCAGAGCTCCCCGTGCACCCTCATCCCTCTCTAGGCACCCCAATCTAGTCAAATCGCCTAGATTCGCATTTTTACAGCTTTTGTGTGATGGTCTTCCATTCTGTTTAGTTGGTCTCCACTACGACACGCCTTACTAACTCTTCGAATCAGCTAAGGCTCTTCTAACCCAATTTTCTCTTAGGGCTTTATATTGAAATTTATTGAAGTGTGGATCCTTCTAATCATTTTGGAAGATGAAAGGTCATGACCATTTCTTTTAAATCCAACATGGGAAGATGAAAGGTCATGATTGTTTCTTTTCTCATCTTCATTCTATTTCTACTACATGTGCCCATATCGGGAAGATGAAAGGTCATGACTTTCAAACTTCTAGGGTTGGAGCTTTTGGACTTCTTAAAGGATTGTAATCCTATAAATAGAGGTGTTAGGGTATCTTGAATATATCTTGTGTGTTCAAGAGGTCTTGAGTCTTAGTGATCAAGAGGTGATCAAGAGTGATCAAGGTTAAGCAATTGGGTGTCAATTGTGGTTTAGATGTGGTTTAGCATCTTTGGAATTCTTGTTGTGAGTTCATAACTGAGAGAAGACTGTGAGATTGTTTTACTCTTGTTGATAATAAAATCTGAGCAAGTTCTTGGTGGACGTAGCCCACATTGGGTGAACCACATTAAATCTTGTCTTGTCTTCTTTTGTGCATTATTTATTTATGTTGTTATATTTCTACATGTATAATTCTACTATATAGTTTCCTACTACTGTGATTTGAGGAATTATTTCCACATATTTGTTCTCTAATTCCTAACAACTGGTATCAGAGCTTTGGTGGTTTTTTTTGAAGTGGTAAATCACAGGGAAAGTTTAGCTTGAGTGGGAGCTATGGCGGATGAGGGAAGATCAAGGGTTGAGAAGTTCAATGGGTAGAACTTTGGTTTGTGGAAGATGAAAATGGAGGATTACTTATATCAAAAGGACCTCCATGTTCCTTTGGCTAGAAAAGCAAAGAAACCTACAACCATGTCGGATGAGGATTGGGAGTTGCTTGGATAGAAAGGCACTTGGGAAATTCGTTATGCCTTGCATCTTTGGTTGCTTTCAACATATCATCAGGAGAAGACCACAAAGGTCTCATGAGTGCATTGGGAAGTTATATGAAAAACCCTCTGCCTCTAATAAAATATTTTTGATGAAAAATTTATTTAATATGAAGATGTCTGAGAATGGTTCTATTGTTGTTCATTTGAATGAATTTAATACGGTTGTGAGTATGTTAAACTCGGTAAAAATTGACTTTGATGATGAGGTCAGGGATTTGTTGATTTTGTGCTCCTTACTAGATAGCTAGGACAACTTGGTTATGGCTGTAAGTAATTCAGTCTCTAATAATTCAAAGCTGAAGTTTGAGGATGTAATAGGTGTGATCCTAAGTGAGGAAATGCGAAGGAAGAGCATGGAGATTCTTCTACTTCTAGAAATGCTTTGATGGTGGAGAGTAGAGGGAGAAAAAAGAATAGAGGGAAAGGTAACCATGGGAAGTCGAATGATCATGGAAGGTCAAATCCAAGAGTAAGTTAGAATGTTGGCACTGTGGGAAGGTTGGTCATGCTAAGAAATATTGTTGGGCTCTTCGGGATAAGAAGAACAAGAAGGAGGAAACTAAAGAGGTAAATGTGGCGGATGATGTTTGTCAGGATGCCTTAATTCTTTCTTTAGATAATATTGTTGAGTCTTGGGTGTTAGATTCAGGGGCTTCTTTCCATGCCACCCCACATAGACATTACTTTACTGATTTTGTTCAAGGAGATTTTGGACATGTATATCTTGGTGATGATGAACCATGCGAATAGTAGGGAAAGGTTGTGTTCGGGTGAAAATGTAGAATGGGAACACATGGCTACTTAAGGATGTCAGGCATGTGCCTAAGTTGAGGTGGAACTTGATATCAGCGGTCAACTAGGTAGTGATGGTTGTATGGTCAGTTTTACAATGGATTCTTGGAAGGTTACCAAGGGAGCTCTTGTGGTTGCAAGAGGTAAGAAAATTGGTACTTTGTATTTAACCAGTGGTGTTGATTATTGTAATTTAGTTGTTGCAGATGGAGATGCAACTTTGTGGCACCAGAGACTCGGTCATATGAGTCAAAAGGGCATGTAGATTATAAAGGACAAGTTTCCCAGATTAAAGGAGTTAGATTTAGACTTCTATGAGGACTGTGTTTATGGAAAATAGAAGCGGTGAGATTCCTCAAGGTTGGACCTACCAAGAAGGAGGGTAAGTTGGATTTAGTGCATACAGATGTATGGGGGCCAACTAAGGTAAACTCTATTGGTGGTTCATGTTATTATGTCACTTTCATTGATGATGCAACTAGAAAAGTTTGGGTATATTGCATTAGAAATAAATCTGATGTGTTTGAAACCTTCAAAAGATGGAAAGCCTTGGTTGAGAATGAAACAGGTCTCAAGTTGAAATGTCTCAGGTCGGATAATGGAGGGGAGTATTGTAACAATGAATTTCTTGATTACTGTTTGGTAAATGGGATCCACAAGAAAAGAATGGTTCCAAATACTCCATAGGAAAATGGAGTGTCAGAGAGAATGAACAGACAATCATGGAGCATGCTAGGTGCATGAGGTTACATGTGGGGCTACCACTCATGTTTTGGGTGGAAGTGGTGAGCACAACTATTTATCTGATTAACAGAGGACCCTCTATGGCTTTGGATGGAGGTATACCTGAGGAGGCTTGGTCTGGTAAGAAAATTGATTACTCATTTCTTAGAGTATTTGGATGTGAGGTATTTGTTCACATTGATAAAGATGATAGGACCAAGTTAGAGGCTAAGTCTGAGAAATGCACCTTTGTTGGATATGGTGAGGATGACTTTGGTTTCCGTGTTTGGAGTCTTAAGGACAAGAAAATATTTTGGTCTAGAGATATTGTCTTTAATGAAAAATTCATGTATAAAGATTAGTTGTAGGAACAAAAAGAGGAATCAAAGAAATAATACACAGTGTTAGAGGACATTGTGGATAACAAGGTGTCCAAGGGGCCGGTTCAAGTGCAGCATGTTCCGGCACAACCAGTTTAGGAACCTACTCATCAGAACCCCAAACTCCTGAGGTGAGAAGGTCTTCTAGGGTAAGAAGGGAACCTGAATGATTTACTCCATCTTTGAATTATTTATTGCTCACTGACAGTGGAGAGCCAAAGTGCTTTGAGGAAGCAGTGTAGGTGGATGCCAGGAAGAAGTGGGAGCAGGCCATGGATGAAGAGCATAGATCTCTTATGGAAAACCAGACTTGGGATCTAGTGGAGCTACCCGAGGGAAAGAGAGCATTGCAAAACAAGTGGGTGTATAGAATCAAAGAGGAAGATGGAGGCAGGAAAAGATACAAGGCCGGTTGGTGGTCAAGGGATTTACACAGAAGAAAGGTATAGACTTTGATGAAATTTTTTTCTCTGTTGTTAAAATGACTTCTATTAGGATTGTTCTTGGTTTAGTAGCAGTAGAAGACTTGCACTTAGAGTAGTTGGATGTGAAGACTGCATTCCTTCATGGTGAGTTGGAGGAGGAATTGTATATGTAGCAGCCACAGGGTTATGAGGTCAAAGGGAAGGAGAGGTTAGTGTGCAAATTGAAGAAGAGCTTGTATGGCCTGAAACAAGCTCCACGGCAGTGGTACAAGAAGTTTGATAGTTTTATGTAGGAGCAGGGTTACTCCAGGTGTCACTCAGACCATTGCATGTACATCAAGAAGTTTCTTGATGGTAGTTATATTATTTTGTGCTCTGTATGTGGATGATATGCTTGTTGCAGGGAAGAACATGCAGGAAATAAAGGTACTCAAGAAGTAGCTAGGTGACTCCTTTGCTATGAAGGATTTGGGGGCAGCAAAAAAAATCCTTGGTATGAGAATAACTCGAAAGGAAAGAGAGGAAGCTGGTGTTATCTCAAGAAGAGTACATAAAGAAGGTCTTGGAGAGGTTTAGTATGAAGATGCTAAACCGGTTAGTACCCCTTTGTAGGTCACTTTAAATTATCAAAGGAGTAGAGTCCCAAGACTGAGGAGGATAAAATCCAGATGTCCAGGTACCTATACTCATCAGTGGTTGGTAGCTTGATGTATGCTATGGTATGCACTAGGCCTGACATTTCCCATGCAGTGGGAGCAGTGAGTAGGTTTATGAGTGATCCAGGTAGAGAGCACGGTAGGAAGTGAAGTGGATCCTTCGGTATTTGAGAGGGACCATGGGAGAAGCATTGTGTTTCAGGTGGATCGACACTACATTGTGTGGTTATGTAGATTCGGACATGGCAGGAGATTTGGATAGCAGAGGAGGAGCACGACAGGTTATGTATTTACAATTGGTGATACAATGGTGAGTTGGATTTCATGGTTACAAAAGGTTGTGGCTTTGTCAACCACAGAGGCTGAGTATGTTGCTGCCACAGAGGCAAGCAAGGAGATGATTTGGCTATATCAATTTGCTTGATGAGTTGGGTCATAAGCAGGAAGTTGGGAGACTACACAGTGATAGTCAGAGCACTATTCATTTAGCGAAGAACTCCTTTTCACTCTAGGATGAAGCACATTCATCTGAGATATCATTTCATCAGGGAAGCTTTGGAAGAAGATAAGTTGAAGCTGGAAAAGATTCATACTAGTCAAAATCCTATGGATATGATGACCAAGGCGGTCACAAGGGAGAAGTTGAAGTTGTGTTCAACTTTGATTGGCCTTCATGGTTGATAATGAAGGGTTGAGAACTTTTCTCAGTAGGAACAATCTCCAAGTGGGAGATTGTTGGGGTGTGGAGCCTATTTTTGGTCTTCTCAAATTAGTATTGAAGTGTGGAGTTTGAATTGGGAAGATGAAAGGTCATGACCATTTCTTTTCCAGCCATGGGAAGATGAAAGGTCATGACAGTTTCTTTTCCATCCATGGGAAGATGAAAGGTCATGACTTTCAAACTTCTAGGGTCAGATTTTGGACTTCTTAAAGGATTGTAATCTTATAAATAGAGGTGTTAGGGTATCTTGAAGATATCTTGTGTGTTCAAGAGGTCTTGAGTCTTAGTGATCAAGAGGTGATCAAGAGTGATCAAGGTTAAGCAATTAGGTGTCAATTGTGGTTTAGATGTGGTTTAGCATCTTTGGAATTTTGTTGTGAGTTCATAACTCGAGAGAATACTATGATATTTTCTTTACTATTGTCGATAATAAAATTTGAGCAAGTTCTTGGTCACTGCACAACATTTTTAGCATTCTCATCTACAAATGTTACATCTAAATGGGTTCCTAAATATGATTCTTCTATGTCTAATGAGCACTACGCCATCACTTCTAATGGTCCTACGAAATTCAAGCAAAGGCTTAAGAAATTGCCTCTCAAAATAAATATAACACCTCCTCCTCTCAAGACATCTATGGCATTACCAAGGCAAAGTACACAACCACTTCTCACAATCATTCCACCTTCTCCTATCAAGTCTTTTACAGTGTCATCAATACCACCAAAGCTGCCACCATTCAAGCTTTCTCCCCATCCCACTCCACTTCCATTTCCAATTTGTTTTTTCAAAGCAAATGCTCCTTCTATGAAGGGTCAAGACACATTTTAAATTCCACCATCATCACATGGTCCTGATGTTACTTCCACCACTACACAGCTACTTAATCTTTGGTAGGAGAATTTTTTTAACCCCATTTCCCGATGACGCACTCTTGTGCTTCGGTTCACACTTTATTGTTAAGGGCATCATATACATATGAACCTCACACACTACACCATAGACATTATACATTACTCACCTTCACAAAATCCTACATCTTTATACATACACATCATCTTACTTCCTACATTTTACATCCTACATCTATCATGTGCCATTCACACTTTGTGCTTCATCCATCATACACATTCTACACCTATATTATCTACACATCTTTCATTACATCCTACATTACACACTTTGCACCTCACATGGAATTCTCTCATCACATCCACTATACACATATTACACATTGTACTCATCTACTTATATGTGTTGCACTCAAGCACTCTATGGTGCACTCTAGTCTCACATCCATACTTGGACTATTGAGGGTATACATGTCCAATGGACCGCATCACATTCACACATTTAACCATTCAATATTTTTCTTATGTGAAATTCATATATTAGTTATATACGTTATAGGCTACATCATCACTTCCACTTGCATCATTTAGTGATATACACCATAGGATAAATCATCACTTCTTCTAGCATCCTTTAGTGATATACACTTTAGGCTAAATCATCACTTCTTCTAGCATCCTTTAGTGATATATGCTTTAGGATAAATCATCACTTCTTCTCGTTATCTTGTTGTGATATATGCTTTAGGCTAAATCATCACACATTCTCACACCTCATCTCTATGTCACATATCATCATTACACATTTATCACATCACGCTACACACAACACATCATTCAAACCATTTCCCGATGACGCACTCTCGTTTACGATTCATTCTTGACTACTAAGGGGGCATAAACAAATTATCCTTACTCGCATACAATTCCATTCACTCGGGGCACGCTTCTCCTATCATTCACATTACATTCCATTTCACCTCATCCACAAAGATATTGCACATCTTGGTTGCATTTACTCTTGTTTGTATTTACCTATAAATGTTCACTTTATTACACATGCTAGATAGATATTTTGTATGTCATTATCTTTATCACACACACATGTGAGTTCACTTTCCTTTCTAGTTGTGATCGTAAATTATACAGATCTATACATGCAGCATGATTTCTCTGCGTAGTACCTGTACACCCCAAAACAGCTCTTGGGGGCATCCACTTTCGTATACCATAGGTGTTATTATTTCATTTTTTCCACAACACACTACTTTATCGATTATACATGCTTTTGACATACAATTTATCTTTCTAACATGTTAATGGGTGCTTCATGTGCAACATTTTTTTATAGGACTATTTTCCACCATGGTTATCTATTACATTGCTTGTACTTTCTTGTCATTGTATGCCTTTGTTTGTGAGATTTTCCCTTTGTCTTGTGTGCACACTTGTATGTTTTTGGCTTCATCGGCCTTAATTGTCTTATGACACCATGAGTGGTGTCCTATGTTTGTAACCCACTTTTTGTGGTTCACATTGTCTTCTTGTGTGTTTTAGCTTACATATTGTTTGTCTAGCTTACACTTCATCTTATACATGCATTATTTTCTTTGTTGTACTAACACTTATCTCCCAGCCACTTGTTTTCATGTACCTTGGTTTCTACTAAACAAATTCCCCCCTGCAAGGTAGATTTTCAGCACAGCTGTCAGTCCTCTTTTGGGTTGCATACTCCTACAACGATGTCACATGTGCCCCCAAAAATGGGGGCATCATTTAGGTGAATCAGTCACCCCATATAGCAGTCTACACACAATATACAACATTGTACCTTTACAACACAGTTCAGGGCTCAAAATCAAACTTGAGTCCTTAGTACAATAATGTCTTGCCTAGAGCACCTATAACCAAGGGCAGTTACACAATGATTGGGTTCAACATTCATGTAAATCTACACATTGGCTTAAGCATGGTAGATTTTCCTTAACACATGTGTTAGTACACATCATCTGTAGTGGTGTTTTATTTCAGGGGCGGTTAAAGGTTAGAGGATAACACCATACCTTCCTCTTTATATTACTTTTGTTGTGGCATCGGATCACCCAAAAACTAGATAGTACATGAGATCTCTAAAGTTTTGGGAAGCAGTTAAAGGTTGGAGAATGACGCCAAACAGTTTTTCCCTACAATTCTTCCATTACATTGGCATGAGATCACCCAAAAAACTCACAGGATCCTTTATACACCCTTTTCTCATCACAAATCAGGTGCACATGTTCCTTTTTTCATTTTCATAATTTTTACATATTTTTATACATATACATGCATATTTGACTACTTGATCGTCTTCTCTTTTACAATTTTGTCCATATGGGAAGCAGGTAGTCAACATCATCAACATCACACACATCGACTCCAACAACAAGTACAATATCAACATATGCACATGCGCTTTCACCCTAGGTTCACTTTCATCACCTTTTTACACTTTTGCATCTTTATTCTCCACACTCCAACTTTTTATCACTCCATGCTTTGTCTAGTCCCTTGGCATGCCTTTTACATCAATCTATATGGATATCAGGTATACATCTCTATATACTTTATGTAACTAAGTATTCTTCTCACCAACATAAAGTGGGGGAAAATTTAGACACAAAATCATGTACTTTGTGTATTTATCTAGTCCTGATTACATACTACTATTTATATGATTCTTAAGTACGAAAAGTAATCATTAACCCATGTCTTTGGCCACCTTTATTTTCTTTATGCTTCTACTTTCAGTCTTGTACTCTTTCTCGGTCTGTCCCTAGCTAAGATAGTAGTGTCGGCGCTCCTGTCCCCCTCTAGGCACCCATGTCCTCTTCATACTTTTCTTGCACTTTTTGGGTCCTTTCTAGCCATTTGAGCATCTTATCTTTTTAGTAGTCAGCCTTTTCGAGGTTAATTACAAAATTCAAGCAAGTGAATCATATAAATATAAAGTTATGTGATCATAATAAGGGACCAAGCACTTATCACCACCTAAGGTTACATCCATCAAAGTATTTATAACTCCATTTGCATCCATCTAGCTCCATCACAAGGGAAAAAGGTTGGTTCATCTACATCATACTTCATAGGAGGGGAGTTTATTCTTTTCCATGCACACATTATTTAAATTCTACATCTAGCTACTTTCTCACTACTTCAAGTATGATGTGTACAAGAGCAACCTAGGGAAAAATTCCACACACACACATACAGAACTACATTGGTTTTGAGATGTAGTGCAATGCTCAGTTATAAGTCCACAATTGTAGTGGCTACAGATAGTCTAACCCCTCATTTGGCAGGATTTGATGTCTATTTGAGGGTTTTATGTGTGTTTTCTTCATTGCAAGATTACAGCGACCTCGGTGATATTATAGCGACACACATGTGACAAACGATGAACAAGTGTGAAGCCCTAATGACCATATCGAAACCGAGTTTCGACCTTTTCAGAGACCATGGCACCCGAAACCAAACCGATTACCCCAAGCACCCCCATCCCTCTCTAAGAACCCCAATGACAGTAAAATCAACCAAATCTACATTTTTATAGGCTTCGTGTGATAATCTTCCATTCCTATTCACTGGTCTCCATTGCACACGCCTCACTAACTATTCAAATCAGCTAAGGATCTTCTAACCCTCTTTACACTTAGGGTTTTATATTGTTATTGTTTAGTTGCTTGGGTATTATTTTAGTATTTTATTGTTCATTTATTTACTAAAAACTTGCATTAAATTAGGCTATAATATTACATTTTAGCATACTTTATGGTGGAACAATCAAGGAAAGATTCTAGGAACATTAAAATGTGGGAAAAAAATTGGCATTACACCAATAGTCCTCTTACAAAGTGAAACTTTATGTAAAGATTACAAACACTCCAGAAAGATTTAGAAACCTAATAAAATCTCAAGTAAGGGTATTTTTAATGATCTTCATGATCCATAGGATGGTTTAGTCTATGGTGGTTGTAAACTCTTCTTGTCACTCAAATTCTCTCATTTGCGCACAACTTGAGGAAAAAGTAAATGTATTGGTAAAACTTACTGAAGACTTAATTTTCAAGGCTTCTAAATAGTATTATTGGATTCATTGTCCCTTTTCCATAAATATTCATATATTGGATGAGAAAAATCCATTAATTTTTTAGTTTAGAGTGATGAAAATAATTATCATCGGATGACCCGAGGATGTTGGTGCGCATCCACAAGATGTTATGTGACCCAAGAATATTGGCGTGTGTCCATAAGGTGTCACCAACCCATGGATGTTGTTGCATGTCTAGAAGATGTTTTCATGCATCTAGAAGGTGTTAGGTGACCCAAGGATGTTGCTGCAGTCCGTAAGATATTGTCGCGCGTCCAGGAAGATGGAGTTAGGAATCTACATGATGAAGGAAGGTGAAAGGTTACAAGTGATGAAGGAACATAAAAGGTTGTGAAGGAATTCAAAATTCCAAAAGTCACGGGGAGGAAAAATTCATGTGGGGGAGATGAAAGGGAAGTCATAATGCTATAAATAGGAATGACACACCCATTTCAAAGGGGGTGGTTATCCTTGATTACTAGATCCCATATTCTCTCTAGAAAAAAGTGATCAAATTCCTCTATTTCCTTTTCTTATTTTTCCTCTCCATCTCAACTACACTCCATGAGCATGTACTTGTTGAATATTATGCATTGAGACTTTTTGTTTCTCATGTTTTGTTCCTTGTTATATGTGAATGGTGTCTTCTCATTTAAATCATGGATATATTCTAGTTTTAAGTAATAAACTTTGTTATACTATTTATTGTGTAAAACCCTTCTTTATATTATCTTCACACCTCTATTTCTCAAGATTTTCCCTCCCTTGTAGTATCTACAAGAAATTTTCCACAGGTGTAGGGAAGTACCCCTGTGTGATCCCCACCGAAGGGCCACCCCAAGCAATTAGAATAGTGTAAATATTTTTGTTTTGAATAAATGGAGATTCCCCATTCAAACAGATGGGGGCTTAGTCCCTCACACTATTGGTGAGATTTCACTAATTCGCCCACTCGACAAATTATTTCGCCAACATAATGACAAGACTAATATCACCAATTACAAATCTTTGTTTTCTACATGTGCAAGACTATATAGTTTAGCATATACATACCATACATTCATGAACATTTAGTACAATGTTGAACATAGAGATCCAGATTTTTGGTAGTTGATTTGACCAATTCCTTGATATTGTTCGTACGATCGCCCAATCGGCATACTCATACAACTTTTTGAACTAGCTAAGTGCCTCTTTCCCCTTTGTTCACATTTCAAATCACATGCATTTGCTAGATATTGTGATTATCGTGTCATTTTTTTATTCTATCGAATATGTAGCATAAATTTGAGTGTATTTATAGGCTTAGTTACTATATTATTATATTAAAACCCAATTAAAATAAATTAAGGTTTATACATTTTGGTGAACCCACTTTTGATCAAATCCTTCACCTAATCTAGGATATTTCAAGTTCCTTTACATTAGGCTTGTTATTTTCCTAACCCTATGGCTTCCTTAGGGCATGAATACGGTTTTTTTGATCATCTTCCCTATTATTTATGTGATTATGTCTTACATCTATGCCTTGCGGAAACATAGTGGTTACCATCCCTCTAATTAGGTCCATACAACTTTTTTGAATGCATGACATATGTTTCGGTTTCCCTCTTCATATGTTGATTGCAATGATTTCATCCATAATTATGATGAAAATTCTAATCCTCGTGTTTCAAGATAGACTATCCCGCTTTTCTCCAATACATAACACTTTTACTCCCCCTACCCATGCAAAAGTAAAAGGCTTGGCTAAGACCATAACATTTCTATGTACCCCTCCCACTTCCAAATGTGTTAGTGATCCTAGTTGTGACAAAGAAATGTAGTTGGTTGGGACAGTGATGGTGAATAACCACCTTCCCCTCCATAAGCTGATGACCTTCCTACAATCACAAATCTTATATATTCTAGTGATGATGAGTGTTTCTAGCCTACATGAGGACAATATTTTATCTATCCTTACATTAATCAAGTGGTGAGCCTTATGTTTCGATGATGAGTTATCTTCCATTCATAATGAGTTTCCTAGTTATGACATACACGATGATCCTAGTCCCTTGGACATGAAATTAATGAACATGTCTATGTCTCTCCCACTCCTCTTGCATGCAAAACTAATGACTTTGATATAAAACTTCCTATTTCACATAACAAGGTTCTAATTTTGTTTCTACTCTTCCTATCAAATGTGAAATAAACGATCATGCTTCAGCACTAATAATATTTCTATTAATACTCTTGAATACCAAAATGATACAAATGATTATATTTCTATTTCACATATTATGATTGATACAGCTTGTATTTCTACTTCTCTTAAAAACAAATGTAATGATGTCATTATTACTTCCCTCCACTACTTTTTTCCTCCCACTCCTAAAGGTGATAGTGATCCTATTTGTGAGAGTAATGTAGTTGGTTGGGACAATGATGGTGAACAACCACCTTCCCCTCCATACGTTGATGACATTCCTAACAATCACAAATCTTATATATTTTAGTGATGATGAGTGTTTCTATCCTATATGAGGACAATATTTTATCTATCCTTACATTTTTCGATGGTGAGCCTTATGTTTCGATGATGAGTTAGTTTCCATTCATAATGAGTTTCCTAGTTATGACATACACGATGATCTTAGTCCCCTTGCATATGATATCAATGAACATGTGTGTGTCTCTCCCACTCCTCCTACATGAAAAATAATGGATTTGATAGAAAACTTCCTATTTCACATACACATGATTCTAATTTTGTTTCTACTATTCCTATTGAATGTGAAATAAATGATCATGTTTGCACTAATAATATTTATACTAATAATCTTGAATACCACAATGATACAAATGATTATATTTCTATTTCACATACTATGATTGATATAACTTGTATTTATACTTCTCCTCTTGAAATAAAATGTAATGATGTCATTATTACTTCCTCCACTACTTATAGATGATAATGTGCATGATGATGGAACTGTTTTTTTCTATTAGCTAAAATGAACATGTTGTTTTTTCTAGTTTCATTTGATACACATAATACATATTCCTCTTCTAGTGCGAATGATTTTCTTATGGATAATAGTAATATTCCTTTCAAACCTCGATGTGCAACCAAGCTTGTAGAATCCCAAGTTCCACCTATTGAGACATCACCCAACATTGCATTTAAATGAAATATTGTTCTTGTATTAATGGCAAGATACAACCCTTAAATGAGCCTCTAGACATTTATGGCATACCTCCTTAAGAGGCCCTCTCTCTTATGTATGAATTAGGATATTTACAATGTAAAGTACATAATTTGACCCTAAAGTGAAAATATTACTATGCTAGCATTGATTTCAATACTATTTATGGAAATCCTATTCGACATAACTCTTCCAATCTTAATTCCCTAATAATTTTGTCATGCTTTCATTCTAACTATTTGATGATACCTCAAATCCTTACCTACATCTCAAATCTTTCCCTAAGAGTCTCACAAGAGAGGCTATGTATTTGTTTACTCACCTTCCTAGCAGATCTCTAATTACTTTTCTAGAACTTGAAGATGTTTTCCTAGCTCACTTTAGTTGCAATAAAGGCCCTAGGGCTACATATGAGTGTTTACCCTCTTTACATCAAGGTGAGACTAAACTTGTATTTAATTATATCTTACATTTCAAAGCAAACATGCACTTATTATTATATCAACCCATTGATCTAGAGATGTAATATATCTTTTGTGAGGTCTCATACAACCTCTTAAGGAACAATTACTTTACGACACATGTGATTCATTTACTAAGATTTGTCTACGTGTTATTGATCTAAAGTGAGAGCTTACACTCCCACATCAACCTCGTGCCTCCCGATGTGAATATTTCAGTTGCTTCTATCATGCATGACTATGATACACCACCAAAATTGGTACCTAATGATACTCAAGTTAAGGTTTTGCATTGTGGTAACACTTTTATAATCCCAAGCCTAAACCAAGAGTTATCCCAAAGAGTGCCCCAGGCCTAAGCACAAACTAGTCTATTTTGTCAAATTCATTGTGATTTATTTCCCACAAGATATCTTACTCACACTACTATATTTGGAGTTAATTCGGTTACCATTTCATGACCATAATATTCCTCGCTAGTTTTAAAGAGCGAAGGGAAGATTTTTTTGCATTTTTCATCATATTAACGAACACTGTGACAATGATTGTTACGCATGTGATTAGAAGCTTAAGTTACTTATAGATAAAGGAATTAGTGCTTTCAAGACATGTCATTCTAATAGAGATACTTCACCTCCTCCGAGACATCATTCAACAACAAGTGTTGCTTTAAATATGTAATCCTTCACTAATAAATCAAAAATTCTTCTAATGATGAAGTTATTCCTCCACAACCCATATACAAATGGTTGTCGATGGAGTAAAATTTTATACCAAAATTTGTGCACATAACTCATACAAGCTATGTGGTACTATCGATGATACGTCTAGTTAAGCTTGAGCTTCATGTTTAATTTGTACCAAATACACTTTCAAGTTCTAGAGTAACTACTCACACTTAGCCACACTTGATTTCTCCATCACAATGTATTACTTACCCGTATGTTACACTCAATATCTATGTCTCTTCTTACTACTACCATTCCACTTAGTACCTCACGAAATATATGAGGACCACCCTTCCTTATTTCTTAATAACATGTTTCCTCTCCATATATGCTCATGAGATCTTAGGTAGAGCTAACACACATACCAACCATTATCTCATCACTATACACGTATCGATGATTGCACAATCAATTTCTTAAATCACACAATCCTTATTCATCTATATGTATTTTCATAACGTCTATATTATATTTTTACACCTCACACGCATTTCTTACCAATATCAATACTCCATCTATGTCATCCAAATGTTAAAAATGTACACATTCAATACCAAGAAATAGTGCCAACATCACATAAAACCATGATATAAAAACCTATATCCATACATCTCTGTTTCGCTAATAAGTTGCATACGTATGAGCAAAATAGATAGGGTAAGGGTGAGGAGGAATACTTGTGAATGAAGGTGGAAGGTAGAGTGTGTGCGTTCTGATTTCCCGATCTAGTGCTGATTGTGAGAACTTCATTTTTTCTAGGAGGAACTACCTGTGAATGCAAAACAAGACCACAAGAGGAATATTAAACAATATATGTCAGTGGACTACCTAGCATGTGCTAGATCTAGGAAGTGTGATACTTCCTAGATGGTTGTCAATCCACTATTTAATACAATTTAATGCAAGAAATAACATAAATAAACAACATCCTACTATAGTTGATATGATTTAGGTATCTCATTCAAATACAATAAGAAAATCTAATCTAATGGGTAAGGTTATGATCAGATCTAGAGGTTGGGTAGGTAGCCAAGGTGACTAGAATAAGTCAGGATCAGTTTTGGATGGTTTGGGCTATTTGGGTGAATGTTATTAGGTTGTTGTTATAGGAAAAATTACCAGACATAGAGACGACGCGGTCCTCGATATGACCGATGCCAGTTGAGAGAAAACCGACGATGGTTTGGGTTAACCAGCATTGGTAGGGGTGAACTAGTAGAAACTCAATAAACTTGGTTTTGAAGATTCTCTATGATTACACAGAGAATGGGAGAATGAGGGTTAGGTTCTAAAGACACCGAGAATTCTCGTGAGACGTCCTGGAAGTCAAGTAAAGGGATTTTGGAGGTTATAGGTGGTTAGGTGGATGGATTGATAGGAAGGTGGGAAATGATGGGATACAAAGGAGACTAGGAATCTCAAACAGAGATAAAGAAACTAATCTAAATAAGTATGGAAAGATGCAGATCCAAATGCACTTACTTGTATTTGCAGACCTAGTGGTTGGATGGAGGTGATGGTTGATCCATGAAACTAGTGGTTAGTGTTGTGGCAATGCTTCTCGGAATGTTACCGCGAATGCTCAACCTTCATATCAGTCTTAGCGTTGATTCAGGATGTCTGGATGTGCGAGAGAGCTCTAGTTTTGCTTGTGTAGACACCAAATTCGTGTCTTACGACCCTCTTGTGACCCACATCCCATTTCGCAACCTAACCTCATTACCTAAACTTTACACAATTATTTATTAATTACCTTGTAATTGATAAATCCACATCACCTTACCCGCCACCTCACTTTGCCACCTCATCATGACCTAGCCCTAACCCTAAACTAACCTAATTAGGACCCATGACTTGGTCTAGACTCACATCCATAACTAATGCCTCCTTACTCGCACCCAAAGCCGACCTTCTAGCCACTTGACCAAGCCCGCAACTGATCTCTCGGGAGAAAAGCAGGGAAGGTGGGCTATTTTACTAAAAATAGCCTACTTTTTCCTTACCGATGCCGGTTCCTACTCGACCGCCGTCGGTTACGCAACCGCCATCGGTTCCCTGTAAATGGGCTCCCCAAACCAAAACAACGGATCGGAATTTCATTTTGGAGATCAGTAGAAGGATTTTTAGATCAACAGAGAGCATTGCGAGCGAGGAACAGAGTCCAGATCTTCACTTGACAGAGCAGAGACGAGTAAAGAAACCAGAAGTGTTTTACAACCAAGGAGATCAACTTGCATCTCGGTCAAAACCAGTAAGTCACATCTTGCATGTCCTTTGTTATAACATTGCTTATGCTTCTTGAATCTCAGTCCTCCTAAATCCGTTTCTGAATCCACTACCCAACATGCCATTGCATCTAACTGTCATTCTTTTGCTTCTAATCATCCCATTTCCTAATATCATCCAAAACCAACCATTACAAACACCATAGCTACCAAGAAGATCGTAGAACCCACCGGTATCGGTTATCATGCAGAATCGCATCGGCCATCATCGCGACCGACATCGGTTATCGCAAGAATCGCCATCGGTTCCTCTGATCAAAAACCAGAAAACTAGCCTTTCCCCCTACCCAGTTTAACGAAATAATTTAATTGATATTTTGCAAGTCTCTTGTGTTAATTCATATTAGCAAGGGAACTGACCACCTTCGAAAGGAAGTTTTATATTTCCTGGGCCCAAGGCAGTTTCCTCATTTATTGTTTAATCAAAATCTTGTGGTCTTGTGTTCTTATTTGCAGGTAGTCCTTCCAAGACAAAAAGGAGTCTCTGCAGTCAGCCTGATCTTTCTCTACGGTACGCGCACACCATCTCGACATTCAACAGGTATTCCTCCTAACCCTAACCTCATCTGTTTCTAAAAGGAATGAAAGGATAGAAGCAACTCTATTCCCGTGAAAGTCAAACATTCCGAGCGAAACATTTTGGCACGCCCGGTGGGACCCATTTTGGGTTTCTTTCTCTTGCTTATTTTCATTTTAGGAAGCATATTTGCTGTTGCTTTTGTTATATATTTCGTAAAGAATTTGTCTTGCTTTCCTAGTTTCGCATTAGTGAAAGTCATCTCTCTTGCTTCATCGAATATAATTTTCGATTTGGGTTTAAAACACGTGCATTGCATTCCCTTGTTGTTCTTCAATTCTAGTGAACATAGATTAAGTAATGTGTCATACACGTGGGGTGATATCCACGGTATTGACAGAAATTAACCTTAGTTTCACTGCACAACACATACCGAATCACTTCACAATTAACACAACAGCTCAAACATCCCCCCTTTTCCGCGGTATTCCTCCGCCCGATTGAGGTAACCTTATAAGCCAAAACAAACTTGACATTTCCCCTAGGTCTTGTAGTTTAGGATTCTCGACATCATCTTACGTCTAAAGGCATAAGCCCACGATAACTAAAATTAACCCTAGGATTAATCTCTAGATTTGTGTGTGCCTCTCGCTTGTTTTCAATTTCTGTTTTCTCTCATCATACTTTGTCTTCTCGTGATCAATAAGTTGATAAATATACTCAACGCTGCTAAAAATCAAATTAGCAACCTTTTATATCTTCTTATCCTAGACTTTTGACACCGCATCGGTTAGGGGACCGACGCGTTTTTTCTCGTGGACCGACACCGGTTACTAAACCGATATCGATTCTCGTCTTCATCACCCCCGACAAACCAAAGAACTTGCCAAATTCATCATTCCGAGGTTGTTTTTGTTCTTGATAGATTAAAACTTTCCCGTGTGTTTGTCTATGGTTGTCATCACTGGAAGCAAGCCGCCATGGTTTCACATGCCCGCTTTCCGTGTCTTTGCCTCGAATCACCCCTTCACATTCTATAGGGAACCCTATGGACACTAGTGAGATCCCTCAAATTCCTGTAGGAGACAAGGACTTTGCCAAATTTCTGGGATGCTAATCCCAGCCCTGAAAAATACTATTTGTCTCATGCCCCCGACCGTACGCCTGATGGTCAGCTCCTTATTGGCATGCCTATTAGTATAGCTGCTCATTTAGCTCCCACTCCTCCTGATAACAATGCCTTACTTCTTGCATCTCTAGCCCCGTCTCCCAATCCGACGGCTTCAGAGGTTCATACGACCCCGATTAGCTTTCCTTTGTTAACCTTGGACCCCACGTATCGTTACCACCAACCCCCCTATCTCATCTCTCTTTCTTCGACCACTCCATTCATGACTTACTCTCCACCTATTCACACGAGCTTTCCTTCTCAAGCTCCACCTACCTTTTCATTCCCATACACGTATCCAAAGAACCTCAACACCTTATATGGGACATCCCTATTCTCAGGCACCATCATCTCATCCAACCACAGATTTCATCAAACAAATGATGGACAAAATGCAAAACCTGGACGCTTCTGCTTCAGAAGTCGTAGCGCCTTGACATACGAGCAAGTTTGTCGAGAGCCCATTCACCCTTCTCGTCCCCTTCATTCATATCCTCCTCAATGGGAGTTGCCAAAGTTTACTCGTTTTAACAAGAAAGAGGATCCTCAACAACACTTGCGATCATTTAGACATGCTTGTCATTTGATTGCCCATGATGATGCCTTGTTACTCCGCACCTTTCCCATGTCCTTATCAGACTCGCTTGAGTGGTACAAAGCTTTAACCCAAAGACTCAATCTTCTCTTTTAACCAACTAGCCCAATCTTTCTTGGATCATTTCTCCATTAACATTGCCAAGAAAGTATCTATCATCGACCTCTATGCCATCCGACAATTTGAAGACGAATCTATCGCAGATTTCGCTGGACGATGGCGGGCCTTATCAACCAACTTACGTATGCCTTGCCTCAAACCGAACTCATTGAACTATTTACGCGGGCTGCGCTAAGCACATCTCCCCTACCCTCCAAATTCAAACTTTCCGCACATTCGACGAGGCCTTTACCATGGCTCTAAACTTGAAATTCGAGCCTTAGAAGAAGAGAAATTGCGGTTGCAGAACAAAACCCCAATTCCGAACTCCTGATTCTACCAACAAGCCAAACACCACCACTCCTCACGCGTCCACTTCTTCTAAATCAAAAGGAGCTGTCCACGCGGTAATGGTCAAATCTCAAACACCGTCCAATACTCCGCCGAAAACCACTTATAAGTACAAAGCCGAGCCCACCAATTACACTCCTCTGGGAGAAACTTATGGCATCATCCTCGGAGAAATTGCTCAAAGCCGGGCTATCACCTTGCCCCCTGTTAAACCTCACTCTGGGTTTGACTCCACCCGCGCAATACCTTCCTGGTACAAAGAAAATGACTTTTGTAACTTTCACCGCGTAAAAGGACATAGTCATGAAAACTGCAAGATGTTGAAAAACATAGTGCAGGAAATGGTTGACGCAGGGGATATAACCCTCGATAATCCTAACGCCCCTGCTAACCGAAATCTGAAAATTTTCAACAAGCCATTTCCGAATCACTCGTCCAACAGTAACGTGAACCAAGATATCTTAGCCGAGGAGAGTGTTCATGAGATCCATGCAGTCTTCGATTCTCAGCCAAAAGCCTCTATTGAAAAAATTTTAAATCAAGCCTCTCCACCAACACAGGAGTTTGAACCTCCTTCACCACCATCAAGCCAAAGTGAAATCATTCCTTTACCCATAGAAGAGTTAACTGCCTGGACTTCTCTTCTCATCGACGAGTCTTCTTACACCACATCCCTACAAGACTGTGAGCGGATGCTATCTAATTTATCTATTTCCCAAACGTCCCCTTCTACCACTCTTGCTACACAAGAGGAAGGCTCGCCACTCCTTTTGACATCCTTAGACGAGAAATCTCTTACACTAACATCACCACATTCTTTAAATGTGACAGATCCCCTCGAACACGCCCCTACCTATTAGTCCCTCATCGCCTAAATCTTTTCAACGACCGGTTGACCTCTTAACATCTATTGATACAAAGGCCTCATCTACCTCCCCGTGTCACACCCGCAGGGACTAGAATTACAACCCACCTTTCTTCCGCATAAAAAATTACAAATCACACTGAGACTGTCATTCCACGTAAGATGACAGCGGGCCTATGGGAACGCTTTGAGTACCCCTTTTTCTACTCAAATGCAAATGACTGATCCCGATGTCTCCACCATATACCCGAAGTGCTTGCGTGCTTAAAATGCCCCTGCTCTCACCTTCACCCCCTCACCTCTACCAAATGCCCCGTCCACTTCTATCAACTTAACCAGATCTTCCCCTATGCTTGGGACCTCACCAATGCCCGGGCCTAACGCACCCGCCTAAGTGACTCGATCTATCCAAAATAAATCTGCTCCGCCACCTAGAGACAAACTCAATCCGTGCCCCTATCCCAATCAAAACCATCATCGTCATACCTACCTTCCATATTGGGACCCCATCCTCTACCTTACATCAATATATCATACCTCCCGTGTTTTCTTGAACAACCTACGCCTTCCGCACCTATACAGAAATTCCAGGTATAAGCAACACCGCACTCCGCGTATCCTGTCCACCTATCAACCCTAAACAAATTCCATCATCAAAAGATTTGTTTTCAGTCACTCCTATTTCCCCGTGGTTGTTTTCTGATACCACGTCATCTGCGGCCTCATCATCCAACATAGCTTCTGCGCCAAAGAAATCACGTTTAGTAAAAACCATGTATCAACACCCCTCGGCTAAACCACCACCCATACGAACTAACCACGCCCAAACATTACCAAAACCCGCGCAATCAATACCCTCATCCTCTCCTGATTTTGACCCACTCAAAGGATCTTACGCCAAAATCCTTGCTATGTTGGTGGAGAATGCGACCATTTCCCTACCTCCACTTAGACCTTATGACCCGTCTAAGCCCCGACCTATGGGTTACGATGAGTCTAAAATCTGTGCTTATCACCGCACACCAGGACATGATGTGGAGGGATGCAAAGCTCTAAAACCATCCTTCGCCACCACCTCTCCCGGATAGAAAGATTAAGAAAGACAACTTACGAAGGGAGAAACCTTTAGTTTCCATTCCCTCTCTATACCATCTCGTCCCCGCCTCACCAAGATCTCGTCATTATTACAACCCCACCTCTTGAAGACCATGAGTTATCCCAACCATCTTCCTCATCTCAGTCTACGAGATTAATATGATTAGTGTCGCTACTCGAGGGTAGAAAAACAATGGGAAAGCAAAAGAAAACACACCTGCGGCATCTCTTTCTCCGTCAAACATCCCGATTGCACCACCACCTAAAGTGGTCATTCGCGGACCCGCCTATCCCGTCTCTAATGGCATTGCCCACCGAAATATGATTAAACAGCTTCACCAATCGCCCGTAAAAATGACACTGTATGATCTCATTCAGACTTCTGAATCTCATCGACAAGCTCTCGTTGAGATCCTTCAAGGGATAGAGGTTTTACCTAATGAAACCCTGCCTGTCACCTCCATTCTAACACCCAATCACGTTGCCTCTCTCACTAAACAGCCCACTACTCCAATCACTTCTGTCTCTATACCACAAGCTGCTGCAGTCAGTTTCTCTGAAGATGAAATTGTTGACTTTGGTACAGAAGACCCTGACCCTGCCCTTTTCATTTCCGCTTACGTCCGAGACATTCGAGTACGTCGGGTTATGATTGACGGGGGCGCTAGCCTAAACATCATCTCTTCAAAAGCCTTCCAACAGATGAACATCCCTTCTAGTTGCATGTGTGCCAACCCCATTATGTTGCGGTCATTCAATGACGCTATTACTTCTACCTTAGGCACCGTGATCCTCAACATTCACGTAGGACCACGTACTTTACCCGAACTCTTCTATGTCCTTGAGGGAGAGTTCCAATATAATATATTGCTGGGTCGTCCTTGGATCCGAGCCATGGGATGCGTTCCCTCAACATTACATAGATGCATAAAATTTGAGTACGAGGGGAAGTCTTACACCGTAAAAGCTGACCCTCCCCCCTTTAAAACCTGCAATATGTTATACCGCCCGTAACGATGTGCTTATACCAATCAAGACACCCATACATTCAACCCAACCATCCTCCTCAAATGTACCTCAACCATCCACCTCAACCGCGCCTACGCCTTCAATTGATGAAACCACCATCGCAAAAACCACTTCCCTTCCCGCAGCTAACATTCCAACCTCCGACCCCTTAGTAGATGTTTTTCAGCGCCTTACGTTGGGGGAGTACCGCCTATATAACGTTAGTTCTTTCCTACCCCGCAGAGTACGAACAATTACATGCACATCCCACCTACGACCGTCACGTGGGGGAGATAATCTCTTACGGACCACCCCATTGCCGCACTAACCTAATGTATGGGGGTGTTGACGCATCCTCCATTACCCCTGAACCTCCTCTTGGTGTGGTTCCTTTCCAATCTGATTTTCAATACTTGACAAATCGTCGCTTTACCCTCACCTTCTTGACTCGCTGTGCGTGGAAAGGCTTTGGTTTTGGCCTTTACGAACAAGGCCGACATACACTCATTCCCGTGACTACCCATAAACATAATGATCGCAGTGGTCTCGGTTTTCCCGAACACCTACACAGAGACACCTCCCGTCACCGTATCCCGGAAGAAGAAGACGCGCCCTACCAAACCATCATCACCCTTTTGCCATCATCACCCACGTAATCTATAGACTCGAATCCATCCCTCCTAACTTTTTTTTTTTTTTCATAAATGCTATCTTCATAGGTCCTCTCACTTATCAACGCGATAATGACGACCCATCTTCTTTGCCCCTTCTTTATCCAGACATGATCGAAGAGGATTCACCTTTGATTAATGTTGTTGAATGCCAGGATGACGACTCCATCCTCACTTACCTTGGCGCGGATGATTCTTATATTCAACGAGCCTTACCATCTGAAACCCAAACTATGCTGAACGAATCTACCATAGAAATCAATATCCACACGGAGGAGGATCCTCACATTGTGAAGATTGGACAATCCCTTAACACATCAGAACAAGCCGCCTTTACTACCTTTCTCCGTGCTCGCAACCAAGCTTTCGCATGGTCTTACGCTGACATGCCAGGAATTGATCCTACCATCACCATCCATAACATCACCCTAAACCCCGATTCCAAACCAGTCAAACAAAAATTGAGAAAAATGCATCCACGCATTGCTCTCTTGGTCAAAGAGGAGCTCCAACGACTCCTTTCTGTTTCCTTCATCTTGCCTATTGACTATCCTCAATGGATTTCTAACATCGTACCCTGCAACTAAAGCGACAGGGGACTTCTGATATGCACAGATTTCCGGGATCTTAACCTCGCTTTCCCTAAGGATGACTTCCCTTACCTAGCATTGACCAACTTGTTGATCTAACTCGCAGGTCATGAGATGCTCTCTCTCATGGATGGCTTTTCAGATACAACCAAATTTTGGTTGCCCTTCGCCGATCAACACAAAACGCCTTCATAACTCCTCGGGAACCTTCTCGTTATCGTGTCATGCCATTTGGCCTTAAGAATGCTTTGGTGATACCTATCGGCGGCTATGACCTACATTTTTCATGACATTATGCACACTATCCTTGAAGACTATGTCGACGATCTTCTCGGCAAGTCTAAACATCGTAGTGAACATCTCGATGTGTTAACCATTATTTTTGATCGCTTGATTCAATATTCTGTCCGCCTTCAACCAAAGAAATGTGTCTTTGGTGTTCTTTCGGGAAAACTTCTTGGCTTTATTGTCTCTTTGCGTGGCATTGAGGTCGATCCATCTAAAGTCAAAGCTATCCTAGAAATGCCCCCACCTACCAATCTCAAACAATTGCGTAGTTTACAAGGTAAGCTCCAATCTATCCGACGTTTCATCTCCCAACTTTCCGATCGATGTCAACCTTTCCATCACCTCCTTAAGAAGGATGTTGATTTCCAATGGAGCGAAGAATGCCACCAAGCCTTTGACGCTCTCAAAACTTATCTCTTGCAGCCACCTGTGCTTATCCCACCTCAAGACGACCGCCCTTTCTACCTTTACCTTTCCGCCACCGACCACGCTGTAGGAGCCATGCTTGCACATCGTGACTCTGAGAATCACGAACAAGCCGTTTATTATATAAGTCGTACTTTGGTGGACTATGAGACTAGGTACACACATGTAGAAAAATTGTGCCTTGCCCTATCATTCGTGGCCACCAAACTCCGACACTACCTTCTAAATCACAAGACTTTCGTCATCACCAATACAGACCCCATCCATTACATGTATGCCAAACCTCATCTGAACCAACGCATTGCTAGATGGCTCATGCTTCTCGCCGACCTCGACCTTGAGTTTGTCCACCAGAAATCAATCAAAGGACAAACCATCGCAGACCAACTTCATGGAAGCTCCTTTACCGGGGGAACAATTTACCAATTTCACATTTCCCGACGAACTCATCGCTACTCTTTCCCTCACGGAGGAGTCGTACCCAATGACCCTCTTCTTCGATGGATCTAAATGCCAGCGCGGCGGAGGAGCCGGCGTTGTTCTCATTCCTCTCAATGCTGAACCTATGCCTCTTTCATTCCGACTTGATTTCCCTTGCACTAATAATACAAATGGAATACGAGGCCCTTGTCTGGTCTCCAAGTTGCGTTACACTTAGGTATCAAAGCTATCAACATTTTTGCGACTCTCAATTGGTAGTCAATCAAGTTATGGGCGTCTACCAATGCAAAAACGAGGAACTTCATAAATACAAACACTACGTGGATTCACTTCTAGCCTTATTTACCCACTATTCTATACAAACCATTCCCCGCTCCACTAACAAATTTGCGGATACTATGGCTTGCTTAGCCTCGCAAATTCCCGCCACGCCAACTGACTCTGAATTATTCGTCGTGGTCCAACAACTTTTTGCCCCATCCTATTCAACCCCGGTAGTTTGTATGATAAATACTGTGTCTACTAATTCATAGGATACCTGGTACCACCAATTTCATGACTACCTTACACTCTCTGTCCTCCCACCTGACCTTACTAGTAACGGCAAACGTGCTTTTCTTAAAAGTGTTTCGCATTATGTTGTCATGGGGGACTCTCTATAAACGTGGCTTTAATGGCATCCTCCTTCGCTGTCTAATCGGCGCGGGGCCACTCATATCATCCAACAGTCCATGACGGTATTTGTGGTGGACATTTTAGCGCCTTTCCGTGGCCAAACGAATCCGCGCCTTGGTTATTATTGGCCTACTCAATAACGATCGCTACGAATATGTTAAGCGTTGTGTTATGTGTCAACAACATGCCAACCTTCAACATACTCCTAGCCATCCGCATGGTCGCACGAGATCTTTGGCCTTTCTCACAATGGGGTTTAGACCTTATTGGTGAGATTCACCCGACCTCTTCACAACATCACCGTTGGATAATCACAAAGAACCGAATATTACACAAAATGGGTGGAGGCTATTCCACTCATTTCAATCAAAAAGAAAAAAATTGTCGAGTTCATTAACCACCACATTATCTCTGCTGCTTTGGTGTTCCTCATCGCCCGATAACAGATAATGGGAAATCTTTCAAAAACAAGTTGTTGCAAGACCTTTGTGACAACTTTGGTATCAAACTTAGTTTCTCATCACCTTACTATCCACAAGCCAATGGGCAAGCCGAGTCCTGTAATAAAACACTAACCAAAATCCTCATGAAAGTTGCCAATGAATCCGGAAGAAATTGGCACGATCACATTCCCTTTGCCCTTTGGGCTTATCGTACTAAAGCATTCGTACTCTCTACTAATGCCACACCTTTTCTTTGGTATACGGTACCGAGGCTGTTTTGCCTCTCGAAATACAAATACCATCCCTTAGAATATCTCTTCAGATATTCTCACCAACGATGATTTCCGCCAAGAGCGGTTAGCCCAATTGAGCTTCTTGACGAACGCCGTCTTACACTCTCTTTGATCACCTTCAAATCTATCAAAAACGCATTAAACGTGCTTATGATAAACGACTTCATGAGCGTACCTTTAAGGTTGGTGATCTTGTTCTCAAAGAGAATCAACATGTAACCAAACTAGAAAAGAGCAAACGTGGAAAATTTGCTCCCAATTGATTGGGCCTTATATAATCACTCATACATATGGATCTGGTACTTATCGCTTAGCTTCGCTTAATGGTAAACTCCGAGCTCGAACCCCTTAATGCCTTGCATCTTCGACCATTCTATCGTTGAAATTAGTGTTATATCACTTCTTATCTACTCCGCTCGTCCCTTGAGCTCACTTACCACTACATACACTATGTTTCCTACACTTCATAATAACAATCCAACTCACATAGTTTGATCCTCACCTCCCCTTGATGATGCCTTCCCATTTTTAGTCTAGTCCATGACTTCAAAGTATTAAAATAAGCCGTATTCTTATGGGATTTTCTTGAGTCAAACTTCCTACTAAACTAGATGCTTCACGCCAAATGAACATCTAGTCATCTAAATTAAATATAGACTACTCCCTCGAAGGACAGCTATATGCCGAACTATTGCTGCTATTATATATAGATTGCTCCCCCGAAGGACAGCTATGCATTACAATCATATCTCGCTACTATAAATAGATCGCTCCCTCGAAGGACAAATTTATACACGGGCACAAATTTTATCAAGCTTCTCGCATTGATCGCCTTCGTGAAGACCTCAAGAATAATACAATCAATATCCTCAGACTTCCCGTATCGATCGACCTCCGCATTCAATAAAAGAAAAGCCTCATTCAAAAGGACTTTTGAGTCATGGACTTGTCTATTTAGGGTAGGTTCTCTTTCGTCAGAACACTCACTTTGTAATAAGTTCTCCGTACCTCAGCTATATCATCCACCTCACCTCACCATTTGTTTCAACTCAAGGGACGTGACGTATATCCGATATATTGTGATTATACAACTCTTTTCACCTATCGACTTCTCACCTATGCAAGGTACCTAGGGATTCAAGCTCATCCTATGTTAATATGTGGTTTGTTTAGCTCTTCTCAACTACGGGACACTTTTGCCTCTTTTTCTCGACTCTAGGATTGTGTGTTGACCTTAATCAGGATACGGTTCCCTACTATTTGGGTAAGCTAACTTTCGCTTTACCTATACCTACATCAACATCGCCCATACCTTACCAACACCAACAACATTACCCTATCAACATCAAATTCTTATCAACCAACACATTGCCTAACCATACCCAAATTGCTCCGAATTCACCTCTCCCCCGGTCCTAAGGGAGAACTACATCGGTCTGAGGCCCCTCCTTGCTTTGAGCAATGGGCTATGTAGGCAGCACTTTGGAGACATGGGGTCTCCCAAGGTTAGCTCGACCATCCCCTACCATAACTTATCATGTGTGGTAAATATAAATATTTTTGTGCATTTTTATTTAATCACATTTCTCTTTATCCTTTTTCGAAACACCGAAAATCAAAACACCAACAATCTTATTATTATCATAACTCAAATCAACATACATATTCAGTTTTATTTAGATGTTAAACAAATACATCTTCTCTATCATCGACACGCAGGTCGGCATCCTTATTTATTCTTATACCTTGCTAACATTTACTCAGACCCTCACGCCTCATCCCGAACTAGGTGATGATCGTGATCGTCGACCCTCTCACCGGCCTCTCTCGTCTCAAAGGTATCACGGCTATTGGTACCGCCACCGATCTAAATCTCTCCTGTAACATATGAATACGCCTCTCGCATGGAGGACTCCAGCCTCTAGTCTCCCCGCCCCGTGACTCCGCAACCACTAACAATCCTCTTGTCTCATTCGCTGCGCTTGAGTCTGAACCAAACGCCGCAGACGATCCTCTCTCGCCGTAATCACCGCTATGTCGTGGCACTCACGTACACCTCGCAGCTTCTGCTACCCACCATAATCTATAGGCTCTGTCTGCTCCCGCATCCATTACCCTGCGATCGGCTGCTACCTCTTCAGGCCCTTCTGGAGGTGTTGGCCGGGGAGGTGAGAATGCTGCCTCGGCGTCGATCCTCATATATGGTCTATAAGCCAGGGGTATATCCTGCACAAATCCAAATTGTCGCCGCACGCGATCTATAGGAATCCTCTCATACTCACCCGGCCTGTGCCCTGCGATCCACCTCAATCGCTCTACACCCCTCAACTCCTCAGCTATGTTCTCTGTTACCATATAGTTTCCGTATGGCCTCCAACAGATATCCGCAACCGTCACTCTCTCCCATACCTGCCTGTAATACTCAATATCACCCGTCACGGCCTGGGATCTGGCCTCTTGTTCTGTCTGGACCCATCGTCTGAATCCCAACCTCTGCACTCCGGTTTCTCCCGACTGGATGGGTCGGCCTATTGGTCGCACACAAACAATGTGCTCATAGGCCCAACAGTGTAATAAGTATGAACTATCCAGTGTCGTCCTGTGATTTCACCTACAAGCCCATAAACCCCTGTATAGCTCCGCCAAATATGCAGGTGCCCATGCAAAAGTCACATTCCTTTCTATCATCTCCCACATAACAAACATCAATGCCTTTGAAATCTTCCCCTTCCGCCTCGGTAACGCATAATACCCTACCGCTTATCATTAATATCACTCTAACCTTGTCTCCTCAAGGTGTGCCGTATACATTACCCCATATGTAAAGGATAAACCTCGCCGTGTCAAATCTCGTGCGTATGGACCAAATATCATGTTGTTATCGCTCCCGTGCCACTAGGTAGTGCCTCGATATCTGGTTCTCCTGTAATAGGAGTCTCAAAATCAAAACACATCTTCCAATGTTACTTGCATCTCCCCCTGGCGAGATAAAAGGTATTTGTCTCGGATTCCATCTCTCAATCGATGCCTGCAACATAGCATGATTACGTGCGATTCGTGAATAATAGCGGATTCCACTTAACCCCAAACGATTTACCAATGTCCATTCAATTTGGGTGTTATATCCGCTCGGATTCGTGACAACAGCTACTGCACACTATCATTCATCCTCAATCCCGCCTCTGCTGCGCATACACCAAAACAACAAACAACCATTCAATCCGTCAGGGTTTTTTCAAACATTCTCGAAATTCTCCAAAGAATCGGTATCGGTTATACATAACCGATATCGGTTGAGTAACCGATACTGGTTCTCCCTAACCGCCACCGGCCACCGCAATTACATACATCTTACTCAAACAACCACCTACGACAATAAATTGATCGTTTCTTCCTTTCTATATACACAGACATACCAACAACCCCAAATTACCTACCCCGTAACACTCACCTCATCTATACCCCCGGCTATCATGTTGTCTTTCTCATATCTACTTCCTTATTCTTTTCCAGCTTATTCCCAAAAACATGCAGTAGTTAAATCACAAACAAAATGATACCTCTTGGGTCAGCAGCACTGAGGTGGCCCTTGTCTTCCCTCTTGTCCTTGCCTCTGGATGCTTCTCCTCGCTTCTCGCCATGATCACCACCCTTTTCAAATTTGTCTTTCTCCTTTTGAATCTCGATCACATTCACTTTCCTTGTCTCTTTTCTCCTTCTCACCCAAATCTCTCATGCAAATACCGTCTCTGGTCCAAAAAAGTGTCGCGTTCGCGTATTTAACCTCTTGCATGGCTCTAAAATTAAAACTCAAGTTGCCACCCTAGCTTTTCTATTTTTAGAAAAGCTCACACCTAAATAACCGGTATCGGTCATATAACCGATATCGGTCATATAACTACCGACATCGGTTACCTAACCGATACCGGTTACACACCTGCCTTTTTGAAACAGGGTTCTTTTCTTCATTCTTTCATAAATTTTTGTCGCGCCCGCCTCTTTTCCTGCATAACCACACCATTTACCACATTTGTTCTTCCACCACACATCATATCATTACAATTTCATTAAACATCATTTATTTCATACAAATACACAACCATCAACTACGAATTTCAAGAAACTATCAATCTCTACATTATTTGGATCCAACTCATCAGTTACATATATCACAATGTCACAAAACCAACAATTCATCACATCACATATCATTCATATATACGTACAAAAAAAAAAAAAAAAAAAAAACAACAAAACCATCAACATCATCCATCTATCAACATGCCCACTAAACTTATCATACATTATATATTACCAAACCATTAACCAAATATTTAAACACATTTTTGAACACTACATATGGATCAAAACATCATCTATATATATATATATATACCAATTTTCAAAAATACAATGTGCCCTACATCGGGGCCTCTGTGATCTCATAATATACCAAAGCCGGCACGCAGGCCGCAATACCTACCAAAAATCTCGACTCGGCTCGCAGGCCGGTCTCTCATATCAAAAATATACTCGGCTCGCAGGCCGGTATCAAATGTACAACCCGTACTCGGCTCGCAGGCCGGTATATAATAAATAAATGAATCAATACAATGAATAAGTGTCGGCACGCAGGCCTCTATCAATACAACCGGTTCGCAGACCGGTGCCCGTGTCCCTATACAAAACCATGTCGGGGATCTATCAGCTCTCCCCACCGCCCTCGGCACCTCTCCCCGCTGGTCCCTGTGGTGCCTCTCGCCTCCTGCCCGTCACGGACACGCCAGCTGTGGCTGCCCCTCCCTGAGATCTCTGGCTGTGCGAGGTCTCTGCCCTATGCGCTGCATACGCCTGATACTCGACTCCGGTACTATCAAGAATATCCTGATAATATCGGGCCTCTGCTCTAACCTCCATATAGCGATCTCGCGCCACTGAAGGAGCTGGGGCTGGTCCCCTGGCACCTAACACCAATACCCCCTGAGCCTGTACCTGCACCTGTGGCCACGGTGGTGCCGCCTCGTCTTCTTGCTGTACTGCGCACTGTGGCCGTGGTGCCGGTGGTGGTGGTGCCGCCTATGCTACGCGCTCGCACTGCACTCCGTGGGCCGTGGTGCTGTGGTGGTGCCGCCTGCTCGTGCTCGTATCTCGCACTGTGGCTGTGGTGCTGGTGGTGGTGCTACTCGGTGGTGGTGCTCGAGCCTGGCTATGCACTGCTAGGCTAGTGCACTGTAAGGCCCCCTATTCGTACTGCGCAGCAGCAGCCTGCCCCCGTAAGAGCTGCACTTTGACCCCCGAGCTGATCCTCTCTCCTATAATCAGCCAAAGTCCTGGCAGTCAAGCAGCAAAGATACTATCTCGCTGCTCTCTCGCCCACCTTGCCCACCACACCCTGTATGCTCCCGTGCACCCGGCATCATCCACACCCTCACCTGCTGGTCTCTCCGCTACCCAGTCTGGATCCAAAGGCTGTGGCGCCTGGCAAAGGGGCTTCTACATCATCCCTCCCGTGTCGAGGGAAGGGAGGTGGCTCGTCTGTCGTAGCCCCATCTCGCCTGCGTGCACCCTCTCTGGGGTATCCGCCGTACTCTCCGACCTCCGTCCTCGCTATCCGTAATGTATACTTTGGATCGGCGCAGCTGACGCGGCTCCTCTCGCCAGCCGGTGACCTCTGTAGGGTCTCCATACAATGTCTACTGCTGTAAGGCCCTCTAGCAAGTGTCTATAATAGGCCACATCCCGACCTGCAACAACTGCTCGTGGCTGGCCCACACCCCAACCACCTCTGAAAGCCATATCGGTATACGACCTGTGGCCCTGGCTGCTGGGGTAGCCCTACTGGCCTGATGCATACGATGTGCTCGTATGCCCAACAGTGCAACAAAAATGTAGAACAAATACCAAATCACCTCCTCCGGCGATAGCCCCATAACTCCTCAGAGCATTGCACTGTATACACTGGTGCCCATGCGAAACAGGTGTGCTCCTCCACCATCTCCAGCAGCACCCCCATCAATGCTCGTGGGAAGCGGCCTCCCTCTGAATCCGGGAGGGCGAAGCAGGTGATCCCTATCATCATCAACACGGCAAGCCGTGTCTCATGTCTGTGTGCGCGGTACATGTCACCATATCCAATGCTCGCGCTATGATACGTAAGAAGCGCGGCTGCATCCCCAAAAACCTGCAGTATGCTGTCCATGGCAGTCTCTGAATCTACCTGGAAGACTGCCTCTCCCTCGATCGGTAGCCGCAGGATGCGATACACATCCTCTAATGTGACGGTCATCTCCCCGGTCGGAAGATGGAACACATTGGCCGCCGGATCCCATCTCTCGATGAGGGCGACCATCAGGCTGTGATCCCTCTCTATCGCTCTGTACCTCTGGACCCCGCCGAGTCCCACCTCGCGCATGATGGCCCAATGCGCCGCAGATACGTGTGGCCTCATCCGACTCAATAGTGGAGGCATCCTATCACGCATCGTCAACTGCTGACGTGCCTGCAAAACCAACCCACATTCTTAGACCTACTCTTTATTATAACATCTACTTTACCATCTAAACCCCCTTTTGTATCCCCCCGACCACACCCCGACTTTCTACCCCCCTAAACAACCACCAAAACCCACAACCCAACCCAAAACCCACACCTAACCCACTCACACGGCCAACCACACCCTAATACCCAACAAGCCACCCAAACCCATCCTAAACCCTAAACACACTAACCCACCACAAACCACCCAAACCCATCCTAAACCCTAAACACACTAACCCACCACAAACCACCCAACCCACCTAACCCACCACCAAACCCTCAACCCATCCCAACGCCACCGATACCGGCCGATACGCGACCGACGCCGGTCCCTCCCAACTCAACCAAACCCTGCAAATTTGTGACCGATGCCGGTCGCTTAGCGACCGACATCGGTCACTGTTTTCTTTCCGGAGCCGAACCCCCGCGCGGCCCCCAAAACCCATTTTTTCCTATTTCTACCTATTTACCCACCCAAACACCCTCTAATTTTACCCACCTAGCCGCATTACCCTATTTTACCTATCTACCCTCTCCGTTTTTCAAATTACCTCCATTTACTCATTATTTCCTACAAAATACAAATTCCTACCCAAACCCCCCCATTTAGCCTAATAACCATTTCAATGCATAAAATCACGAGTTTAGAACCTACCGGTACGACGACACGTCGTCGTGGTGGGATGGGTGGTGGCGGTCCAGCTGGTCCAGCCCCTCCAGCTCCTCCTGCCTGTGCCATGGCTCCAATCCTGATCTACTGGGTCCCTGGCCAATCACCTGCTGCCTCCTCCTCAATCGGGCCCACTATCAACTCTCTCCGCCAATCAAATAGCTCCACCTCACTCAATAACCCTCCAAATCAACTCTCCACGTCAGACAAGTCGCTTTGGTTTGCAAATAACAAAAGTGACAATGACAGGCCGTATTTTTCTTTTTATAGGTTTTTCGACCTTAACCGATGTCGGTTTCATTTTGCCCTAAAGAACCGGTATCGGTAGCTTAACCGATATCGGTCATGCAGAATCGACATCGGTTCGCTACCCAACTTTCACCCCATTCTTTGCCCTTATTTACTCCTTGCCTCTTTTTCACCAATATCGCCTCTATCCACCTCTATCCACCTTTGCTTTGCTAACATTTGTTCACTTGTCTGCACTTCTGCCGACTGACCTAAGGCCTCAACCTACCAATTGGCCCGACCCAAGGCCGCAACCCTAACCATTCGGCCCGACCCAAGGCCGCAACCTACCTATTCGGCCCGACCCAAGGCCGCAACCTACCTATTCGGCCCGACCCAAGGCCTCAACCTACCAATTGGCCCGACCCAAGGCCTCAACCTACCATTCGGCCCGACCTAAGGCCTCAACCTACCAATTGGCCCGACCCAAGGCCGCAACCCTAACCATTCGGCCCGACCCAAGGCCGCAACCTACCTATTCGGCCCGACCCAAGGCCGCAACCTACCTATTCGGCCCGACCCAAGGCCGCAACCTACCTATTCGGCCCGACCCAAGGCCGCAACCTACCTATTCGGCCCGACCCAAGGCCTCAACCTACCTATTCGGCCCGACCCAAGGCCTCAACCTACCTATTCGGGCCGACCCAAGGCCTCAACCTACCCATTTGGCCCGACCCAAGGCCTCCCTATTCACTATTTGGCCCGACCCAAGGCCGCCACCCAACAACTTGGCCCAACCCACGACCACGCACCGTAACACTTCCATACCTTACCCAAACTCAACACCATACACTTTATCCACCCATCCGGTAGTTTTGGTTCAATCGAGCTCACTGTTCGTGTTTTAGCATGATTAGGGTCCTTGACTTGATCTGTCGACCAGCCTTGCCCAGCACTAGACCCCGATGTTTATCTCAACCAAACCAACCTTTTGGTACTGCCGAACATGCCTAAACGTTCCGGTACCTTACCTGTTATATACCCTGGGGCTACTTCCTATACCTTGGATACCAGGATTATATCACCCTTGTTTGGATAAACTATCGACCTTTGCCTATACATTGCTGGTTTGCTCGTCAAATCATGTACCCTAGTCATACTATTGCATTTCAACATGCGTCTGCTTCCTTGGACCTACCACCTTACCATCCTCTCTACAACATATACCCTTTATCAACCCTATCCCTGATTTCCCGTTCACTCAATCTGTGATAGATTTGAGGGGGATTACCTATATCCTTAACATGAGAAACCACTTCATATTATTGTCCGCGCAGCTTTACAGAACAAGCTACACGACAATAAGGGGCTAATGTAGACACCAAATTTGTGTCTTACGACCCCTCAGACCCGCATCCCATTTCGCAACCTAACCTCATTACCTAAACTTTACACAATTATTTATTAATTACCTTGTAATTGATAAATCCACATCACCTTACCCGCCACCTCACTTTGCCACCTCATCATGACCTAGCCCTAACCCTAAACTAACCTAATTAGGACCCATGACTTGGTCTAGACTCACATCCATAACTAATGCCTCCTTACTCGCACCCAAAGCCGACCTTCTAGCCACTTGACCAAGCCCGCAACTGGATCTCTCGGGAGAAAAGCGGGGAAGGTGGGCTATTTTACTAAAAATAGCCTACTTTTTCCTTACCGATGCCGGTTCTACTCGACCGCCGTCGGTTACGCAACCGCCATCGGTTCCCTGTAAATGGGCTCCCCAAACCAAAACAACGGATCGGAATTTCATTTTGGAGATCAGTAAAAGGATTTTTGGATCAACAGAGAGCATTGCGAGCGAGGAACAGAGTCCAGATCTTCACTTGACAGAGCAGAGACGAGTAAAGAAACCAGAAGTGTTTTACAACCAAGGAGATCAACTTGCATCTCGGTCAAAACCAGTAAGTCACATCTTGCATGTCCTTTGTTATAACATTGCTTATGCTTCTTGAATCTCAGTCCTCCTAAATCCGTTTCTGAATCCACTACCCAACGTGCCATTGCATCTAACTGTCATTCTTTTGCTTCTAATCATCCCATTTCCTAATACCATCCAAAAACCAGCCATTACAAACACCATAGCTACCAAGAAGATCGTAGAACCCACCGGTATCGGTTATCGAACTCGCAGATCGCCATCGGTCATCGATGACCGCCATCGGTGCTATCAAGAATCGCCATCGGTTCCTCTGATCAAAACCGAAAACCAGCCTTTCCCCCTACCCAGTTTAACGAAATAATTTAATTGATATTTTGCAAGTCTCTTGTGTTAATTCATATTAGCAGGGGAACTGACCACCTTCGAAAGGAAGTTTTATATTTCCTGGGCCCAAGGCAGTTTCCTCATTTATTGTTTAATCAAAATCTTGTGGTCTTGTGTTCTTATTTGCAGTAGTCCTTCCAAGACAAAAAGGAGTCTCTGCAGTCACCCGATCTTTCTCTGACGCGCGCGCACACCATCTCAACATTCAACAGGTATTCCTCCTAACCCTAACCTCATCTGTTTCTAAAAGGAATGAAAGGATAGAAAACTCTATTCCCGTGGAAAAAACATTCCGAGCGAAACAAACTTGACTTGCCGTCGATATCTCTGTCCCCAAACTCGAATAATTATTCCAACATATTGAACAAGTTTACCAAATTGGTTATATGGTAATCAACGATGGTTTAGGTTAAATGGTGTCGCTTTAGGGTTAACAGCGTAGGTTACGAAAGTGGGAAATCCTAGGTTGCTAAAATAGCATATCCCGACTATCTTTTTACTAGTTCTACCTGTTGGTTTGGGTCAAAAATGGTATTTTTCACTTAACTAAATGGGCATACTTTGTTAGAGAAAGAATAGGCATCTAGTGTTAGGGTTAGACTAAGTCTCATTTAGTTATGGTAAGTAGAGATTGAGTCCTAGTTAAAAGGAAACATGTTAAGAATAGGTCTATGATGAGGTGTCTAGGTGAGGTGGAAATTAATTTAATTAAGGTATTTATTAATGAATATTGTGAGAATGGGAATTAATTTAATTATAGGTAATTAAATTAATATACATGTGGGGTAAAAGGGGAGTGTGACCCAAATTTGGTGTCTACATTTTGCCCTTTTTGTCACGTAGCTTGTATTGGTAAGCGATGCTTGACAAAAATAGGAAGTGATTGCCCATGTGTGGGTGAGAGTGGGGTTGCCTAGGTGTGGGTGAAGGTGATCCCCCTCAAACCAGGAACTAGATGAGGTGTCATATGTAATCGTAAGTGGTTTGATAAATGTGTAATTGGTGTGAGTTAAGGTAGGTGGGGAAGAGTATGGGTGCTTTGGGAAAGGGTAATGGTCAACTTGGGTAATAGGTAATAGGCCGGGGTCAAATTGGGTAATGGGTAATGGAAATCAAACACACGCACACATATAGACTGCAACACGGTACCAGGTTGAAGAGCTTGCAAACTCTACATCGTCCAAGGTCGATAGGTTTATCCAAACAAGGGTAAAGTGATTTAGGTATCCAAGGCATAGGATATGGTCCAAACAAACCATAATCAAAGTGCAGGAACATTTAGGTATGTTTTGGTACACCAAAGGTTTGGTTGGGATAAATGGCATGGCAATAGGAAAGGTATGGTCATTAGGCCAAACAACATGGGTAACAACATCACAAGGTATAGTGAGTACATAAGGTCAATGGTCACACCAAGTAGGTCAAGTCCAGTAAATAGGTCATGGCACGGGTAAGGCCAAGGTATAGGTAAAATAACAAATCCCGAGATGCAACTAAGGAAATGTAGGGGTAGTTTGGGCTTGTAGGTAGGTTGCCATCAATGTGGGTGAGGTCAAAGGGTATCGGTTAGTGAGGAGTTGAGGTCAAAATGGGAAAAATGGGGTAAAAATGATAGTAGCAAGTAACCGATGCCGGTTAAAACTTAACCGACATCGGTTTGGTATGACCGACATCGGTCAAGTCGGGTTAGGGTTAATAAAAAGAAAAATCCATATTTTATGGATTCATTTTAACTTGTTGCTTTGTGGGAAAATGATAGAGCGGTGGGGTAAGAGTAGAAAGTGACAGTATGAGGTGTTTGAGATGAGCTAATGAGTGACTAGTGCGTGATTGGCGTTCGGTAGGTGGGTCCACGAGATCGATTGGAGCCATTTGATTGGTTGCGAGGTGAGGAGTGGATTTGGTGATGGTGGAGGCGAGAGAGGGTTCGGGTGGACCACCGGCACAATGGCCAAACATACCACCACACCGACGGCACCGAGATGAGGTAGGATTCAATCCTCTTCTATCATTTGGTTGAAAATGATGTTTTAAATTGGTTTGGGTAAAAAAGGGGGTTTGGGGGAAATTGATTTTGCATTTGTAGGTAAAAATGAATGAAATGAGGGAGGGGGTCCTAGATAGTGTAAATAGGGGTGGGAATGAAGGTAGGGTAGGTTTGGGTAGGGTAGATTAGGTGTTTTAGGGTGTTTTTGAGAAAATTTTGATATGCGGGGGTTTAGTTTTTATTACGTGACATAGACCGATGTCGGTCAGGGGTTGGCCGACATTGGTTGGCCTTGGCCAGCATCGGTCAAGTCTGAGATGACCGACACTAGTGAAATTGAATCGAGTCGGTCGAGGAAAATCGTGACGGTTAAGGTGACCGGTGCCAATTAGGGATGATGAGGAATAGGGGGAAGGAAAGGGTAGGGGGAAGGAAATTAGTCAAGGGAGGGTTAAGGGAAGGTGTATGTAGGGAAAATATGGGAAAAGGGGTGTTTGGGTGATGGTGGGGGGTGATAAGTAGAATAAGGGAGAATAGGTGTAACAATGACACTAGGAAAAAGGGGTAGTCGGTAGGGTTTTGATTTGGGTAGGGTGTGGTGGGAAATAGCTATGTCATGTAATAGGTGTGTTGGGTAAAAGGTATGTTGGGTATGGTCAAGGCTGAACAATGTTGTGGTTTGTTGGATGCAAGCTAGGGACCAACTGTGGATGAGGGATAGAGTACCACCTCTATTGCTAGTGGTATAGTTGAGTGTGACCACAAAGGAGTGGAGGCACGTGATGAACGTTGGCCTGATTGGGATCCAACACTACCCATATAGTTTGAGATCTAAGTTTTATGGTCGTACTCATCAATAGATGGGATTCAATCGACCAATACATTCCACCTACCGACGGGTGAGATCACTATCACCCTAGAGGATGTATACAGATCTTGCGACTACCCATATTGGGAGAGCAGGTTTATTCTATTTCCTTAGAGGCATCAGAGGAGGTGTTTGGAGAGGTGATGATGGAGTTGAGATACCATAACACGAGCCTGAGCTATGGGGACATGTACGTGGCCCATCCTCAGGAGATGAGGTTAGTTGTCCTGATCATGGAGGTAATGTGTTGTTTTGTGTTGCCAAATGTAGAGGGTGGGAGATTCCCATGAGTATTGATGGGGGTTCTCCATGACATGATGGAGGATATGACCTATTTTTCTTGGGCACCAACATTCTTGGTGCAATTATACAAAGAGTTGTGGGCCTATGGGAGGCTATGAAGGTTTAGTTTGTGTTGTACCTTTCTTCTTCACTGCTGGGAATACAAGCACATCATATGTGTGCATCCAGTTGGTTTTCCCAACCGATGCATTTGATCCAAGGTTAATTTGAGCCGGTTACAGAATTGGGTACTTGTTAGGGGAGAGCGCATGGCTATTAGGGCTACACATGATGTAGCATATTACAGGCATGTGCTAGAGGGATTATCAGGGGTTGACATCATTTGGAGGCCATATGTTGGATTCCCTTCCTATAGACACATGGTAGTGGAGTTAGATTAGTTGTAGCTACTCAGATGGATAGAGGGATGTCGTTCTAGTAAGCACGAGATGATACCCATTGACAGGGTTAGACAATAGTTTGGGCTGCCCTAGGACGTGCCTCTACCATTCCCACAATACATGAGAGATGACGTGGAGAGGCCTATGCCTCTACCATAATGGACTGTGCCAACAAAGCAGAGAGCGAGTGGTGGAATGGCGGATTGATGAGGCCGGTGTTATTAATGATATAGGTAGTGGTGATTTGTGTAACTATGGGCAGCACCACCGAGGCCAGGGTAGCCTAACCAAGCCACTATTATAGTTCGAGAGGACACATTATCAAAGGCAGGTGGCAACCCTTTTAACACAGTTGGGAGTATTATAGGGGAAGCATACACATTCGAGGCACCATGTTGAGGTACAGTGGTAGCCCTACAAGCCCAGACATACATAGGGATAGTACCTACACACAGGGTGGGGATGGTGATGGGGACAGTAGTCACCTTACGGGCATATGTAGCATGTTTACAAAGTTAGTTGGCCACTACATAGGCTCAGATTATGGCCCTACAGGCCTAAGTCATAGCACAAGAACCCTCACAGGCCCAAATGGCGGGGTTTCATATTACATCGATGGCAGGACATGTTCCCGTGGTATAGGGAGGAGGGCAGGGTACACAGCAAAGGGGTCAAGGCCATCATTAGCGGGACAAATCTCGCATGTTGTTGTGATACCTATGGCACCACCACAAACAAGTGTCAATGGAAATATTCAGGATGCTCTGAATGAGGCCAGATATTATCAGGATCACTTGACGACCATTGGGATAGATTTCCTCTCTTATGTAGAGTACAGATCATACCAAGCCTTGAGTGAGAGGAAGAGATCACATACACATAGTACGAGAGAGTACGGGGGTCGGTGAGCCCCGAGACAGGTCGTGGTGAGGCCAATAGTTCACGGAGGCCTAACCCACCGCATGCTAGGTGGAGGCTAGACCGAGACCCATGGAGGGTGGAGAGATGATGGCAAGGCATCATGTAGGTAGAGAGGAGGAGACAGATGAGACCAACATGGACATCATATGGGCTAATGATTGATGTCTTTGCATATCACCACGTTGATTTTTTTTTTAAAATACCGGCATGTGTGTTGATGATAGTGAGGTTATACATGAGAGTTTTGAGATACTTATTTTATCTTGGCCTACGTGCCAAATATTTTGAGGTTGTACTTGAGAGATACTTGTATTATTTTGTATTAGTGTATATTTGATGGATACATAGACTTTCATTTATAGATGGTGAGATCGATGGTATGGATGATGTACTTGTGTTTTGAAATTTCTATTATTATTTGTATATGGATGGAAACTAGGTGGATTAGGCATGATGGAGTCAAGGTCATGTAGGCATGATGGATTTAGGTTGGTTAGGCATGGTTGAGTTAGGTCAGGTTAGGCATGGTTGAGTCAGGTATAGGCATGGTGGGGTCTAAGTGAGTTAGGAAATTGAGGTCATGTAGGCATGATTGAGTTAGGTGAGTTAGGGATGGTGGAGTTAGGTCATTTTAGGCATGATAAAGTCAGGTCGGCTTAGGCATGGTGGAGTCTGGTTGGTTTAGGCATGGTGGAGTTAGGTCATATAGGCATGGTTGAGTTAGGTCATTTAGGCATGGTGGAGTCTTTTTTTAGTTTTGATTTAATTTCCAAGTTATTGGTAATATGGGAAATAAATGATGAGTTATATATATGTTATAGTGTAAATTTCCAAAATATTTGATATCATGGAAATGTGAAATGATTGATTAGATGTTTTGATGATGTGATAAAATGGTAAATATGTATGTGTGGTAATTTTCCAAGTGTTATAAAAATGGAAATTAATTATGGTAGAATGTTAATAGAAAAATATGTGGGAGAAAATGGGTTAGGGTAAAGAGTGGTGAGCTAACCTCCAAGGGCCCCATGCCCTCGAAGTGTTGCCTACATATCCTCGGTGAAAAGGGGCCTCAGGCCAATGTAGTTCTCCCATAAGCTAGGGAAGAATATGATGAGGTAGAGGAATGGGTTGGTAGGTTTCAGGCATGATTGAGTCTAGGTCATAGGCATGGTTGAGTCTTAGGTGAAAGTGGAAATCTTTAAAATGTAGATATCAATGGTCTGGTCTTATATAGGGTAATCAATAAGTAATGAAGAAGGTGAATGGTAAGAGGTGACAAAAAGAGCCACCTAATTGATAAGAACCATAACGATTCTTCCATACCAAAGATTGGCTTATGAACATAAGACCCTAAAGGCGTTGCATGTTTGACTATGCTAAGGTTGAAGAAAGTCACATGATCACGAAATGTCGTGTTTGTGGAAAGTCCCTTGAGGAGATAGGAAATTAGGGTGAAAAGGTAATGAGGTGAAAATGGTTTTTTTAGCGTAACTTAGTGTATGACGGCATGTTTACCTGGAAAGAAACCCATGATCAAAAATAGGAAATTCCATGATGAAAAAGTTATCATTTTCTTCTTTTGTTTTTGTTTTGATAGATTGATCGATGCAAGAAGTCTATGTGGGATGAGTATATTATCTCCTTGAGGTCTTCGTGAAGCTGATCAATGTGGGAAGCTTCTAAGTATGTTATTTTGTTTGTGCAAGGATAGTCTCTTTTTATGATAGACTATGTGCAGTATGGTAAGATTTGTATAGCTGTCCTTCAAGGGAGCAATCTATTTATAACGGCGAGATAGAGAGAAGAGATGTCCCTTTTGAGGAAGTCATCTTTTTGCTAGAAGTTTGACTCAAGGATTTGAATCCCATTTTACTTTTGGATGTTTAAGTCATGGACAAGACTATAGAGGAAGATTAGGTTCTTGTTTCAAAACAAAACCATAGCATATAAAGGTTAACTATGAAAGAGATGGTTTCAAGTGATGAATGACCATGGGATTCCATCTTTGAAAAAGATGAAAAGTATCCATGAGAATCATGTCATGAGTAGAGTCATGGTACTCATATTGAAGATAAGGTTGAAAGGTGATGGGTAATCACATGATTCTTTTTAGTCGTTGATCCTCAAAACAGTAACATGGTGTTCAAGGACAAGCAAATCAATAGACAAAAGGTAATATAGGACTTGACTTCAACAATAAAATGGTCAAAGATGCAAGGAGTTGAGGGGCTTAGGTTCTATTTTACCTTCTATCAAGACAAACAATAAGAACTTGATCCATAGGTATGAGTAACGATATAGGGTCTAAGCCAATTAGGAGCAAATTTACCCCCGTTTACTTTTTTTTTTTTGTTACATGTTGATTTTCCTTCGAACTTGGTCACTAACCTAGAAGGTTCATTTGTGGACACGTTTTCATAGGCACATTTGATACATTTTTAGTAGATTTGGAGATGATCAAGAGCATTAATACAACGTTCATCTAACAACTCAAGTTGTGTCAAACGGTCCCGAAAAATTCATCGTCATTGAGCATATCTTATAGTGAGATGCGGAGAGATGGAATCTGACTTCGAGAGGAGACACCCTTAGTACCATAGACTAGAGAGAAATGTGTTTTTGAAATGATGAAACAAATAAGGGTAAGGGCCAAGGAGGAATACCTATTAAATGCTGGTTGGTTGATGGTTGTTGCACGCGTTCTGACTTCTTGATCCATAGTTGAATGTGAGAGCTTCCTTTTGGCTAGGAGGAACTACCTGTAATAGAAAACAAGACCACAAAAATATAGTTAAATGATATATGACAGTGGACTGCCTAGCGTATGCTAGTTTCGGAAGTGTGATACTTCCTAGATGGTTGTCAATCCACTGTTTAAAACAAGTTAATGCGAGAAATAAACAAGGTCCTACTGTAGTTGATATGATTTAGGTATCTCATTCAAATACAATAAGCAAATCCAATCACAACAGGCTAGGCTATAGTTGGATCTGAGAGGTGAGGGGTCTGTCAAGGTTCTGGGACTAGTTAGGGTCAGATTTTGGGTTATGTAGGTCAATTGGTAGGGTGGTTGTTGGGTTTGTTCTTGGTCAAGGTGTAAAACATAGAGACGATGTCAAATGAATGCGACCGATGTCGGTTTAGGTAGAACCGACAACGGTTATGGGTAACCGGCATCGGTATGGTCGGGTGAAAGAAACTCAAAATAGGTTAAATGGTAGGGGTGATCTGAGGTCGAATAAAGTTTGGGTGAGTGAATGGGGGTCTATGGAGGTCTTAGGTATGCTCAGAAGTATACAACAGGTGAGAATAGGTGATTTGGTGATGTGGGTGAAGGGATCTTTGGATTTACAAGCAAGTGGGTGATGAAGCAATAAGCATGCAAAGAATAGATTAATAACATGAGTAATAAAGATTACTAACTGAAATAAACTATACTGATTAGGGCCATACTTACTGTGTTAAGGATTTGATGGTGAGTGATGGAGGTGGTTGATCGAGAGAATACATGTATGGTCCTATAGTGGTGCTTTCTGGAGTGCTCCCATGAATACAATGGCTCTCTGATTGATGTTGGTGATGGCTCTGGATGGTTGGATGTGTAAAAGGATGCTTGTTTCACTTGCATGCAGCTCTGGTCTCCTTCCTTGCTCTCAAAAAATGTGCCAACCTCAAAATAAGGTTACCAAAGGGAATAAAGGTAATTGACAATGATGGTTCAGGTTGACCGGCATCGATTCAGGGTGATCGGCGTCGGTTAGGGTGGGATTCCCTAGGTTTACTAAAAATGGGAGATCATGGCAATGATTTCTACCAGATCTCTCTATTCATCCAAGCAAGAGTGGGAGTTACCTTTTTTATGCGGGAATGTGGTTAGAGGGGATGTAGGCTTTGATTTTTAGGGTTTAGTTAGGTCTTAGTTAGTTATGGCAACATACTAAGAATAGACTTAGGGTGAGGTGGCTAGGTGAGGTGTATAGGTGAGGTGGTGGTGTGGGAATTATCTTAATTAGGATAATTAAATAATAAATATTGTGAGGACATGGATTAATTTAATTAATTAATTAAATTAATATTAGTGTGGGGTGTAAGGGGCCATGGTTAGGTGAGTGTGTTCAAGTTGATTATTTAATGAAGGGTCAAGGAGCGTGTGACCCAATTTTGGTGTCTACATTTTTCCCTTTTTGTTGTGTAGCTTGTATTGGTAAGTGACAACGCTAAAAAAATAAGATGTGGTTGTCCCATGTGTGGGTGAAGGTGATCCCCCTCAAACTAGGAACTGATGAGGCGAAGGCAAGAATCGGTGAGTGGTTTGATAAAAGGTGAATGTGATGAAGAGGAAGGTGGACAATGGGGGTAAAGGGGTAAAGGTCCAATCGGGTAATCTAGGTAATGGGTCAGGGTCAAAGGTAGTAACAGTCAAACACACACACATATAAACTATAGCATGGTACCAGGTTGAAGAGCATGCAAACTCTACATTGTCTAAGGTCGATAGGTTTATCCAAACAAGGTTGAGGTGATTCTAGTATCCAAGGTATAGGATATGGTGTGGAAGCACTTCACAGGTCAGGTGCAGGAATGTTTAGGTATGTTCAGTACACCAAAGGTTGGGTCAGGATAAATAGTCATGACAAGAGGCAAGGTAAGGTCATTAGGTCAAACAACATGGGTAACAATGTCATGCAAGGTATAGTGAGCACATGAGTTCACAGTCACTAGCAATGTTCCAGTCCAAGTAGCTAGGTCACGGCATGGGTAGGGCTGAGGTATGGGTAAAATAACAAGTCCCAAAATGTAATTAAGGACAAGTATAGGTAAGGTAGGCATGGAGGTTGGTTGCAATAAGGGTGGGTAAGGTCAAATGGTGGTTGGGTTGGGTAAGTGGGGACAACAATGGGGAATGGGCACAAATATGACAGGTAACCGATGCTCGGTCATACATACATAACTAGGGATGGTCAAGGTAAGCCGATCACGGTTTATGGGGGTAGATGACCAATGTCGGTCTTGGTATAACCAACCACGGTGAGCTAGGGCACAAGACCGATGTCGGTTTAGTTATAACCGACGTCGGTCAGGTCGACGTGGGTATATAAAAGAAAAAATTCCATATAATACGGATTCATTTATACATTTTGGCTTTTGTGAAAATGATAGAGCATTGAATGAGTTGTGTGTTGTTGGGAGAAAAAAAATGAGGGATGATATCCTATTGAGGTGGAGGGATCCGGTTGGTTAGAGGAGCCAGTAGATAGACGGGTTCACGAGCATAGGTAGATCGATTGTGATTGGGTGGAGAGCAGGAGGATTGGATTTGGTGAGTGGACATGGAAGAGGTGGGAGAGGGATCGGGTGGACCACCAGTGCGTAGCCCAGCTGATGTGCCACCACGGAGAGATGGCAACGTGATGAGGTAAGATTCAATCTCTTGTATTGGTTTTGGAGGTAGATTGGGTAGATAGGTTAGGGAGGGAAAATGGGTTTTTGGGGGAAAAGGGAATTTGAATTGGGGAAGGAAAATTGGGTAGAATAGGAATGGGTAGAGGTGTGGTTAGGTGTATGAGGGGTGGGGAGGAGATGAGGGTAGAGGTAGGTAGGAATGGGGAGAAGAAGGTAGTGTTTTTAGGAAAAAGGGGTTTGGGTATCGCATGATTTTTGCACACGACAGTGACCGGCATCGGTCAAGGGGTGGCCGATGTTGGTGGTGTCGAACTCGGTACTAGTCATAGATAAGGTGACCGATGCCGTGTGGGATAGACCATGTGGTTAGTTATAAGTAATCGTACCGGTCAACATGTGGGGAAAAAGGGGCCAACATAGCTCTGTGATGGTTGGGTGAGATAGATAGTGGGCAAGGAAGATGTTGTTGATGAAAAACAAAGCATGGGTAAGAGGTTGAAAGAGGTATGGTATGATCGATAGTGGGTGAGGGTTGGGGTGGGTAGATAGAATATGTGATAAGAAGGTAAGTGGTGAGGGGAAAAAGAGGGAGGGTAATAAGTGTAGGTGAAGTGTCAAGAGTGATTGTGGGTATGATCAAGTTGTATTAATGTGATGTTTTGTTGGATGCAGGTGAGAGACCAGTTGCTATGATGTGAGATAGGGTGCCACCCCTACTCATGATAGTTCGAGGAGGTGCGACAGCTGAGGATTGGTGGCATGTTGCCATGGTTGGCCTAATTGGGTCAAAGCTACCAGCATGTAGTCTGGCAGCCTAGTTTGATGGTCACCCTCATCGACAGATGGGATTCGGTGACCAACACATTCCATCTACCGATGGGTGAGATCACAATCACCCTAGAGGATGTATACATGATCTTGTTAGTTTCCTATAGTGGGGGTGCATGGTATATTCGATCTCTTTAGAGGCATCTGAGGAGTTGATGCTGACAGATATTTGGTGAGGGGTTGGCAGAGTTGAGGTTCCACAACACTAGCCTGAGCTACGGAGAGATGTACCAGGCCCATCCGGAGGAGACGAGGCTTATTGTGTTGTTGATGGAGGTAGTCTCTGCTTTGCACTGCAGATGCAGAGGGTGGGAGATTCCCACGATCACTGATGGGGGTCCTGCATGATATGGTGATAGACCAGACCCATTTTGCATGGGCACCAACATTCCTAGTGCAGCTATACAGGGAGCTATGGGTGTATGGGTGGCTTTGGAGGTTTAGTTTGTGCTACACTTTCTTATTACATTGTTGGGCATATGAGCACATTGTGTGTGTGCCTAGTTGGTATGCCCCGGCTGATGCATTCGAGCCAAGTTTTGTTCGGGTGGGCTACAGGTGATGGGTGCCAGTTATTGGAGAGCATCGAGCGGGTAGGGTGACGCATGATGTCACCTACTATAGGTGGTTACTGGAGGGGTTGTCTAGTGTAGACATCATTTGGAGGCCCTATGTGGGTTATCCATCATATGGGCAGATGGCATGCGGAGCTAGATGGATTGTAGCTTCTCAGATGGATAGAGGGGGACGTGTCGAGAGAGCACGAGATGATACCCATAGACCGGGTTAGGTGATAGTTTGGGTTGTCATGCAGATATACCTCCACCCTTCCCACAAGTATAGAGGGATGACATGGAGAGGTCATTTCCTCTGCCCCAACTGATAGTGCCTATAGGGTAGGAGGAGCAGGTGAGAGACCGATGGATCGATGATGCCGGGTGACTGACAGATATAGACAGTGGTGGGCTGCACACCTACACACCTACGAGTAAGTACTGGGTGAGGCCAGGGGGCAAATGCAGATTTAGCCACCATCACTATTTAGAGGGACACCCTACAGGGGTAAGGTAGCCACGTTGATTACACAACTGGGGATGGTGCAGGGGAGTTGACAGGTGTAGAGGCACAGTGGCCACTTTACAGGCATATGGTGGCTAGTTTATAGCCCAGATAGCATAGGGATAGGCACCCACATAGGGTGGTGGTGGTGATGGGATACAGTGGCCACCCTACAGGCACAGGTTATAGGTTTACAGGCTAGTTGGCCACTACACAGGCAGCAGGTTATGACTCTTTAGTCCCAGATATAGGTAGGAGAGCGGGACAGGGTCCCTTAGGATAGGCACAAGCACAGGGATAGGGTCAGAGGCCAATGGGGCCACCACAGACAATACCCATAGCTAGATTGTGGATGCCCTAGGTGAGACCAGGTATTATCAGGATATCTTGATGGTGGTAAAGGATAGATTTTCTATCCTATGGAGAGTACAGGGCACAACAGGCCTCGAGTGAGAGGACCAGGTCATGGACCCATAGTGTGGAGAGTACAGGGGGCAGTGAGAGCCCCGAGATAGGGTCAGGGTGAGGCCACCAGTTCACGGAGGCCAGCTCCAGGTGTAGTACCAGTAGGGACCCAACCACGACCCATGATGGGTGGTGAGATGTTAGTAGGCCCATAGTATAGCCGAGGAGGAGGAGGAGACAAGGAGATATATGGAGGATATCCAGCAGGGTGATATCTGATAGCCGTATGTACCTCTTGTGTTGTATAGTCATTTATTTTTTATATATACCACCTGCGTGCCAAGAGAGTGAGGATGTATATGAGAGTTGATTGATTTTGGTCATATACCATAGCTACGTGCCAAGATGGTGAGGATGTACATGAGGGTTTTTGATATTTTTGGATTCATTTGTATTGGTGTACATATGTATGTGTACACATATGTCATGATTTATAGATGATGATATTTATACTATGGATGGTGTGCTTGTTGTAATTTCCATTATTATTTGTGTATGTGATGGAAACTAGGTGAATTAAGTATGATAGAGTCAGAGTCGTAGGCATGGATTGAGTCAGGTCATAGCATGGATTGAGTCAGTCATAGGCATGGATTGAGTCAGGTCATAGGCATGGATTGAGTCAGGTTGTAGGCATGGATTGAGTCAGGTCATAGGCATGGATTGTCAGTCATGGAGTAGTCATAGGTTATGGATTGAAGTTTAGGTTGGTTTAGGTTGGACTTAGGTATGATGAAGTTTAGGTTGGTTTAGGTATGGTTGAATTGAGGTTGGTTGAGTGTTTAATTCATTAATTGGTGCAATTAATGATGATGTGGGTCACTTTAAGATGTTTTGTAGTAAAATGCATGATAATGGTAAAGAAATGGAAAACATAATGAAATGAATGCATGAGTGATGATGGTAAAGATGTGAAGTAAGTGTTGTTTGTTTGGTTTAATTTCCAATTATTGATATAAAAAGGAAACTAACTAGGGTAGAATGTGACTAGGAAGGGGGAAGGGAATTGGTTAGGGTAGAGAGTGGTCGAGCTAACCTCCAAGGGCCCCATGCCCTCGGAGTGCTTGCCTACATAGTCCCGATGAAAAGGGACCTCAGGCCGATGTAGTTCTCCCATAAGCTAGGGAAGATTAAGGTGAAATAGTGGAATGGTCGATAGGTATTAGGCATGGGTGATGTAGGTCATAGGCATGATTGTGTTTAGGTTGTAGGTATGGTTGATTGATTTTTAAATACATGTGCCAAGGATCTAGTCCTGTATAGGATAATCAATAGGTAATGAGGAAGGTGAATGGTAAGAAGTGGTAAAAGAGCTGCGTAATTGATAAGAACCTGACGAGTCGATCCGACCTTAGATGGGCTTATGAACGTAAGACCCTACAGCCTTGCATAATGGACTATGTTTTAAGGGTGAAGAAAAGTCACAAGATCACAAAATGTCACATTTACGGCAAGTCCCTTGAGTAATGAGGAATTTAGGTGGAAAATACAAGGAGGTGAGAATGAGAGGCTTAGCGTAACTTAGTGTATGACGACGTGTGTTTTTCAAACAAGAAACCCGAATCCAAAATAGGCAAGTCCATGATGAAAATTTCATCTTTTTCTTGATTTGTTTGTTTTTAATAGACTGATCGATGCGGGAAGTCTATATGGGATGAATATATTATCTCCTTGAGGTCTTCGTGAAGTTGATCGATGCGGGAAGCTTCTGAATATTTATTACATTTTTGTAATGACCGTACATAGCTTGTCCTTCGAGGGAGCAGTCTATTGATAGTGGTAGAATATGGAGAAGAGATGTCCCTTTTGAGGGAGTCATCTTTTTGTTGGAAGTTTGACTCAAGGAGTTGTATCCCTTTTTTTTTTTTAGATGTTTAAGTCATGGACAAGATTATAGAGGATGATTAGGTTCCAGTTTTAGAAGACAAGATCATAGTACACAAAGATTAACTAGGAAAGAGGTGGTTTCGAGTGATGAATGACCATGGGATTCCATCTTGAAGAAGATGAAAAGTATCCATGAGAATCATGCTATGAGCAGAGCCGTGGTACTCATATTGAAGACAAGGCTAAAAGGTGACGGGTAATCACATGATTCTTGTTTAATCATGGATCCTCAAAAATGGGTAATAATGGAAAGTGAACAACTCAAGGGACGAGTGACCAATTGACAAAAAGTGATATAGGACTTGATATCAACAATAAAATGGTCAAAGATGCAAGGCATTAAGGGGCTCAAGTTCGGGTTTACCTTCAGTGAAGACAAATGATAAGCACTTGATCCATAGGCATGGGTGATGATATAGGGTCCAAGCCAATTAGGAGAAAATTTTCCCCATTTACTTTTCTCCTCTTTGGTTACATGTTGATTTTCCTTTAAGACGAGGTCACCGACTTGAAAGGTTCATTCGTGAACACATTTTCATAGGCACATTTGATACATTTTTGGTAGATTTGGAGATGGTCTAGGGCATTGAGATGACATGTTCATCTAATAATTCAAGTTGTGCCAAATGATCCTGGTGAAAGTCATCATCATTGAGCATGTCTTGTAGTGAGATGCGAGGGATGGAATCTGGACTTTGAGAGGTAAGACAACCTCAATACCATAGACTAGAGAAAAGGGGGTGGCAGCAGTCAAGTGTGAATACTAGTGCGGTAAGCCCACAAGGAAAAGGAATGTGCATATGCCAATCCTTCCCAGTATCATTGACCACCTTCATAAGAATTTTGTTCAAGGTTTTATTGGTTGATTCGGCTTGACCATTGGTTTGCGGGTAATAAGGTGATGAGAAACTAAGTTGGATGCCAAAAGCATCACATAGTTTGCGTAGGGTTTTGTTTTTGAATTGTTTTCCATTATCCATGATAATGCGGTGAGGGACACCAAAGCAATAGATGATGTGATGGTTGATGAATTCACATATTTTCTCGGCTTTGGTGGAAATGAGGGGAATGGCTTCTACCCATTTAGTATAATATTTAGTAGTGGTTATGATCCATTGGTGGCATTGTGAAGAATGGGGGTTGATCTCACCGACAAGATCCAAACCCCATTGAGAGAAAGGCCAAAGGTCTCACACGACCTATAAGGCATGACTAGGGGTGTGATGGAGATTAGCATGTTGCTGGCATTTTACGCAGCATTTGACATAATCATAACAGTCATGGTTTAGGTTGGTCAAGTAATAGCCTAGGTGAAGAATGCATTTTTAGTGATAGCGAGACCACTAAAGTGGCCTCCACAAATCCCATCATGGACTTCCTTAATGGTGTAAGGAATTTCAGAACTGGTAAGGCATCACAAGAGAATGTTGTCAAAACCACATTTGTACAGAAAGACCACCCATGATGACATAACACGAGACACTTTTAAGGAAGGCACATTTGTCCATTATGAGTGAGATCGGTGGGTAAAATGGAGAGGGAAAGATAGTCTATGTATTTCTTATACCAAAGGTCACTCGGGTCAGGAGTAGTGGTTCCAATAGAGTAAACTTCATGAGGAAAATAAGAGGGTGATTGTAGTCTTTGTATGGTGACAAAGATTTTAGAGTCAGCGGGTGAAGCGGGTATCTGAGAAGCCAAGCAAGCCATGGTATCTACAAATTTATTGGTAGAACGTGGGGTGGTTTGAAGGGCGTAATGGTCGAAGGTGGTCAAAAGTATGTCCACATGATGCTTATACTTTTGAAGTATCTCATTATGACATTGGTATATACCATTGACTTGGTTTATGACCAACTGAGAATCACCAAAGATGTTGATTGACTTAACATCTAAGGCATAAGTAGCCTGAGACCCAATACGAGTGCTTCGTATTCAACAATATTGTTTGTACAATCAAAATCGAGTTTGAAAGACAAAGGCATAGGTTCACCATCAAGCGGAATGAGGATAACACCAGCCCCACCCCCATGCTGACACTTGGAGCCATCAAGAAGAGTGTCATTTGGTAAGCGGGTTCATCCAGGAAAGGGTAGTAATAGACTCATCTGGAAAGTCAAAGTTAGAGGGTTGATCCCCAGAAATAGGTGCGTCGGCCAATTGGTCGTGATAGCTTGGCCCTTGATGGACTTTTGATGGATGAATTCGAGGTCGAGGTCAGCCAGAAGCATAAGCCAACGTGTGTGACATGTTGATTTTGATAAGGTTTGGCATACATGTAGTGTAATGGGTCCATATTAGTAATGACGAAGGTTTTGTGGTTAAGTAGGTAATGGAGTTTGGTGGTGATGAAAAACTAAGGCTAGGTAAAGTTTTTGGCATGGGTATATCTAGTTTCATAGTCAAGAAGGGTATGGCTTATGTAATAAACCGCTTGCTCCCGTGTTGGTCATCGTGATGAGCAAGCATGGCACCTAGAGAATGGTCAATGGTGAAATATATAGGTAGAAGGGCTGGTCATCCTTAGGAGGAATGAGCACTGGTGGTTGAAGGAGGTATTGTTTTAAGGCCTCGAAGGCTTTATGACATTCATCATCCCATTTGAATGAAACATCTTTCTTGAGAAGATGATGAAATGGTTGATAGCAATGGTCAGAAAGTTGCTGAGATAAAATGATGAATGGATTGTAACTTACCTTGTAGGCTTCAAAGTTGACAGAGATTAGTGGGTGGAAGCATTTCAGGATAGCCTTGACTTTAGCAGGATCGACTTCTATGCCACACAAAGAAATGATGAAGCCTAGGAGTTTCCCTGAAAGTACTACAAAGACGCATTTTTTTGGTTGAAGACAAACACAATATTTGATGAGGTGGTCAAAGATGACTTTAAGAATGGGTAGGTGTTCGGTTCGATGTTTGGATTTGGAAAGAAAATCATCTACATAATCCTCCAATATGTGATGCATGATGTCATGGAAGATGTAAGTCATGGCCCGCTGATATGTAGCACCAGCATTTTTGAGACCAAAGGGCATGACTCAATAGCAAAAAGTCCCCCAAGGGGTGATGAAGGCAGTCTTGTGTTGATCCTCGGGAGCTAGTAATATTTGATTGTAGCTCGAGAAACCATCCATGAGTGATAACATTTCATGGCCAAGTGAGATCAACTAGTTGGTCAATGCTTGGTAGTGGGAAATCATCTTTGGGACAGGTGAGGTTGAGGTCACGAAAAATCTATGCAAATGCGAGTCCCCTATCACTTTCGTGATAGGAATGATGTTAGAAATCCATTGGGGATAATCAATGGGTAGAATGAAGGAGACCGAGAGAAGGCATTGAAGCTCTTCTTTGACTAAAAGAGCAATGTGAGGATGCATTTTCCATAGCTTTTGTTTGATAGGTTTGGCATCAGGAATGGTCATGATATTATGAACCACGATTTTAGGATCAATACTAGGCATATCGGCATAGGACCAAGCAAATGCATCACTATGGTCCCAAAGGAAAGAGGTGAAGGCTTCTTGTTCAGTAGCATCTAAAGATTGGCCGATCTTTAGAATGTGTGGGTCATCTTGGGTATTAATGTTGATTTCGATGGTCAATTCATTCAACATGGTTTATGTCTCGAGGGTAATGACCGGTGAATATAAGAGTCTTCTACACCAAGGTAGGTGAGGATGGACTCATCATCCTAACATTAAACAATGTTAATTGAAGGCATATCATCATCGATCATGTCAAGATACAAGAATGGGAGAGAAGAGGGAGCCTCGCCATCACGTTGATAGGTTAGTGGTCCCAGGGAAATGGTGTTTATGAAAAAAAAGTTAGGAGGTATAGATTCAGGATCTATGGACTCCGTGGGTGAGGATGGTAATGTGGGTGAATGAGAGGGGGAAGATGTCTCATCTTGAATAAGGTCAATGTGAACCTTCTTAGAAGATGGAGTGTCAAAACCAATGCCACTACGGTCATTGTGTTTACGAGAGGTATAAGAGATGACAGTGTGGCGGCCTTGTTCATAAAAACCAAAGCCAAATCCTTTCCACACGTGCACCGGTGGAGGAAAGTGTGAGTGAAATGACGGTTGGTGAGGGAGTGTAGGTCGGTGGAAAATGGTTGGGTTTGGGATGGAGGTTCAGGTTTATAGGTGGCCATATCAAGTCCCCCATACGTTAGGTTGGTGTGAAGGTGGGGAGGGCCATAAGGGAAAATGTCACCATGCGAATGTCATAATTGGGGTGTTGACACAGATTCCCATATTCTTGTGGGGTGAGGAAGGTATCGATATTGTATAGGTGGTATTCCCCCAGAGTGAGGCATTGAAAAACACCTTCTAAGGGATCAATAGTTGGTATGTGGGTAATGGGTATAGATGGCTCACTAGATGAAGGGGAAGTAGGGGCTAGCTATGGTGAGGCTAAATGAAGTAGGGATATAGCGAGGTTAGATACAAAAAGTAGTGGAAATTTTGGTGGATGGGCTTGTGGGTGGAGGTGAAGTGGTTTTGGTGGCAGATGCCTTGACCGGTATAAGCACATCATTGGGTCAATATAGCATGTTACAGGTCTTGAAAGGTGAGGGTCGGTAGGGATGGTGTAATTATGTCCCTCATGTTCAAATTTGAGGCATCGATGTAATGTCAAAGGGACACAACCCATGGCATGAATCCAAGGTCGACCAAGCAACAAGTTATACTAGAACTCCCCTTTTAGGACATAGAAAAGTTTTGGATGGTGCGGGGACCTACGCGGACATGGAGAACAACAGTACCCAGTGTAGAGGTTATGGCATCATTGAAAGAATGTAACATAATGGGGTTACTATGCATGCAATTGGTAGGTATTTGCATTTGGGTATATGCATGGGAGGAGATGATGTTAATGCTAGCACCACCATCAATCATAACACGTCGGATGCATATATTATCGATAAATATGGAGATGAACAAAGAGTCGGTCGGGGTCATCGGACTGAAAAGGAGTGATCTCTTCATCTGCAAAACTAAGGGCGGCCACTTGGCGAGTGGGTGAAGGTGTAGAGGAAGGGGATGACCTAGTGAGAGAGGATACATGGTGAGGGGTAATGATGGAGGCTATGGGTGTGGGGTCATTTGGTAAGACTTTGATAGATTGAAGGACCTCCATGAGGGCTTGACGATGTGACTCTGAGGTCTAGACGAGGTCATATAAAGACATTTTGAGGGGGATTGGTGTAGTTGTTTTAGCATTGTACGATGTGTGGCCCCATCGGAAATGGGATATGCAAGACCGTGAATGATGACTTTGGGTGTGGGTGTAGATGGTATATTGGGTATAGGGTTGGTTGATGGGCCAGTTGTTTTCTCCTTGCCTTTGTCTTTCTGAGCATGGGTGGAAATGTTGATCATGTTAATCTAAGGGGAGGGGGTAAATGGAGAAGGTGTAGGATGAGTGGTATAATGGCATGAGAGGACAAAACCTAATGGGGAGAAAAGCCTTGTGAAGTGATCTAGGACACGACGGCATTTGGGTGGTGATTTGGCCAACTCTCTTATGTGAACCATGTTAATTTTGAATCTCAATGATGGATCGAAGAGTTGTGGGGGTGGAGATCTTAGTTGCTTAAGTAGGTAATGGGAGAGGATCTATGGAAATTGGTGAAGGTGAAATGGGTCCTCATCAATAAGATCATCATCATCAAAGTTTTCTTTAGGAGGACATAATTGGACAAGAGTGGCTTTCAAATCCTTACAATTCTCTACATCGTGTCCTGGCACACGATGGTAGGCACAAATTTTGGTTTCGTCAAACCCTTTTGGTTTGGGTTTGAGTGGGTCGTAAGGTCTAAGAGGTGGTAATGTGATGACAGAAGTTTTGAGGAGGTTGGTTAGGATTTTAGCGTAGGACCCTGCTAATGGATCACAATGGGAGGTGAATGTGGGTTTGGGTATAGGTGCGGTTGACTATATAGGAAGATTTTTCACAAGAGGGGTAGTGGGTTGGGCTACGAGTTTGGTGTGTGGTGTGGTCTTAGGTGTTGGTCATATCTACTTGGGTAGGGGCATGGTAGATGAACTGGAAATAGAATGTGTGGTTGGTTTAACTACCTTATTGGAGGGTAGCGGATTTTTGGCTTTAGGTTGCACCTTCTTGGGTAAAGGTGATATGGATGCATGAGATGTAGAGGAAAAGTAGATGGTGGAAGAGGCGGGTTACCCATGGGGGTAACTAAGGTGTTGTGGAGGTAGGTGGTGTAGGTTGGGCAGGAGGCATGAGTGAAAGAGAAGGAAGTGTTGTGGGTAGTGAAGAAGTTATTGATGGTATTGGAGGTATGGGTGGTAAAAAGGTTACAGGTGAGGGTGGAGGTTGTGTGGGGCACTTGGGTATATTAGAGGTCTGTGATGGGGAAATGGGTTGTTGCGTTCTTGGTTTACTAGTGGATGAGGGTTTCTTGGCCAGGGTCAAAGGGTGAGGTCCTAGGATGGATGGAAGGGGTGAAGGTGATAAGGGTGTGGTTGGAGGTTGGGGTATGAGATCTAGGAGATTGGCTCTTCTATTTAGGGGCCGGTTAAGTTTGGTGTTAGTTTTGGAAGACGTAGCTAAATCTAATTTGATGGGTGGATGAGTAAGGCTAGTTGTTGGTATGACCCCTAAGGTAGTGATAGGTTTAGGAAGGGAGATGATATAGGCATGGGTTTTGGTGCAAATGCATGTTGTGGTTATGGGTAGAGGTGTGAGTTGAGCCATGAGTGGTGTCGTGGGAGATTTTGTGATAGTTTTGGTTGTGTTCATCTTTGGTTGGTCAGACGAAACACTTTTGGATAGATAGTGGAGGTGTCAGTGAGTGACAACTACATTTGTGTTGAAACAGAAGTAGAAGATACGTCCCCAAAGTAAGGCTCTATCGACATAGTCCAGGTGATTGGCCAAGCATGAGAATGGTATTGTTGTAAGTGGAGCCGACGTGGACCGAGTGGCAATCCCATAAAATGTGTTTGAGATACTAGGAAATGGCTAGCCTCGGACTCATGGGTAAGAGATCCGAAAGCATATCAATGGGATCTTGAAGGTCTAATGGTGAATAGTCATCTACAAGTGGCGGTACTTCTATAGTATCCTCCATGGGTAGAGGAGAGGACAGGCCAGCTGAAGTGGGCTCTCCTTGCGTTGGTGAAGTGGGCTTGGAATTTTGAGGGTCGAAGGGGGTGTGCTGATTATAGGCTCTTTCACGGATGAAGGAGAAGATGAAGGGGATTCCTCTATGGGTAGAGGAGTAGATGAAATAGGTTCTAGTGTAGGTAGGGAGCATGGGCTAAGATTTCATCTATGGAAGGAATATGAGGCAATTGGGAAGCAACTGGTGCATCATTGAAAATAGCGTGGACCTCGCGGATAGTGCTATCATTGTTTGAGGTATCACCCACTTGGTTTGAATATGGGGCATGATTAGGGAATGGCTTCTTGAAGATGTGTAGGCTTTGGTTAGTGGGTGCATTTGGGCTATCCAAGACTAAGTCTCCATTGTCTATCATTTCTTGAATGATATTTTTGAAGGTAATGTAGTTATTGTCGTTGTGACCTTTGACCCAATGATAGTTGCAAAATTCATGTTCCTTATACCACACAGGCATGGGTCACTCAAGGTCGAAACCAATATGTGGTTTTATAGGTGGAAGGGTAATGACACTGCCTTAACAAGATTTTCCAAAATGGAGGAGTAAGATTCTCCTAGGGAAGTGTACTTTCGTTGTTCTTGTCTGAACTAGAAAGCTTATACGGAGAAAGATTAGAAGGGGGTTTGGATGGGTTTGATTGATGAGGGGGACCAGCTTTGAGAACTATGGCATTAGTAGACCCTTTGGGCTTTGAATAGTTGTTTTGAGGTTTCGAAGATGAAGAAGTATCATTTGATTTGAACGTGATGTTCTTATTATGAAGTTGAATCTTCTTCTCTTCGATAGCATGAATTTCCAATTTTCATGCCATGGTGAATGCTTTTCGAAAGTGAAAAATTTACACTGTGGGGTTGGTGATATGTGTCTAGCATAGGCCGAGTAAATAGTTCTATAAGCTTGGTTTGAGGAAATTATAATTTGATTGGTTAATGAGGCTACGCCAACGAGCGAGCGATGAAGTCAATGAATAGACTCATCATCATCTTTTCGTGTGGAATAAAGATACCATAATACACCTAACCATCTTTCTTCCTTTAGGAAGAGATACCAAATCCCAAGTATGATTCTTCATCAAAAAGAATACTCAATGTCATCGCATCATCCCACTCCTATATCCCATGAGCCTTTGAAAAAACGGGCATTGGGATCCTCGAAACTAAACCATCATGGGCATAAAATTCCAAAACCCGTTTGAATGTGCATGATGATGCCTAGTGGGTGGAAGATCCTCTATGAAAGGTGTTGCCTCGAAACTATAAATACGATCCCACTTAGGCATAGTGGCCACAACATCGGGGGAATAGGATCCTCAATGGCATCTATAACCTCCTCAAAGAAAAGATCCTCAAGATGACATGAAGAAGAAGAAGGAATGGAAGAAGATTAAGAATCATGAGGAGTGAAACGCTCATCAAACTCGAACATGTGTCCGAAAAGAACATCATGTGTATCGGGATCACATGGCATAAGGAGGTGGAAAAGATGATAAGCTCTCATGTCCTCATAATACCCTACAAAGATCAAGGGTTTACTCTTCTTATCCAAAGCTTTCCTTTTCTTCTTTGTCACAAAGGCCCAAGCATGGCTCCCAAAGACTCGAAAAAATGAGACATCTAGCTTAGTGTTGGACCAAGCTTCCTCTGGAGTCAAATACTCAAGTGCTCTATGTGGTGTGAAATTCAAATGAATATAGTTGGAATCGCAAATTCATTAACTAAGTATTTTCTATCTTCCCTTCAATAAATAGGAGGTATATCTCTAGAATGAATCATACGAGGCTTAGCCATTTCCTTGAAGTTATATTAAGTGTGAAAAACATCACTTTTGTACTTGAGAAAATAAACCCAAGTACGCCTCAAGAAATTATCAATAAATGTAAGTGCATACTTAGCTCCATTGAAAGATGGGGTAGGAAAAACCATCAAGTCACTATGCACAAGCTCAAGTGGTGAAGAAGCTCTCTTAGACAAATTCTTAGGAAAAGGATCTTGATGTTGTTTCCCTAATGCACAACCATGACAAACTCCCTCAAGACAAGAAACTCTAGGAAGACCATCTACCATACCATGAGTGCTCAACTCCTTCAAATATTTGTAATTGAGATGTCCAAATCTTTCATGCCAAAGCTTACTCTCGAATCTGAATGAGAAACCAATGCTATCCCTATAGAATAAGTGTCATCAAAACCTTGTCCCTTGAACTATGATCAACAATACCCTAAGCAACAAGTGAAAAAGGCTCCAAAAATTCTTATTCTTATGTGGTGTAAAAGTCATTATTTTCCCTTGACCAGAATGACAAATTTGATATACAGAAAGCAAATTTGTAGTGATGTTAGGAACATATAGTGCATCTTGGATATTGCCACCATCAAGTTGTATATCACCTTTTCCCTCAACAGAAAGAAAGGAAGAATCTCCAACCTCAATTTTGGAAGTAGAACTCAAACCTAGAGAAACAAAAGACTCCTTGGAAGAAGTCATGTGATGAGAAGCACCAAAATCTATAACCCAATTGTCTGCAAGTGGTGATTGAGATCTTCCAACAACATTAAGTGCTTTTCCATGCTAATTAGAAGGAGGTGGAGTGGAGATATAAATTTTGTGTTTCTTGACTGCATCCTCTAAGGCTTGCATTCACTTATAACACCTATTTTCTTCATGATTACTACCCCCACAAAAAGAGCATGAACAACTAGACTTATTCTTGGATTTAGAAGACTCCTTGGGTTTTGAGTTGTTTTCTTTGGGTTTAGGAGCATTTTGAGATGGAGAAGGTGTGGATTTGGTTTTACTTGTTTGGTTTTCCCTTGCCCTTAGGATTATATGTAACTAATGCCTTTTGAGAGGTGGAAGACTCAAGGTGAGATAATTTGGATTCTTCCCTAGTAAGTCTTTCACAAAATGTTTCTAAGTTAGGCATTTTGAAGGTGTCACCTAAGGCGTCCATGCTAGAGAAAAAGGTAGAAGCAAAAAATTGGAATGGTCCTCTCAACTTGGATAGAATCAAGTAAACACACTCTTCATCTTTCTTATCTCTTCCACTCCCCTTCAACTGTGTCAACAAATGCTTGAACTTGGTAAGATAGTCTATAATTGATGGAAAATCTTCAGGATTAAGAGAGGTGATCTCAATTTCAAGTTTCATGGCTCTCATATGATCCACCTTACCAAATAAATCCTCTAATTTCTCCCATATTTTGAAAGGAGAGTCACACTTTTCCAAATGAAATAAAAGACATCACTTACATAAGTTCCTATCAAACCCATACACTCATCAAATTTGCATTGGTACTGAAATTTCTCATATTCTCTAGTGAACAATGGTTGTTCTTTAGAAGTTAAAGCCCATAATCCTTTCTACTTAATTATTGTTTCCATTCTTGGTTTCCATGTGTGGTAATTATGTGTTGTTAATGGCTCAACATGAGTTAATGTAGAAGTGAATTTGGCACTTTATAATGAGTGCGTGTTATATATGGCACTTTATAAAATAAATATTTCAATGGAAAGAGCATAAAAACTACGCACTTTTGCAAAAATGGCACTCAAAACCGAGTTACCGTCCAAAAGATACAAGGTTTTCAATATTATGCTCTTATCTATTTATTTTAGTTTCCACTAAAATAGAATAAAATGAAAGGGGGATGGAGTTAAGCACCTACTCATAGTGATCACAAGTTTAAGCCCTCATGGATACCATATTTTAGACCATGGGCTAAATAGGGGTTTCCATCATACGGTGGTTGTGTTGGAATGGGTATTTGTGAGACAATGGGTGCGGATTGTGCTATGGTTTGCATGGTGGACGAGGGGACAACGAATCACGACATGCACGAGGAAACTACTAATGCGGCAATCATGGAGGGTATGGGTCTTAGTTGCGAAAATATCGAGGGTGAAACGGTGAGGGTGAACTGATAGAAGGAAATAAGGGCATAGGGAGATTAATACTGGCATGTTGTATATCAATTGACCAGAGGAGTCTCGGGTGGAAGAGTGGGAAAGGTAGAATTGTAAAGCCATGGGATTATGATCAAGGAGTCGTGCAAAATCCTCATCACCGGCAGACAATGGTGGTAGGTAAGGTTGGATCCATGGGTGATAGGATGGAAGGCGATGAAGGACTAGGTGGGAGTGGTTGATGACTAACATGGAATATGAGGGCATTAGTTTGGTTATGAGTCAACACCATGTGAACAAGTGTTGACCTGGTAAGACTGTATTCTATAGATGACATAGAAAATAGTAAAAACAGAGAATAATGGGGTCAGGAGGTGAATTTGGTCAATGTCTAGATTTTGAAAAATTAAACATAGGAAACCGATGATGATGGTTAGGTTGACCGGTGATGGTTATGGGAAAATCGATGATGGTCAAGATGACCGATGTGACGGTTGGGACAACACCGATGATGGTTTCTAAAACCAATATTAGTCACTGTGGAAGAAACTAGTCTCAAAAAAATGAAGTGGGAATGTTGGATTTGTATTGGTGAAACTGTGTATGACAGAAAATATCAATAAGGGAGAAATATGATGATGCCCTAAGGGCTGGAAACAGAATAAAAGTAGTAATGAAAGTTATTCTAGGTAAAGTAACTAGAAATCCGAAAGCCAACACGGTTAGGGTTTAACCGATGATGGTCAGATGTGAACCGGTGATGGTCGCTGGACCAAGCGTCGGTGGACTGTGAAATTAGAAAGAAATAAAGAAAATTGGTTTTGTGAATCAAATTAAGTGAAGAATCAAACTCAAAAGCTTGAGAATGAGAAGATGAGGCCCTAACACACTTAGAAAAAGTTAGAATACTCCAACTATGATGGTGGAGTGTGTAAGGAAGAAGAAAAATGGGGATTCATAGTCTCACACCTCAAAACACAAGCCAAGAAGAATGCTAAGAAAAAGCGTGATCCTAACAGTGATTTTCTTATGTTTGTTTAGCTTATGTTATTTAGGACTAACTGTGTGTATTTAGAATAGAATTTTTTTTAGGAAGGCATCCTACGAAGAAGGATATCTAAAAGGAGAGGTTTCAGGTATGTTATGGCGGGGCGGGCCATCCTCTGAGATGATGACTCGACAGAGGCAACGAGTTGGGGAGTACCTACCAATTAGATCATGTGATCACTAACAGATGTTCTTGGGTAAGATGTTGTTTAAGAAAGATGTGTATATTTGATTTTGTGCAAGTTTGGTAAGACACGAGAGAGAGAGAGAGAGAGAGAGAGAGAAATGTGATTTCTATATTCTTTGTGTCAACCATCAGCTGGGCATGACTTCCAGCATATAGGTTGCCCTCAATTTTAATGTGAGCTAATAATGTAACAAATCAGAATGTAATGTAAGTGTTTTAAACCCAAATCAAAGTGTGATATTCAATGTAGCAAGAGATGAACAGGAAGAGGGATTCTCTTTCACTAATGCAATGCAAAAGAAAGGAAGATGTGTTCTTTTTAAAACACCAAAAACATGATTGTTTTTAGAAAATAGAAAGAAGGAGAATGATTCCAAGGAAGAAAAATTAATGTGAAATCTTTTCTAAGGGAAAAAACACACAAATTTCACCTAGGAATGAATAAATGCAAAATAACCCCTGATGGGTCCCACCGGGTGTGCCAAAATGTTTCACCATTTTCTTTACCTTTTCAAAATGACAAAACAGATAAGGGTAAGGGCCAAGGAGGAATACCTACTAAATGTTGGTTGGTTGATGGTTGTTGCACGTTTTTGACTTCTTGATCCACATCTGAATGTGAGATCTTTCTTTTGGCTAGGAGGAACTACATGTAATAGAAAACAAGACCACAAAAAGATAGTTAAATGATATATGATAGTGGACTACCTAGCGTATGCTAGTTCCGAGAAGTGTGATACTTCCTAAATGGTTGTCAATCCACTATTTAAAACAAGTTAATGTGAGAAATAAACAAGGTCCTAATGTAGTTGATATGATTTAGGTATCTCATTCAAATACAATAAGCAAATACAATCACAACATGTTAGGCTATAGTTGGATCTCATAGGTGAGGTAGTCTGTCAAGGTTTGGGACCGGTCGGGTTAGATTCTGGGTTATGTAGGTCAACTGGTAGGGTGGTTGTTGGGTTTGTTCTTGGTCAAGGTATAGAACACGAGAGACCCGATGTCGGCTAAATGTGACCGATGTCGGTTTAGGTAGAACCGGCGATGGTTATTTGATAACCGGCGTCGGTATGGTTGTGGTGAAAGAAACTCAAAATAGGTTAAACGGTAGGGGTGATCTGAGGTCGAATAAATTTTGGGTGAGTGAATGGGGGTTTTTTTGAGATCTTAGGTATGCTCAAAGTATACATGAGGTGAGAATAGATGATTTGGTGATGTGGGTGAAGGGATATTTGGATTTACAAGAGCAAGTGGGTGATGAAGCAATAAGCATACAAAGAATAGATTAATAACAGAGTAATAAAGATTACTAACTAAAATAAATTATACTGATTATGGTCATACTTATTGTTTTAAAGATTTGATGGCTGAGTGGTGGAGGTGGTTGATCAGAGAATACGTGTATGGTCCTACAGTGGTGCTTTCCTGGAGTGCTTCCGTGAATACAATGGCTCTCTTATTGATGTTGGTGATGGTTCTGGATGGCTGGATGTGTAAAAGGATGCTCATTTTGCTTACATGCAGCTCTGGTCTCCTTCCTTTCTCTCAAAAATGTGTCAACCTCGAAATAAGGTTACCAAAGGGAATAAAAGGTAACCAACAGATCCGGGTTGATCGGCATCAGTTTAGGGGTGACCAGCATCGGTTAGGGTGGGATTCCCTAGGTTTACTAAAAATGGGAGATCATGGCAATGATTTCCACCAGATCTCTTTATTCATCCGGGCCAGAGCGGGAGTTACCTTTTTTATGCGGGAATGTGGTTAGAGGGGATGTAGGCTTTGATTTTTAGGGTTTAGTTAGGTCTTAGTTAGTTATGGCAACATACTAAGAATAGACTTAGGGTGAGGTGGCTAGGTGAGGTGTATAGGTGAGGTGGTGGGGTGGGAATTATCTTAATTAGGATAATTAAATAATAAATATTGTGAGGACATGGATTAATTTAATTAAATTAATATTAGTGTGGGGTGTAAGGGGCCATGGTTAGGTGAGTGTGTTCAAGTTGATTATTTAACGAAGGGTCAAGGAGCGTGTGACCCAATTTTGGTGTCTACAGATCTCTCCAACAAAATCCAAACCCCATTGAGAAAAAGGCCAAAGGTCTTGTGCAACTTGTAAGGCATGACTAGGTGTGTGATGAAGATTAGCATGTTGTTGGCATTTCACACAATGTTTGACATAGTCACAATAGTCACGGTTTAGGGTTGGCTAATAATAGCCTAGGTGAAGAATGTGTTTAGTGACAGCTAAGCCACTAAAGTGACCTCCAAAAATTCCATCGTGAACTTCCTTGATGGTGTAGGGAATTTTAGAACTTATAAGGCATCGTAAGAGAATATCGCCACGTTCATAAAGAATACCACCCATGATGACATAGCGAGAGACACCTTTAATAAAGGTGTGTTGTCCATTACGAGTAAGATCAGGAGGTAGAATGGAAAGGGAAAGGTAGTCTACAAACTTCTTATACCAAAGGTCACGTGGGTCAAGCACAATAATTCTAACAGAGTTGACATCTCAAGATAAATAAGAAGGTGATTGCAACCTTTGTATTGTGACAAATATTTTGGAGTTGGAAGGCGAAGTGGGTATCTGAGAAGCCAGAGTAGGCCATGGTATCCACAAATTTATTAGTAGAACATGGGGTGGTTTGAATTTTGTAATGGTCAAAGGTAGTCAAAAGTATGTCAACATGATGTTTGTACTTTTGGAGTATTTCATTACAACACTAGTATATACCATTGACTTGGTTTACAACCAGTTAGGAATCACCAAATATATTAATTGATTTAACATCTAGGGTGATGGTGGTTTGAAGGCCTAATACGAGTGCTTCATATTTGGTGATGTTGTTAGTACAATCAAAATATAGTTTGAAAGATAAAGGCATATGTTCACCATTAAGAGGAATGAGGATAACACTTGCACCACCTCCACACTGACATTTGGAACCATCAAAGAATAAGGTCATTTGGTAAGTGGTATCGTCCAAAGAGATGGCAATAATGGATTCATCTAAGAAATCAAAGTTAGAGTGTTGATCTCCATAAAGAGGTGTGTCTCATGCCGCTTTTTCATGTTGATGGTTTAGCCCTTGATATATTTTTGGTGGATGAATTTGAGGTCAAGTTTTGCAAGAAGCATGAGCCAACATGCAACACATTGATGCTAGTAAGATTTGGTGTAGATGTAATATAAGGGGTCAGTGTTAGTGATGGAAAAGGTTTTTGGTTTAGTAGGTAATGATGAAGTTTAGTGGTGAAAAAAACTAAGGCTAAGAAAAAAATTCAGCATGGGTGTACCTAGTTTCGTAGTCCAAAAGGGTACGAATTATGTAATAAACCGTTTGCTCCCTATGATGTTCATCATGATGAGTGAGCATGGCACCTAAGGAATGATCAAGTGTCAAAATGTATAGGTAAAAGGGTTGGTCATATTTAGGGGGAATGAGCACTGGTGGTTGAAGAAGGTATTGTTTTAAGGCATCAAAGGCTTTATGGCATTCATCATCCCATTTGAAGGAGACGTCCTTTTTGAGGAGATGGTGAAATGGTTGGTAGTAGTTGGAAAGTTGGGAAATAAACCGACGAATAGATTTCAACTTACCTTATAAACTTCAAAGTTTACAGAGATTAGTAGGAGGAGGCATTTCAAGAATAGCCTTTACTTTCACAGATTGACTTCTATACCACGCAAAGAAATGATGAAACCAAGGATTTTTCCGAGAGAGCACCTGTGAAGACACACTTCTTAGGGTGAAGGTGAACATAATACTTGAGGAGGTGATCAAAGATGACCTTAAGGACTGTCAAGTGTTCAGCCCAATGTTTTGGTTTGGCAAGAAGGTCATCTACGTAATCTTCCAATATGCGATGCATTATGTTATGGAAGATATAAGTCATAGCTCGTTGATATGTAGTACCAAAGCATTTTTAAGGCCAAAAGGCATGACTCGATAGCAGAAGGTCCCCCAAGGAGTGATGAAGGTAGTTTTGTGTTGATCTTCTAGAGCGAGTAATATTTGATTATAACCCAAGAAACCATCCATGAGTGATAGCATCTCATGGTGGTGGTGAGATCAACTAATTGGTCAATACATGGTAGAGGAAAGTCATCTTTGGGGGAGGCTAAGTTGAGGATAAGGAAATCCATGCAAATGCAGAGTCCCCTTGTCACTTTTGTGAAAGTAACAATATTAGAAATCCATTAGGGATAGTCAATGGATAGGATAAAGGAAACTAGGAGGTGTTGAAGTTCTTATTTGACAAGAAGGGAAATGCAAGGATGCATTTTCCACAACTTTTGTTTTATGGGTTTGGCATCAGGAATGGTTATGATATTGTGGACCACAATGTTTGGGTCAATATTGGGCATATCAGCATAGGACCAAGCAAAAGCATTGTTATGGTCTTGGAGGAAAGAAGTAAAATATTCTTGTTCAACAGCATCTAAAGATTGGCCTATCTTTAGAATGTGTGGGTCGTCTTGAGTATTAATGTTGATTTCGATAGTCGATTCATTCAACATGGTTTACGTCTCAGAAGGTAACAACCGGTGAATATAATAATCTTCTCGCACCAAGGTAGGTGAGGATAGACTTATCATCCTGACATTGAACGATGTTAATAGAAGGTGTATCATCATTGATCATGTCAGGATACAAGAAGGAAGAGAAGAAGGAGCCTCGCCATCATGTTGATAAGTCAGAGGTCCCAGGGAAATCATGTTCACAAAAAAAAAAGTTAGGAGGAATAGATTCGGGATCTATGGACTCCATGGGTGAAGGTGGTGACGTTGGTGAATGGGGTGGAGAAGGTTTTTCATCCTCAATGAGGTCAATGCGGGCCTTCTTGGAAGATGGTGCGGAAAATCCAATGCCACTGTGATCTTTGTGTTTACGGGTGGTACATGGGATGATGGTATAAAGGCCTTATAAACTATATAATTCTACCGAAAGATAGTGAAGAAGCTCTCATACAAACCGTCATACGATTTTGTTCCACCACACGCGTGCATTAAACTCAAATCCAGTGTTGAAACGTCGTGCATATTCTTCTTCTAGATCGTGTATCCACTCTTCAACACTTACTAAGGTAAACCAATATGTCTTCATCGTGAACCATCCTGAAAACAACTGAAAAAGAGGTCCCAAAGAATTTAAACCAATGATGCAACCTAGAATTCAACAATACAATCCTAGGAGTGCTAGCACATCACTCAGCCTAGACTGAGTGCTCACCCGAAGCGTGCAAAGGTACTAGGCCCCTCTTTAGGGTTACTATTGTAGGATGTTTAGCATGATGAAGACTTAAATCATTCAGATCTATATCTAGAACATAACAGACTTAACAGATAACCATAATGGAATCAAGCATGCAATACTAAATTATAACCATGATAACACCTTGTTTCATTCCATAATCTCCATTATATTAATTACAGTAAATACACAGAAGCTTCCTTACAATAACAGTAGTATACGCTCATGCACATAACAGATCTAGCAACATAGTGTCATTATAACCTAGTTCTTATACCTATATATATGCTCTATCTCTTACCCATTCAATACATACTTACAAGGATGAGGACTTGCCCTTCACCACTTATCTAATCCCAAAACAGTCGTATGCTATTATTAGCCACACTTCATTACAAAAAAATCCACACATGCAAGTGCGCTAACAATAGACTACTTTTAGTTAACTAACAGTAGTATATCTATTCTGGCCTATGTCCATGTAAAGCGCTTCGTAGCCGATCATCCAAAAATAGCCAATGTGTGTCACACAAGTCTCCAATTAGTTTGAGTGCTCTGCACACTATTTCCAAAAATAGATCCTCATCATAAAAATGGCTAAGTCCCGAATCTATCTCTCTCATTCACACACAATCCTTTATGATACTCTCACACATTTGAATGCACTCTACTTTTTTGCGCGCGAACCTTCGTATTTTCTTTTCTAGGTGCTTTAGATTCTGACCGATCAATAATGGTGTAAAGTTGAAGGGACACAACCCATGACATGAATCCAAGGTTGTTCAAGCAATAGGTTATACTAAAACTCCCCCTATAAGGCGTAGAATAATTTTGGGGCGGTGTGAAGGCCTACACGAATGTGAAGAATAATGGTGCCAAGGGTGGAGGTGATGGCATCATTAAAGGAGCGCAGCATAACTAGGTTATTATGCATATAATTTAAAGGGATGCACATTTGATTGTACACATGGGAGGATATGATGTTGATGTTAGCACCAAATCAATCAAAATGTGTCATACGTGTATGTTGTCGATATAGACAGAGATAAAAAGGGTGGAATTAGGGTCATCTAATTGGAAAGGTACAATCTCCTCATCAGAGAAACTGAGGGCGGCGACTTGATGAGTGGGTGTGGTGGTAGAAGAGGGAGATGATTTGGTAAGAGAGACCACATGATGTGGTGTGAGAATGGAGGCTACTGGTGTGGGGTCATTAGGTAAAACTTTGATGGATTATAAAACCTCCATAAGGGCTTGTCTATGAGATTCAGAAGTTTGGACGAGATCATACAAAGACATTTTTAGAGGGGATTGATGTAATTGTTTTATCATTGTACAATGGGTGACCCCGTTAGAAATAGGGTATGTGGGTCCTCGAATGGTGATTTTTGGTGTGGGTGTAGATGGTATATTGGGCACATGGTTGGTTGATGGGCTAGTTACTTTTTCTTTTCCTTTTTCTTTTTGGGTGTGGGTGGCAACTTGGACCATGTTAATATGAGGGAAAGAGGTAGATGGAGAAGGTATGTCATGAGTAGTGTAACAACATGATGGGAAAAACCTAATGCGGGGTAAGAGCCTTGCAAAATGAGTAGGGCACACTAGAATTTAGGCGGTGGTTTGGCCAACTCTCTAATACGGACCATGTTGATCTCGAATTTTAGAGGTGGATAAAAGGGTTGTGGGGGTGGAGATAGTAGGTTGTTGAAGAAGTAAGGGATGATGATGTGTGGTGACAAGTGAAGGTGGAACATGGTCCTCATCAAGAAGATCATCATTATCAAAATTTTCTTCAGGAGGACATAATTGTAGGAGAATGGTTTTGAGAGCCTTACAACCTTCTACATCATGTCTTGGCACACGATGATAGGCACAAATTTTAGTTTCATCAAACCCTTTTGGTTTTGGTTTAAGGGGGTCATAAGGTCTAAGTGGTGGTAATGTGATGACTGAGGTCTCTAAGAGGTTGGCTAGAATGTTAGCGTAGGACCCTACCAATGGATCACAATGGGAAGTGAGTGTGGGTTTGGGTAAAGGTGTGGATGATTATGGTGGAAGAGGTGTTATAGGAGGGGGATGGGTTAGAACAATTATTTAGTAGGTGGTATTGTCTTAGGTTTTGATGGAAACTGCTTAGGGAAAGGTGTGGTAGAGGAACCGACAATGGCGGTGTGTTGGTTTAACTACCCTTTTAGAGGGGAGTGGATTCTTGTCTTTGGATTACACCTTCTTGGGTAAAGGTGAGATGGGAGTACGTAATGTAGAAGGGAAAGTAGATGGTGGAAGAGGACGGGTTACCCATGGGGACAATAGAGTTGTAGTAGAAGTGGTTGGTAGAGGCTGGGTGGATGGTATGGGTTGAAGTCGTATAGGAAAAGTTGGGGTTATAGTAACTAGTGGAGGTATAGGTGGTAAGAAATGTATGGGTGGGGGTGAGGGTGTTTGTTGTGCGGTAAATGAGGTGTAACAAAGGATCGTGATGAAGCAATAGGTTGCTTAGCTTTTGATTTGCTTTGGGTAGGAGGTTGCTTGGCCAAGGTTGATGGGTGAGGTCCTAGGATGGACGAGAAGGGGAAAAGGTGACAAAGGTGTGGTAGGTGAGACTAGTGTATGAGGCCTAGAGGGTTGGGTCTTCCTTCTAGGTGGAGGAACAATTTTGGTGTGGGTTTGGGAAGATGTGGCTAAATCTAATTTGACGGTGGATGGGTAAGGCTTGACATTGGCATGACACCCAAGGTAGTGATGGGTCTAGATATGGGTGAAGATATAGGTGTGGGTAGGTTCTTAGGCATTGGAATGGTTTTAGTCATGGGTAAAGGTTTAGATGTAGGTAGAGGTGATGAAGAAGAAGCCATTTTGACAGGCATGGTCAAGGTCAATCTGGTTGCTAGAAATACCTTTGGATAGATCGTGGAAGTATCTTCAGCAAAATTTGGATTTGAGTAGAAAAGGGAAGCCAAGACGCCCCGAGCATGGAATTATCAACATAATCCAAACAATCAGCCAACCATGAAAAAAGGACTGTTGTAGGAGGAGATGTAGTTGGTTTAGTGGCAATCCCTATAAAAACATCTGTGATACAGGGAATTGATTAGCCTTGGACTCTGTGGGTAAAAGAGCCAAGATCAGTCAACAGGATCCTGGGATGCTTTGAGGGAGAATTATCCCCAACAGGTAGTGGCATGTCTGAAGAATCTCCCATGGGTAGGAGAGATGGTAGGTGGGGTGAGGTAGACTTCTCCTTTGGTGGAGGAGAAGGCGATGATGATTCTCTTGTGGATGGGAGAGTTAATATTGTTGATTGTTCGGTAGGTTACAAGGTAGATGGTGAAATGACATCAACAAAAATCATGGATTCCCCCATGGGTGAAGGAGGATGTTGATCAATAAGACTCGGCACTTAATGAAGAAAATACAGAAGGTTCGCACAGGAAATAAGAGTGCATGCAAAGGCATGGAAGTATCGGAAAGGATCGCGCATGAAGAACAGAAATAGATTCGGGACTTAGCCGTTTTTATGGTGAGGATATATTTTTGGAGATAGCGTGTGGAGCACACAAACTGGTCAAATACTTGTGTGACATGCATTGGCTATTTTTGGAGGATCAACTATGAAGCATTTTGCATGGATACAAGTTGAGAATAGATCTACTACTGTCAGTTAACCAAAAGTAGTCTATTGTTAGCGCACTTGCATGTGTGGCTATTTTTGTAAAGGTGTATGGCTAATAATAGCATGTAACCTATTTTGGGATTAGATAAGTGGTGAAGGGAAATTCCCCACCCCTATAAATATGTAGTGAACTGTGTAGCATAGGACATACATGTGAGAACTAGGGTATAGTGAGATTATGCTGACAAATATGCTATGCGCATGAGTGTATACTATTGTTATTATAAGGAAGCTTCTGTGTATTACTGCATTTAATATAATGGAGATTATGGACTGAATTAAGGTGTTATCATGGTTATAGTTCAGTATTGCATGCTTGATTTCATCATGGTTATCTTTTAATTTAGTTATTCTCTAGATCTAGATCTAAACATGCACTGTAGAATGATATATTAGTCATATATCTGAATGCTTTAAGTCTTCATCATGCTAACATCCTGCAACAACAACCCTAAAGAGGGGCTTGGTACCTTTGTGTGCTTCGGGTGAGTGCTCAGTCTAGGCTGAGTGATGTGTCAGTGCGCTTGGGCTTGTATTGATGAATTCTAGGCTACATCATTGGTTATGTTGTCGAGACCTCTTTTTCAATTGTTTTCAGGATGGTTCGTGATGAAGACATATCGGTTGACCTTAGCAAGTATTAAGGAGTGGATACACAATCTGGAAGAAGAATATGCATGGTGGTTCAGCACTGGATCTGAGTTTAACACACATGTGTGGGTGGAACAGATTTTGTATGATGTCTATATGAGATCTTTTTGCTATCTTTCCAAAGAGAATTGTACAAGTGGCTGATTTCTTATGCATCTAAGCGGAATTGGAGGTATCATGCACTCTTCGGATGCAGGGAAGAATTTCAGGCCCTTTATGATGCTACTCGAGTTGGACTCGTGTTGTGGATACGTGGTTCCATGGTGTGTTGAACAATTATATCTTGGAGTATTCAATTTCCACTTATTTGTGCCTGTAGGTAGTTGAATTCCATTTTTATGATATCGAAGGGGAACTTACTTAAAAGGAATTCCACCGCGATCAAGATCTAAATGGTAACTTTGAATTTGAAGAGTAAACTGATGGCTAACTAAACCCCACCATGTGCAAGGGCGGGAGCAAGGTTGGTAAAAGATGGTAGACCTAGAGGCGAAAGGTAGAGAGAGGAAATGTGGCTCAAGTATGATGAGGTGCATGAGAGGTACGTAGAGAAGTAGCGTGACATTGCAGAGTGGATGGAATTGAGGAGAGAGATGGCTCGTGAAGGATTTGGAGCTCACGTAGGGGATGTGGAACTAGAGCATCAGGAACTCCCCCATCTGGGAAATCATGACAGGGATCCCTCCTTGGCCTCACGTAGAAGCGCACCAGCAGAGATGACCTAGGCCGCAGGTGCACATCTGAATCCACTTGGCAACCTTTCCCTTACACTTGCTTTTCTAGCATCTAGTACAACACACAGTTAGCAAGCTAATTCATGCAAAGGGAGAGTAGGAGTGAGTCTTATGAAAGGCACAGTGATGGCAGCGCAAACGGATTCGTTGTTATATGGGATTGCCTTTTTAGGTGTATCATCAGCGCAGAATACAGGCACGTAGATTTTTAGACTAACTTCTAGGAGTGGTAACACTTCACAGTTATAGGGTACAGTTCAGTTCTATTGTTGGGACACAAGGAAGTACATCTTTGGTCTGACCCCAGCTATAGGTTCAGGATCAGGAGGCATAGGTAGCTCTAGTTTCGGTGGATCTAGTGGTTCTGGATCAAGTGGGCAAGGTCCACACTAACCCCAAAATATTTACATGGAGATGTCTCTTCATCTTCCAGAATATAGGGGCATAGAAGATGTTGTTGAACATGTGCATATGTGTGAAATATTGTGGCACGCAAAAGGAATCACGGCTTCTGAGCGTAGGGCAAGCCAATTTTCTACTACATTACAAGGGCGTGCACACACAGTTGGTATAGAAAGTTTGACCCTGATCAGACTTGCGTAGACTATACAACTTTAAAAGATGCATTCCTTAAAGAGTTTCACATCCCTGAGTTTGAGTAGAAGAGTATAAGTGCACTCAAGGATATTAAGCAAGGAACTACTGAAAGTGTCAGAGAGTATGATGCTCATTTTAAAACACTTATTATCTAAGCTTTCTTATGACATACACGTAAGCCGCATGCACAATGGTTCATTGGGGCCTAATTACCCCTTTTAGAAGGGCATTATCACATAAAACATACACTGATCCATGCGAAGCACTTGAAGTAGCCTTACATGCTAAGGTAGTTAGAATCATAGACACTAGGGTGAGCTCATTTTTAGAAGCACGATTGTAGTTTTCGCAAAAAACAGTTGGAGAAACTATCGGAAAATTTAGCACATGAGACGTGCACAAGGATTTGGTGCATAGATTGTGAAGTAAAAGGTCACACAAAGGATAGTTGTCCTCACATATTAGTGCACTCATTGCTGTTGGATTGTGAGATATGCCATTTAAACCATGATGTTAGCCACTTGCCCATTATTACAATGCATGATAAGGAAGAACATTTCAAGCTACTATAAAATCTGCAGGTCCACGACTCATGACACGAAAGACTGTTGGCTGATTTTCAAATCCATAATGCTATAGATATTTGTGTATGATAGAAAAGAGTCTTAGATAACTCTAAAGGCAAGAATGAGCATCGGAACTGGATCACAATCAGGCACACTATGATCAGAATGAAGGGCATTTTGAAGGCGGTCATGGCAGAGGTTGAGGATATCACATTGGATTCAGAGGGTGAGGCCATAGTAGTGGAAGAAGTGAGTTCCCTCATGGAATGTGTTATACTTTTGGATCTCCCAGAACACTACATTTGCGAATGTCACGAGAATATTACATGTTCTTTCTATGGAAAGAGTCATAGCTATTAAGAGTGCTTGTACTTATATGAGCATCTTGGTAAGCAACATAAAAAAGAAAACAAAGGCACATGGATGGTTAGGATACAACGCGCTATAGAAAATAAATGGATGCCTAAGTTGGAAGCAGATTCCAAGGTGTTGCAAGTAAAGATCACGACCCATGCTTTGAGGTAACATGCACCGAGAAAGCATTGCAGCAGAAGCCTACCATCACCAAGGAGGAGGTTCTACATGCATGGTACCCGAGATCATGCCCATCAAGTAGGAGGTTTATCGAAAGACCATGGAGGTACTCAAGAATCTTCAGGGTGAGATACAATATTTGAAGGAGCAATCACGGAAGATGGAGAAAAAGAAAGCATTAGAGATGGTCCAAACTGATGTAGATGACTTGAGAGAAGTGTGCAAATTGTTGCACCAGGAGGATATCATTCCACTATTAGGGAAATGGTTAAAAGGAAACACTCCACGCGTAAGTGTTGATATTGAACGACATATCCTGCATGCAAATATTCCCCCTCATAGCCTAGATTATGACAAGGAAATCACTCTAAATGTTGTTGTGGATGGGTGGTTATTGAGTAATATATTGATTGATACAGGTGCGGAAGTCAATGTTATTACTTTGGATGCATGGGTATAAATGGGAAGACCCCCATTGCAGTCATCCTCTAATGTATTGTTCATGGCTAATCGACTAAGGCCACTCCCATCGGAGTTTTAAAAGATGCATCCATTACCATACAAGGAGCCAAGTTCACTGGAGATTTTGAGGTTTTAGCATTGGCAGAGTCGGATAGCTTCCCATCTCTATTGGGGCATCCTTGGTGCTATGAAAATAATGTTGATCTTTGGTTCAACAAGGGTTATATTAGTTTTGAAAACAAGGAGGGAGATTTATTATCCCTTTAACAGATGGAAAATCTGCACCCTATGTTGAGCCCTTAAGTGAAGAATATCTAAATAGGATTTATGTATGCGCCATCTAAGATCTAGAGATGCTTGAGCCAACTAAAGAAGGAATAATTTAGTGGGAGGATACATAGTCTATTAGTGATACTACAAGTGTTGCTTGTGATAATTGGGCTCATAGCACTTATGAGTTGGTAGGGCATGAAGTCAAGAGCATATTTCCTAAGGAAAAAACCACGTTATGTGAAGAGGATAGGTAACAACTCAATACCTTGTTACACCGAAGAAGGAGATCCTATGGTATTTCTGCACTCTATGGAGGAATAGTGGATAGACCCATTAGAAAGAAGAAATATGATAGCATATACACTACGTGGGATAGCAACACACTGGTGGGTAGTCCAAAAGGATAATCTTATAGGATGGACTGAAATTAGGATTGCTCTTGCTACTAGGTTCTTCAGGAGTAATGCACCTACTCAAATCTGCACTTATCATGGTAATCAACCTATTCAGCACCACGTTCAGAAGTGTGAGAGATTATAGACAGAGGGGCAAGAAGCTTTACCACCTTCGCTATGGGTGCACAAGTTTTATTCCACTTTATAAGGGTGCATGTGTGCTTAGTATGTATATGCAGAACTCCATAGAGAGACTAGAAATTGGAAGGATCTAATTACACGAATGGCACAGACGTTTGACTTCTTCTCTACTAAACCTCTGGAGATAGTGCCAAGGCAGAAGAACTCCTTTAGGAGTTATTGGATGAAGGAAACTTAGGATTGTGTCTTGGTGAATAGAAAGAGGATGATGCCACACTACTTGATACTGTATTAAGAAAGAAAAGGGAAAATTGTCTACTTAGTAGATGATGAATAAGTTGAAGATCTGGATGTAAACCATTCAACAGGTAGGCGTGATGTGTTGGACAGTGTAGATAAGACCACATGTGCCTATCATGAACCTATGAAGATAAATAAGGTGAATATTGGATCAAATGATGAGCCTAAGGAAGCCATAATTGGAGACTATTGGTCAGAATCTGAAGTGGAAAAAATCATAGAGTTACTAAGGGATTATCAGGAATTATTCCCAAGGGGTATCATGAACTTAAAGGTATGCATGAATCATTAGGGGAGATGAAGATAAAGCTTAAAGAGGGTGTGTGCCCAATTAGAAAGAGACCCTACAGGATGAACCCCAACTTGCATGAAAAGGTCAAAGAAGAGATTGAAAAAATGTTGAAGTATGGGATTATCAAGCCCCTTGATGAGTCAAAATGGGTTAGTCCAATGGTGATCAATATCAAGAAGGATGGATGGATTAGGATCTACATGGACTACATGGAGTTGAATGTTGCATGTGTGATTGATCCCTTTCCTACGTCATTCACTGAGGAAATACTAGAAGGCGTTGTAGGGTGTGAAATCTATTTGTTTATAGATGGGTTCTCTAGGTATCATCAAGTTCAAATTGCCCAAGAGGATCAAGAAAAGACTACATTTACTACTAAATGGGGTAGCTTCACCTATACTGTAATGCCTTTTGGTCTAAAAATGCACCTGCTATATTTTCGTGCATAGTTGTTCAAGCATTCAAAGAATTTATTCACAACTTCTTACAGGTTTATTTGGATGATTGGATGGTGTATGGATTAGTTAAGGATCATTGTGACAATTTGCACTTAATGTTTGAAAGATGTAGATGATGAGTAACTATTTGAACATCAAGAAGTGCATATTTTCTACATCGTTTGGAATCTTTGTTAGGACACATAATCTTCAGGAAGGTTTGTTGGTTGATCCAACCAAAGTTGTGGTCATTATAGGCCTAAGAGAGCCTACCAATCAGAGTGAGGTGCATGGATTTTTGGGTCATATAGGATATTACAGAAATTTTATCAAAGGATATGCCAAAGTTGTCACATCATTATAGGAGTTACTGAAAGGGAAGGGTACGTTCTACTAGGGAGAGCCACAACAACACACATTTGAGACATTGAAGGAGAAACTTACTACTGTGCCTATTCTATGTTTTCCTTCGTGGGACCAACCATTTCATGTACTTGTTGTTGCCTCTGGCACATGACCATTGGCACGGTGTTGGCTCAACTAGGAGAAGGTATTGTAGATCATCCTATCTGTTTTGCTAGTAGAAATTTGACTCCTGCAAAACAAAATTACACAACTACAGAGTGCGAATATTTTTCAATGATTTGTGTGCTACATAAATTATGACAAGTACTGCTAGCTACACCATTCATTTTTATACATATCACATGTCATTGAAGTATTTGGAAAACAAGCCCATTCTCCGCAAGAGGAGCATATGCGAGATGGGTGCTTTTATTTCAAGAATTTGATTTCACAATTGTGGTAAAACCGGGAAAAGTAATTATGGACCGACCATTTATCCATAATACAATCAAGAGAATAAGCATAGGAAATTAAAGATACCATGTCGGATGCACAACTATACAGATTTACAACGAGCACCATCGAACTAGAGGACATTGTTGTCTTTCTACAAATGGGTATGGCATTAGAGAAGGAATGATAACCTTGGAGAAGAAATAACTTGTTATACGTTCATCCCCTACATGTTGATTAGCGGTGACTTTGTATAAGTTAGGCCGGGATGAGGTATTGTGTCGTCATGTACTAGAATATGAGCACACATATATTATGGAATAAGCTCATGGTGGTATTGCAGGTGGCCACTATGTAGGTGATACCACTATGCACAAGATTCTACTCACTGGATTATGGTGGGAGGCCATGTATAAAGATTGTAAGGAATTTTGTAAGGCTTGTGATCGTTATCAACATCTTGGGAAACCAGGTCAACAAGATGAAATGCTTCGAGACCTATTACTAGTGAAGAGCCATTTGAGAAATGGGCTCTGATTTTGCATGGTCCTATTTCACCAGTACGCGTAAACTAGATCACACTACATCATAACTTACACAGACTATCTGACAAGGTGGGCAGAAGCAACACCTACAAAGGATTGTATGCACAGCTACAGTAACCATGTTTCTTTGGGAAAATATTATTACAAGGTATGGATGTCCTTTAAGTTTTGACCATTGATAGGGGCACACATTTTCTTAATGAGACAATCAGAATATTATTGGATGAATTCTTGATTGCACACCATAAGATTACACCCTATCATCCTCACATAAATGTAACTATTGAGGCTTTCAACAAAATTCTGAGCCAAACATTGACAAAAAAATTTGATGTTGAAAGGAAGGATTGGGATGATAAAGTATCTGCAGTACTTTGGGCTTATCGAACAACATATAAAAGGTTGAACAAAGCCACACCATTTCAGTTAGTGTTTGGTGCAAAAGCAATTATTCCTATGGAATTTATGTTACCTTCTTTACGTATTGCGCATGCTGGACATCTTGCTGATGAGCAAGCATTAGAAGAACGAATTGAAAAGTTAATTAAGTTGGATGAATGATAAGACATAGCACGTTGGCATCAAAGATAAAAGAAGACCAGGCATAAAGCATGGCATGACAGGCACATAAGGGATAAAAATCTTGAGATAGGACAGATGGTGCTCCTTTATGATTCTAAATTTTTGTGCCATCTAGGAAAACTCAAGGTACATTGGTTAGGGCCATATGTTATCACTCACATACTCGAATCAAGCGCTTGTCAATTAGAGGCACTTGATGGAATACGATTTACTCGGTTACTTCAATGGGAGTAGGTTGAAGCCCTACTATAAATAAGTCTTCTTGGTGTTTGTAATAAGGCAGTGTTTCCATTTAGATTAGGTTTTCAATTCTACATTTACTTAATGTGTTTCTTTCTTTTCGATATGCTTTGTCCATTTAGTTGGTGTGTTTGTGTAATAAGCACATTTTCGCGCCATAAGCTAATTACTATTTGAAGAATTTTTATGCGCAGAGGACTGCACATACCCTTAGTGTGGGGTAGGTTGTTGATATCCAAGTACAGACTGATGGAAATAAGTACACATGAAAGGAACTATCTACGGGTGTTATTCAAGGTTGGAGAATTGAAAAATAAGAGATATTGCTTCTGGACAAGAGGACCATAGATAGAGAGGAATGAAGAAACAAGTATAACGTGAGGTAAGCAGAGGTTGGGAAGACTACCAATGGAAGGTGCATAGTGATGAGGTACTTAGGTGCATGGAAGCATCTTTGAAGAGAAGTCTATAGCCAAAAGGTAGAAGGGCACGCTAGAAGGTTATAGCTTGGGTGTGAAGATGTACCACGTGGAAAGAATGAAAATGGTCAATTAATGAGAGGATTGTTGGTAGGTGGAGGAGTAATAAATGCACTAACTTTTTGAAATTCTATATAAGGACGGGATGCGAGTTCATTTTTACCGTTGCAATTAAGAGAATTTGAAAAGGGCTAAGTGTGAATGAGTCAAGCAGTCATGTAGAGGTGTGAAGAGTGTGAAACCAGACATGGAGAGAAGGGTTGTGTGCAGGAGAAGCTTGTGTTCCCATAGGTGAAGGTTTTGAGCAAAGCAGACGCATTACAAATGAGCTAGGGCATGTGATTTCCACTAGGGCATGGAGATTTAAACTAGGTTTTTGACTTTCTTGATTACAAAGGGAAGAAAAGAGAGATTTTCAAATGGCACCAAAGAAAGCACACATGTGAGAGATAAAGGGAAGAAGAAGGTTGAAGTGGAAGAAGAAATTGCTCCCGAGAGTAATTTCTCATAAATGCAGTATCCAGAGGGCATGATTGTGGGACAAGAATGGGATTCCCATATCTACCAATGTAAAATCAATGATTATAACCATCGAACATTAGATAATAAGAAGGAGCTTGATGCATTATTGAGCACAAAAATGAACAAGCGCATGAAAGATATGCTAGTATACGATGACGCGGGTGAGAAGTTATTGAAGCAAAATGGAGTCTACCAGTTGTACGAGCTGCCATACTTTGGGAAGTATGAACCATTGTATCGATGGTTGATGAGTAGATTCCATGAGGACTTCTTCTACTTCGCAAGACAGAGGGTTAGAATCACAACTTGCTTTGATTTCAACTGTGATAGGACTAAGGGCCTCAGGAGTGGATCTGGATAGTGACTTAACTGATAAGGCTGCAATCCTGGAGATAAGAAAGGATTTGGGGTATACCAAAGGTCCACGTGGCATGGACATTGACAAATTGAAGAAGTACCCAGTAGTGTAGGAAGTTGCACATCTTGTAACAAAGTTGAATGACCAAGGAAGATGGTCACAGGTAAACACAATGTGGCTACACGTCGCAAAGAAGATGTCTCAAGGAGTGGTCTACAATATTGCAAATCACATAGCAAAGACAATCATTGAAGAAGCGTGGATAGGTGACAGAATAAGTTTTGGTGTTGTACTATTGTCTTTAGTATTTATGGAGATTAGGGTGCCTGATGGGCCAAAGGAAAAGATTTGGGAGTACCCCACGGAACACAAGTCACCTGCGAAAGATTTGGCAAGTACTTGTGCGATGGATCAATGAGTGGACCATTCAAGTAGAGGGCGAAGATGTGGTATGATAGACTCAGCCACGACATTCAAAGAAGAGTGGCACATACCCAAGGATTTTCCTTCAATGGTGGGAAAGGTAGTTTAGTTTTCGGTCTACCAACATTTTTGCATCACACAATTTATGATGAAGGACGGGGCTTGGAGCCCATGGTGCAAACTGCCATATGCCTTCACAACAAGATATTTCTAGGCATCAATTCACCAATTTTCAGATGTGCATCGTCTAACCTTCAATGCAGACAAGGTAGATTACGACTACCACACTATGAGAAAGAAATATGTATATCCAGGGTGGAATGCCTACATTGAAAGGCTTATTTCAGATATTATAGGTATGAAGCTTGTAAGCTTGCCAATTGGGGATACTGGAGTAGTGCTTGTGTACCTATAACTCAAACCCAAGCTGGAGAACATTAAGTATGTGGAGAATGAGTTCACGCTCCCAGGGCTGCCAAAAGGTAAGCATACAATGGAGAATGTTCCAACACCCAAGCCCACAGAAACAATTCAGGTAGATGATGAAGAAGAAGAGCATGAGGATAGTGGTGGTTTGGAACACAGAGGTAGAAGATAACCTCCAAATAAGGAAGAAGCTAAGCACACGACTACACCACCTCAGCCACAAGAAGGAGATGATGAGGAATTGGATGCAGTCCAAGGAGAGTGTCATTTTAAAAGAGTATTTAGGAGAACAAGGACCCTAGGTACCACTCTGTAATTAGTGCGCAAATCACCTCAACTCTCTCCACATAAGGATACAACTGAGAAAAGAAGAATGAAATTGAATCTGAATGAGGAACCGGAGGAGTCTAAGGAAATCATGCCCAATTCCCCTACACCTCCAGAGAATGTGGAAGAACAAAAATATGAAGGAATGAAAGATGGAGAAGAGGGAGAAAAAGGGGTAGATGGGACAGCAACTGAGACTACTCAGGACACAACAGCACAAGTTCCAAATCTTGAAGCCAAAGTTCCTAAGTAGCCTAGATCAAGAAGAACAAGTGGGGAATATATTCCACTAGTCATGGGCTACACCGAGGACACAGATAAATTTTTCTGCATCCGTTTCCAAAGCACAATGACACAAAAGGAGTTGTATGGTTGGGAGTTGATGGATGAAGATATGGCAACCATGCGCACAAGGAAGAAATTTTCATGGTCGATGCACACGCACATGGATGAACTAGAATTTGATGTGTGTGAAGAGTCATGCATATCAAGGAGGTTGAAAAATACACCTCATGCCAGACACATAACAATAAAGCCTATTGTTATGTCAGATGAGAAAGTAAGAAATGCTTTGGTGAAAGTCTCGACAAAAGTGGCATGACGGAATATGGATAAAGCTGCAAAAATTAGGGCGCTAAGGGAGGAGATCAAGACTAAGGATGAGGAAATAGCATGCCTAAAATAGGAAAAGGACTTGGCATAGAAGAAGAACGTTGTTTTTATCAGCATGACAGAGGAGATTGGAGACAATTTCATGAAGGCTAGGCCACACTTAGAGCCCAAGGTACCTAAAACGTTTCCTTCAAAGAATACATTATGTAAGTACATTGGTGGACTTAGTGCTTGAAGATGAACCTTTATATGCCGAGACCAAAGGACCCAAAGACATGAAGCATAGTGGGAAAAGGCTTGATGAATGTGTAAGATTGCATCATATGAGGGGTTGCTTCAGAGCTTGCAAGAGGAACTAAAGAAGGTAGATCAAGCCTTTGAATGTTTGTACTTTTCCAGAAGCTTTTATAAGGACTAGGACCATTTTGGAAGACAATGAGGTCCTGAAGGCCATGAAAGATGAGACATTGGGCTGCGCAGAACGATTAGCACTTGTTAAGCAAAAGCATGAGGCCCTTACAGTAGCTCAAGAACCACACAAGGAAAGGCTAGATGAGCTTGGAAAACTCATCACACAAAATATGGACTTGTTAGAAGGGAGAATTACTTGCCATGTATAACATTGTGTTGGTCTTGCAGAATGAGAAGGGAGAGATTGTAAGGGATGAGTTAGTGTTAATTACAGGTGGATATTCTAGAGAATGTAGAGGTGCGCTCAATGATTGCGAGACCTTAGAGGAGGAGATAAAAGAAGAATATCCTAAACTAATTATTTAGGTTGAAGAAAAAGATACCGCAAGGTAAAGACGTTCTTTTATTCATTCGTAAATTCTTTGATTCATTTTGGAGACAACCATTGTTGGGGTAGAAATGTAACTAGTGTCGAGTAATGTTAATCAGTCAAACTCTGGCACTTAGCAAAGAAAATACAAAAGGTTCATGTGGGAAAGTAGATTGCATGCAAAGGCGCGGAAGTATCGAGAAAGGATCGCGCGTGAAGAATAAAAACAATTTTGGGACTTAGCCATTTTTACGGTGAGGATCTATTTTTGGAGATAGTGTGTGGAGCACACAAACCAGTTAAAGACTTGCGTGACACGTATTGGCTATTTTTAGAGGATTAGCTACGAAGCGTTTTGCATGGATATAGGCTGAGAATAGATCTGCCATTGTCACTTAACCAAAAGCAATCTATTGTTAGCACACTTACATGTGTGGTTATTTTTGTAAAGGTGCATGGCTAATAATAGCATGTGACCTATTTTGGGATTAGATAAGCGGTAAAGAGCAAGTCCCCACCCCTATAAATATGTAGTGAACTGTGTAGTATCGGACGTACGTGTGAGAACTAGGGTATAGTGAGATTATGTTGACAAATTTGCTATGCGCATGAGCGTATACTACTATTATTATAAGGAAGCTTTTGTGTATTATTGCATTTAATATAATGGAGATTATGGACTGAATTAAGGTGTTATCATGGATGTAGTTTAGTATTGCATGCTTGATTTCATCATGGTTATCTTTTAATTCAGTTATTCTCTAGATCTAAATCTAAACATGCACTATAGAATGGTATATTAGTCATAGATTTGAATGCTTTAAGTCTTCATTATGCTAACATCCTGCAAAACAATACCCTAAAGAGGGGCCTGGTACCTTTGTGCACTTCGGGTGAGTGCTTAGTCTAGTCTAGGGCTGATGATGTCGACATGCACGAGCTTGTATTGATGAATTCCAGTTGCATCGAAGAGATGAAGGGACTCCTCTGAGGGTGAAGGAGTGGAAGAGGTATGTTCCTCTGTGGGTAGAGGATCTCATGCCATAATTTCCTCGATAGATGAAATAGGTGGAATTTGAGGAACAGTTGGTACAATATCAAAAACTGTGTGGACTTCATGAACATTGTTGTCATTGGTTGAAGGTTCACCATTTTGATTAGATGATGGTGTATGATTAGGGAAAGGCTTCTTAAAGATGTGTAAATTTTGATTTGTCGGCGCATTCGGGTTATCCACGATGAGATCTCCATTATCTATCATCTCCTGGACAATGTTCTTAAAAGTTATGTAATTACCGTCACTATGGCCTTTGACGTGATGATAATTACAATAGTCATGTTCCTTATACCATATAGGCATAAGACGAGCGGGATCAAAACCAATATGAGGTTTTATGGGGGAAGTGCAATGGCTCCAGCTTTAAGAAGCTTTTCCAAGATTGAAGAATAGGGCTCTCCAATTGAAGTGTACTTCCATTGTTCCCGCCAAAACTAAAAGTCTGAACATGGGAAAGATTGGAGGAAGGTTTGGCTTGATTAGAGGGATGAGATGGACCAGCTTTGAGAACTACCACGTTGGAAGATCCTTTTGGCTTTTGAATAATTATTTTGGGGTTTTGAAGATGAAGAAGAATCATTTGATTTGAACGGGGTGTTCTTGTTTCATAATTGGATTTTCTTTTCTTCAATGGCACAAATTTCCAACTTTCGTGTCATGGTGAATGCTTTGTCAAAGGTATGGAAGGTTTGTACCTACAAATTTGGTGAGATGTGTCTAGCACAAGCTCTAGTGAACAACTCTATAAGTTCACTTGAGGTAACTAGAACGTTAATTGGTTGATAAGACTTCTTCATGAGCAAAAAAATCTATGATAGATTCATTGTCATACTATCATGTCAAATATAGGTCGGTCATGGTGACTTTTTTACTACATTGATCGAGAAGTGGTCCAAGAATGCTTGAGCCACTTAGTTAAAGGAGTAGATGGAATGTCTAGGTAAACTATTGTACCAATCTAAGGTGGGTCCTGTTAGGGACATGGGAAATGTTCATAGGAGTAAAGCATCATCATGGGCAATCAGGTATCACCCATGTTTGAATGAACACAAGTGTTTTTGCGGGTCCTCTTTACTTTTGAAACAATTGAACTTGGGCATTTACCAATGCACAGGGTATGGGCAAATAGGAATAGATGGATGTGTAGGCTTGTTACATATTTTTTCATAGGTTATGGAGTTACGAGAGCTGAAAACTGATGCTTCTAATGTCTACATCTTTTCCATCATCATCCTAATGAGGTCATTAGTGGGTTATGACAAATGGGTTGCCCTCGATAAAGGGAAGTTGATGATGGGTGTATGATGTGGATGGCATCCTAGTACATGGGGGTACCGAATATGAAAACTACAAAGGGGGATAGATACAGGCGGAATATACCCCGAATAAGTGATAGACGAGATTAGGGGTTGTTGGTTATGAATGTAAATAGGAGGGGTGGTCGCAACGACTCTCATGGTAATGGGTGGTAGAGACTGAGGGATGGAAAGAACTAGGTTTTGGAATGGGGTGTGGGTTGTTGACACTAGAGGTGGTTGTGATGCAACTAGTATATATGAGGAAAAGGGGGTAGATGGGGCCATGCTCAAGGAGGTTGGTGAAGGAATGGTCGACACCATGGGTGCAATAGATATCGTTGGTGTAGTAGTTATAGTGGATGTGGGGCCCAGTTGAGAGACCACAGGGGGTAAAGTGGATGAGGGCAGTGCCGAGCTAGTGGTAGCTGATGCAAAAGTGGGGGTAAGGGTAGGAGGAATAGATACATGCATGTCGTGGTACTAGCTAGCTATCCTGAGGAGTCTCGGGTAGATGAGTGAGCAAGATAATATTGTAAGGTGTGGGATTCTGATCAAGGAGTCTTGCGAACTCCTTGTCACCAGTAGAAATGGTGATAGGTTGAGTTGGATCCATAGGCGATAGGATGGAAGGCGGTGATGGGCTAGGTGGGAGTGGCTAAAGACTAGCGTGAAATATAAGGGTGTTGGCTTGGTTGTAAGTCAACACCATGTGAATTAGCATTGACCTGGTGAAATTGTATTCTACAAATGACACAGAAAGCATAAATAATGGGAGAGAACAGAATCTTTGGTAGGTAGACTTGGTCAATTTTTCAATTAAAAATTAAAACAAGGAAAATTGAAGTCGGTTAAGATGACCGATGATGGTTGAGGGGGACCGATGACACTTACAAGATGGCGATACCGATTCTTTGTGGGGAAAACACCAGCTTTGATCAAATGAAGCAAAATTGATGCAAAACAAAATGGGGAAACTGTTCTTGGCAAAGTGATATCAGAATGTTGTGAATATGATGATGTCTAGATGACTTTAAATAGAAAAGAGAAGGTGATGAAAGTTGTTTTGGGTAAAATAACCGGAAGAGCAGTAACCAACAACAACACCGCTAGGTAAACCGATGACGATTAGAGGGGAAATGATGGCGGTCACTTGAACGACACCGATTACTGTGAAATCTGAAGAAGTGAAGAAAAAATGGATTTTGTGAATTAAATCAGATGAAGAAACAACCCAAAAGACCTGAGGATGATAATATGAGGCCCTGACACACTCAGAAATAGTTAGAATACTCCAACTATGATGGGGAGTGCGAAAGGAAGAAGAAAATGAAGAAATGTAATCCTCACAACTCAAAACGCAATTTAGGAAGAAAGCTAAGAAAAACATGTAATCCTACAAGTGGATTTTATGTTACTTTAGCTTATGCTATTTGAGACTAACTTGTGAATTTAGAACAAAGTTTTTGGTTGGGAAGGCATCCTATGAAGAGGTAATCTAAAGGGAGGTTTCAAGTTATGTTTTGGTGGGGTGGTCCTTTCTCTGAGATATGACTGGACAGAGAAACTAGTTGGGTGCCCACTGTCAATCCTCTGATCATGTGATCATTGACAACTTCCGAGTAATATGTTGTTTAAGAAGATGTATAAATTCAGATTTGTGTATTTTGGAAAAGAGAGAGAAGAGAGAAGAGAGAAAGTGCTTTCTATGATTCAATTATGTCAACCATTAGTTGGACACAATTGAACTAATAATGCAGGGTATATGTTTCCCTCATTTTTAAATGTGAGCTAATAATGCAGCATACAAAGATGAAATGCAACAAATTTTATAACCCAAATCGATAGTTATATTCGATGAAGAAAATGATGAATAGGAGAGAGGATGATTTTCACTAATGCAGAAAGAAAGAAGAATGATTCTTTTTAAATGCACTAAAAGAAATGTTTCATTTAGAGAAATTAGAAAGGAGCGGATTACCAAAGAAGAAGATTTAGTGAATAACAATTTAGAAAGGAAACACACAAGATGTAACCTATATGAATAGAAATAAACCCATAAATGAGGGTCCCACTGGGCATGCCAAAATGTTTCGCCAATAAGTTGTGTACGTATGAGCAAAATAGATAGGGTAAGGGTGAGGAGGAATACCTATGAATGAAGATGGAAGATAGAGTGCACGCGTTTTGATTTCCCAATCTAGTGTTGGTTACGAGAACTTAAATTTTGATAGGAGGAACTACCTGTGAATGCAAAACAAGACCACAAGAGGAACATTAAACAATATATGTCAGTGGACTGCCTAGCGTGTGCTAGATCCGAGAAGTGTGATACTTCTTAGATGGTTTTCAATCCACTATTTAATACAATTCAATGCAATAAATAACATAAATAAACAACATCCTACTGTAGTTGATATGATTTAGGTATCTCATTCAAATACAATAAGCAAATCTAATCTAACGGGTAAGGTTATGATCAGATCTAGAGGTTGGGCAAGTAACCAAGGTGACTGGAATAAGTCAGGATCAGGTTTTAGATGGTTTGGGCTATTTGGGTGAAGGTTATTAGGTTGTTGTTACAGGCAGAATTACCAAATACGAGAGACCGACGCGCTTTGATATGACCATTGTCCGTTGAGAGAAAACTGATGACGGTTTGGGTTAACGGCGTCGATAGGGGCTGATTGCTAGAAACTCAATAAACATGGTTGTGAAGATTCTCTGTGATTGCACAAGGAATGGGAGGATGAGGGTTAGGTTGCCAAAGATGTTGAGAATTTTTAGAGACGTCTAGTAGTCAGGTATAGGGAGTTGGGAGGTTGTAGGTGGTTAGGTGGATGGATTGACAAGAAGGTGGGAAATGATGGGATACAAAGGAGACTAGGAGTCTCAAACAAAGATAAAGAAACTAATCTAAATAAGTATGGAAAGATGTAGATCCAAATGCACTTGTATTTATAGACCTATTGGTTGGATGGAGGTGATGGTTGATTCATGAAACTAGTGGTCACTTCCGTGGGAGTGCTTCCCAGAACGTTACCGTGAATGCTCAACCTTCATATCAGTCTTGGTGTTGATTCAAGATGTTTGGATGTGTGAGAGGGCTCTGGTTCGTGCTTGCATGTAGATATCTCTCTCCCCAAACTCAAATAATTCTTCCAACCTCTGGAACAAGGTTACCAAAGTGAATATATGGTAAACAAAAATGGTTTAGGTTAACCAGGTCAGTTTAGGGTTGATCGGCATCGGTTCGGAAAATCCTAGGTTGCCAAAACAACAGATCTTGGCTATCGTTTTACCAGTTCTACCCATTGGTGTGTCAAAATGGTATTTTCCATGTAATTAAATGGGCATATTGTTAGAGAAATAATAGGCATCTAGTGTTAGGGTTAGACTAAGTCTCAATTAGTTATGGTAAGTAGAGATTGAGTCCTAGTTAAAAGGAAACATGCTAAGAATAGGTCTATGATGAGGTGTCTAGGTGATGTGGTGGGGTGAGGTGTCTAGGTGAGGTGGAAATTAATTTAATTAAGGTATTTATTAATGAATATTGTGAGAATGGGCATTAATTTAATTATAGGTAATTAAATTAATATACATGTGGGGTAAAAGGGGAGTGTGACCCAAATTTGGTGTCTACAATCTCAAAGAACTATATTACAAATGCTCTAACTATTACACCAAACATAATATTTTACATGATACAAAATAAATATATATATATATATATATATATATATATATATACATATATGTCTCAATGTAGACACTAAATCACGCACTTTGGGTATTTATCTAGTCCTGATCACATACTACTATTCATATGATTCCTAAGTAAGAAAAGTACTAATTAACCCATGTATTTTGGCCTCTTTGCTTGTTTTTGTTATCCTTCTTGGTCTTACACACCTTCTTGCCTAGTCTGACCTTTGACCCTTTTGCTTCTCTAAGTCTATACACCAAGACTCGGCGAGGACACCAACATCGGCGCCCTCATCCCCTCACGGGTTCCCTCAACCTATTCATACTTTACTCACATCTTTTGGGTTCGTTAGTGCAAAATCATAGCACCCCCAAATGAGTAGTCGAGTTTACTTTTCTAGGGGAGTCATTTGGTGTGATCTGCATAACATTGAAATTTCCTCAAGGTGTGGGACCTTACAAATGGGAAAGCTCTCCAAAGAAGGTTGGTTCCTCTTCCTAAACTACCTTCCATGAGCTATTCTAGTGCAGGCAAGCTAATATAATCTAATCTAACTATCCAAGGAGACAAGGAGAGAAATAAAATGAGGAAAATGGAGCCTACACTAAAATGGTGATACACCAGAGAAGGAGAACTATTGGTCATCTAACCAGACTACCTGAAATGAAGAGAGGTGAGCAATGGAGAGGATGGACAACTGCATCACAAGACAAAGATCAGATTCACACAAAAACATTTCAAACCCAGCAAACACAACTCCCAAATCTACAAATGAACATCAAAACATGCACAGATACCCTGCAATGAAGAGAGGCAAGAAGAAACAACCAAAAAAATGAGCAAGGATGGACAAATGCATCACAAAACACATTTTTTTAATTGCTCCAGAAGTTTGCACAGAACATCATCTATGAGCAAGAGGCAAGAAACGCCATTTTACAGAGCAAGGGAGGAGGTTCGAACTCCATTTCGACCCTAAGGAAGAAAAGGAGGGGAGGTGGAGAGGAAAACAAACAACCACCTTACAATAAGCCCCGACCCTTCTTTTATAGACTCAGTACAGAGGGGAGAAAGAGAGAAGAGTAAAAAAACTAGTTCGAGCTCAACCACTGCCATAAATGCCTTCCACAAGATCTGCCCACAAATCTATCTCGACTGTATTGTTTTCTTATTCGGTGCCTCGAAGGAGGAAATGACAGATTAGATTGAATCTGATCTGGTTATTGAGGCAAGAAGATCCTGCATTAAAGGCCCAAAGATGTTTCTTTATTTTTCACCTACTATGGCCTATAAAAATGATTTTTATCTTTCCATGGCATAGAGGATGTCGAGACACTTCCAACAGTGTCATATTTGCTATATTTTGAGCCATGAGTTGAAAGATATGCCCCTTTGAAGTTTGTATCGAGTCCGTACAAAGGAGCAGGAAAACCAATTTGAAAAATGGGCCCCTTCTTTAATATGGGACACGTGGCAGCCAGATTAGGGAAAAATTAGGTTTGCGGGTTTAGAATTTATCTTTTCCCCTTTTTCTACAAGAATCACAAAATCCAGAAAACTCCCGCGCCCCGCTTTGCTCCACTTGACACGTGGCACCCTTTGGTTGGTTGGGGAGATGCGCTTCAATTTTTTCCTTTGTGCCTTTTTGTCAAAAGGAAAATTTTCACCTTTTCCTCCGACTCCCGCTTTGGTTTGACTCGGGCTCAAACGCTAAATTTTTCCTTTTGGTGGAGTCACGGCCCATTTTGTAACTTTTACACCTTTTGGGGTAAGGGGCAAAAACCAACTTTTCCCCTGACGGCCCGCTTTGACCTGGGACACGTGGCGGCACCGCACTTATTTGGAAACCCTTTTCTAGATTTAACTTTGAATTAGCACCATTTAGACACTTGGCAACCTCTACCGGCTGGCCTATGCATTGACTATTCAACCGACTCTGCCCCTTTTTGATATGGACACGTGGCGGCCTCGTGCTTGCTTGAAAGCCCGATTCAAAATTTTCCTTTGGAGGAGCATTGAGTTAACACTTGGCAGCCTCCACAAGTCTGTGGACTTTTCAATGGCCCCTCTTATCCTTTTTGGACTCTGGGCTACGTGGCGAACTGATGCTCATTTGGGTCTCCGCCTTTGGACTAACTCTTGAAATGCGCCAAGCTGACACTTGGCACTCTCCGCTTGCACTTTTATACTTAGCCAATTTTGAGGCCCGCCCTGTCCACCTTTTGACTTTGTTGACCATTTGACCCTGCCTCCATTTCGGCCTGGGACACGTGGAGACACGGCGCTTGTTCGAGCCTCCCTTTATGGATTCATCTTTGGAGAAGCATCGTTAGGACACGTGGCTCTCTCCGCTGGCTCTTCCATACTTAGTCAATTTTGGACTCTTTCCTAAATCAAGCTTTGAGCCCAAAAACTCCGAAACTTCATCATTTTTTCCTTCTTTTGATCTTGGTTCCTTTTTGCACCGCCCCTTCTTCTCTAAACTTATTATTCCATTGTTGAGTCTACCTATAACTTAAAAATGGATTTAAGACATGGAAACGGCTCAACAGAGTCATTTCTTCTTACATAGGGGCATTTAATCTAGCCCCTGCCACTGCGCTTGGGTCCTTCTATGACCTATTTACAAGATCTGAATGAGTTTTCTCAGGTTCTTTCTATGCGAGGTCATGGCTGATCCAATATTTTTCCCGGGGGGAAAATATGGATAACATGTTCTTTCTAGCCATTTGGGGATCTTATTTTTTTTTGGTCAAGCATTTTTAGGTTTAATTACTAAATTCAAGCAAAGGAATCATATAAATATAAAGTTATGTGACCATAATAAAGGACCAAGCACCAAGAATTTGCTATCACCACCTAAGGTTGCATCTCAAAGGCACTATCAAGAGCATTCAAGCATCCATCTAGCATCCACACACAAGGGCAAGGGATTGATTCTTCCACATACATGCAAAGGAGGGGAATTTCATTATTTCATGCACACATCTACTTACATTGCTTACATCTAGCTACTTATTCGATATCAAGTGAAACACGATAAGAGCCACCTAGGTATGATTCCACAAACACACACATAGAACTACATTGGGTCTAAAATATGAGCAACGTGCGGTTGTAAGATCACTCATTTGACATTTGAGGATAGTTTGAACCCTCATTTGAATTATTTTATTTTTGGGATTTGAGGCACTTTTGAGGGTTTTCGAAGTTAGTTCTTTATTGTAGCTTACCAGTGACATCTGTGGACTTGGTGCGACATACTAGCAACAAGAAGCGAAGGACAACGAACATCTTACAACCCTATGAATCTAGTTTTCTGAGGTTCTGAGAAGTCACAGGTGCCCACAATAGGTCCAAGGCACCCCTAACCCTCCACAGGCACCCCAATCAAGCATATTTCAGCATCTCTACATTTTTTCTAAGGCTCAGTGTAATAGTTTTCCCTCTCTGTTCATTAATTTGTCACTTCGGCACAGTCTAGGATTAATTGTGAAATAGCTAAGTCTTTTTATCTCTCCTTTGCAACTAGGGTTTCAATACTTAATTGCTTATATTACTTGGGTAATTTTAATGCTTGATAATTTATTCATTTATTGTTACATTTCAATTATAATGATGCATCTATTTTCAATATTTACTTAATCATTTGGTGAACCCAATTCGCTTTTGAACATTCTTAGGGTCCTCATACTTTTATTGCTTTTATCTTCCTAGGATCCTCTCATCATGGATATTTCTATTCATGATTTCCTGCTCATTAACCCTGAATTAAGAGCTAAAATCATTACTCTCTTAGATACCACTCATGTTCCTTCTTATTTTCATCCAAATATACTATACAACACATTTGTAGATGCATTTTCTCTGCACATTTCTTTTCCATCTAATATTTCCACCGATCTTGTTGTTTTTGACAATGATCCACCCTTGTACATCATGATTCGCATTAATAATATCGGTGTCAAGTGAACCATCATCGATAATGGATCTGAGCTTAATCTTTGCACTCTATCATTCATTGAAAATCTCAGCCTTTCTGTTGATGATGTCAATCCCTCATCCATTTCTCTTCACGCATATGATGGTTTTGTTCATCCATGCATAGGTCACATCACTTTGCCTATCACTGTCGGGCCTAAAACTCTTCCTACGGTCTTCTTCGTCATGGAATTCCCGAGCTTTAATATAATTTATTACTTAGTAGGACATGGCTTCATGTCATCCAAGTAGTGCCTTCTACAAAGTGTATCGATGTGTTAAGTTCTTACACGAGCGCATAGAATATACAATCTCTAGTGATCATCACCCATTCAAATATTGTAGTCATGATCCAACAACCACACTCCCTACTCCAACATATGTTATTGTTAATGAACCGTAACCCATGGATCCTTCAGCTCATCTACCACCACCGGAAGGGCTATTTACATGTTAGACATTGTTCTACCTACCTCATCGCCCCCTCCTACTTCTAATACTATTTTGATTCTTTATCGTAAGGCATGTCCACACATTGGATGCCATTGCACCTCCTCCACCGTCTCATGAGAAGTAGTCATTAACATGTCCTCCATTTACAAGTACACTTTTCATTAATGGCTCTTATTAGAAACACATTCCACTCGATCCTACTTGATCTAATACTATCTACACACATGATGGATTGTCTCAACTAGGATTTAGAGTAGACGACATCTTTCTACCACCTCGCGATCCTCATCTTTACCATGGATTTATTTATATTATTGTTGTTTATGGTCTTCGCATCTTTTATCTCACAATATTTCTTACACGTGTTCTTCGTACTTCACCACTTACACTCGGGTATTCTTGGCTTGATTACATAGGGTGCACATTAGACCTAGATCACACTGATATTTCATTCCCCATGCCATTTGGTCGTGTTTTCATTTGCAATGACTCATTTCTTGGCTATTCGCCAAATATTACTCACCGGTATGCCCATGGTTGTCCACTACCTCCTTTCACCGATGAAGAATATGCTATGAGCATGTACAATTTGCTCATGTAGTCTTTTATTTTACCAAACAACCCAATGCATGTTGTCACATCACTCAGGCAGACCTGAGTGCTCACTCGAAGTGCACAAGGGTACTAGGTCCCTCTTTTATGACATCCTTGTCAAGGAATTAGCATGATAAACACACATATAATCCAAATCCATAATAACCATTCAAAATTAAAGCATAAACATATCTAGATCATGACCTTAATGCATGAAGGATTAAACAAGAATTAAGATCACATTTACTATGCAAGATCCATTTATAGATGAGTCAATAACCAATATCCAACCACATAGATCCATTGTATTAATCACTGCAAAACATAGAAGTTTAATACATGCATATGAGTATCATCATAGGTCATGTGTGCCCATACAATAGTAGCAAGACAACCTTACAAGCATTCATTGGATACTAAATCCATGCAAATAAATACATATATATGGGTGGGGACTTTCCCTTCACCGCCTATGCATCGTTAAACTAGGTTGCATATTAAGAATAGCCATGTGTCTTTGCTACAAGATAAATAAAAAGCATGCAAACTTGTCTAATAATAGATCTCATATAATTAACTCCTATTTCATATCCTATTATTAGCTCAAAACACTACATGTCGCTTGATCTTCCACTTGTCCAAAATAGCCTTTGCTTAGTCTCCAATTCTTCATGCCTTTGTATGCCCTACACTCAAACATATCTTTAGCCCATTGTAAGAAAAAGAGACAAAGTCACGGCCTCATATTTTTCTCGAGCGTGCCTTTCTTTGCTACATTTCCACGTGTACCTACCCGCCCCATGTCTGCGCGCCCCAACCTTATGTGCCTTTAGTACTTAGGCTATAATTCATCAGCCCAACATTACCCCACACTTGCTTCATTTCCACCCTCAACAATGGGTAACCATGCCTTATCTCTCCATGAATAAAGAATAAGGAACAAAAGAACAATTGTACACAAAGAATGAAATAATGCATGACGCTTGTATCCTTCGAACGCAAAAATTAACTCAAGATACTAACTTTTAATCTCTACCTCTAACTCGTTCCAATCACTAAGCGCCTTATTTGTCTTGTCATGGATATCTGTGAGTACTCCTTTCATTTCATCCATAATAATGGTTTCACCCTCTTTCTACAACAATCTAAGGATGTTTGCGAGACATGAGATCATTCCATCCATCACATCCATACGTCACGTTATCAGCTTCCCAATCTCCTTTATTCTATCTTTATGAGAGTCTTGGGTTGTTGTTAGCGCATCGCACTTTTTTGCTAATAATATCAACCTCTCCTCATGCCCAAGTGTTTCATCATTCTTTGTTGCAAGGATTGTAGTCTCCACCAGATTCCTTGTCTTGATTATTATCTCAAGATCTGCACATATTCAACTTCAAATCTACTTTCTTCATCTCATCTTTCAAGGTCTGGAGAAAAGACTCATAACCTATTACCCAACATATTATTTTTGTTTTAGTCCTTTATGCCTATGTTGTAGCATCCTTCGCCTCAGGATCCTTATTGTACCTTCATCCAACACCATATGAAACAGTGTACGTAAATAATGCATAGTAGATGGGAACATTTGAGCCACCTTTTCCTCATATTGTGGCCTCGCCTCTAAAATTTCATCACCAATATACTCCACCATATCAAGTACTACACGCACCTTCACCTCAACTCTCTCTTTTTCCTTTGTCAATGCTTAATCTCTACTTATTTATCCTTTTTATCCTCTAACAAAGTCTAAATAGTTTCCGCTTTATCTATATTTCTACACACAACCTCTGCAGATACCTTTGTTAATGCATTACTTACTTTTTCATCTGAAAATTGAGTCGACTTGATTGTTACATGGTGGGAATGTGGGGCTTTCTTCATCCTCCAAGAGACACATGATTCTTCACACACATCAAAATCAGGCTCATCCATGTGAGTCTGCATACTCCACGATAACTACTTACGGGTACATGTGGTTATCATCTTGGGCTCCAAAGTACTTTGGAACCTAGTGCAAATGATCTTGGTAGGATCATTGATATAACCAATTATAGGAGTTTTATACATTTCTTCATCTTTCTCCCCGAGCGCTTACCTTTTGGAATATGCACTCCCGCATCAAGCATTGGTCCCTCATTGATATGTGTTTCAATAGGTGCACTGGATGGTTCACCCTTATCTTCACCCTTATCTCAGTATCAGCATTGCGTCGTTACCTACTTCCCTTTCTTCTAACCCCTCTACATCATGTTTCAATTCTTTTCCCCAAGGTTTCTGCATCCACAATGTTAGTATGAGTCTTCTACACATTTTCTTTTGATTTCTCACCCTCATTCTCCTTAGTGGGATGTACTTTCACCTTTTTTCTCGGTTCTACCTTCACAGGGAGTTTTTAGGTGAGCTCCTTGTGGTTGTGATGGCCCCGCACTTTTTGTGCCTTGAGTCCTTGTTCTCCTTAATACTCTCCTAGATTATTGGTCTCTAATGCCCTCTTATGAACATATCCCCACAACATCTATTTCCTCCCCTTCTTCTTCACCTTCTTATTTCCTTGGAGGAGTTGTCTCATGCATTCTCTTCTCTCTCATAGTTGGTTGCCTTCTTCTACCATGTTCCAGGTGACACTATCTTCCCTTAGTTCTTCCTCCTCCTCTTCTCCTTCATCATCATGGGGAAAAGTAGACTCTTCATCCTACAACGTGCCCACAATATGTTTCCCCTTGGGAAATTCAGGAGCTTGAATTCATTCTCAATGTATTTTCCATTTTCTAACTTGGGCTTAAGGTAGATGTATACCTTAGCCGCTCCAACCTTCCCAATTGCCAAACTCATAGAATTGATATTGATATCATCTAGAAATTAACTTCTCAATGTAAGTAGACTTACCTAGGTAGACATATGTCTTTCTAGAGTGTATGATAATCATAGTCTACTTTATCTGCATTGAAAATCAATGTGTGCATGTTTGAAAACATATGCACATATGCTTAGAATTATCATGTTGTAATATCATATGGGAGTTTTCACTAGGGCCTCCACACTCCATCCTTCATTCCAAAGTGCCCTATGTAAAAAAATTGATAAACAACAAATTGAACCTGCCTCTCCAATACCAAAGGAAGATCCTTAGGTATTCTCCACTCATATTCAAATGTAGCGCACAGGTGCTCATTCTAGAGTTCTACCCTTTGCTTGTAAGGTTAACTCATGGATCCATCGCATGTATATTTTGAAAATATATGTGCAAGGGACTTCTTTTCTTCAAGGTATGCCAAATATTGTCTTTTTGCTGTCGGGCACTCTAATCTCTAAAAACACAATGGATAAAAGGATAGCACCAAAACTTATCTTATCTTGTTTGTGTGCCTCTGCAATGATAGTCTCAGCAATAAAGTTAGAAAATTTGTAAATGAATCCTTTTGTCATCTTCTTAGCAATATGTAGCCACATTCTGTTCACTTGACTCCATCGTTTCTAGTTATTCACTGGTAAGGAGGTGCGCACTACCTAGATCATCGGGTATTTTTGTAATTTGTAGATATCCATATCACGCCCTCCCTTCACATAAGATAATGCTTTTATGGTTACTTCTACTCCATCATCAGTAAGATCACTACTTATCTCGATGCCTAAGCTTCTTAACCATGTCAATCTCCCAATTAAGTGCACAATAAGTCTTATTTGACACCCAACAAAATAAAAGAAGTCCTCATGGACTCGGATCATCAACCACTGGTAGAGCTTTTCTAGATTGCCAAAATATGGGAGCTCATAGAGCTGCAAAACTCCCACATTTGATAGTAATTTCTCTCCTGCGTCATAAACGGCCATGTCATTTTCTGTTCACATAGTTGTTTTCACCACCAGAAGTTTGTCCAATTTGTCCTTGTTATCCTTTTCCTAATGGTTATAGTCACTCGCTTTGTTATGTTAGATATGGGACTCCCAATCTTGGCCCATGAATACCCCTTATGGGTTATGGGTACTACATCTCTGAAAATTGACTTTTGGGGGTATCTTCTACCTCTGCTTCCACTTCCTTTTTCCTCCTACCCCTTGTAGTCACTCCAGGTGCTCACTTAGGTGTCATAGCGATAATAAAAGAGTGTTCTTGCAATCAAATCGAGCTTTGTAACTTAAAACCCGCGTGCCCTAGCTTCAAACTTGAACCATAACTTGTCGATTTGCTTCCCCGCATGCCTTTACTTCACTCAAAAACTCTCTCCAATGGAGTACCAACTAATCCCATGCACAAATTTGTCTAGTTCAATCTCTATCACAGCTCTCTCACACTTTCTCTATGCCACTCACTCGTCAACTCACTCAAACATTTCACAATGCAAGGTAAAAATAATAATGCAAGCCTACCTTTTATAACTTTTACAAATTCCTCTACATTTATTGCTCTCCACCTACCACCGTACTCAGCATTAAATGATGTTTCTTTCCTTTTCTATGCTAATTTTTCATGTGCCCAGTCCATAACCTTTTAGCACGCCCACTACTTCTCGGCCATAGATTCCCTTACGCGTGCCTTCATGCATCAGTGCCTATCTAATGTGCCTCAAACCAAGTATTTTCCACTACTGTATCCTACCTTGCATTACACTATGCGTCCATTCATCCACATGTGGTATTTATTCATGAGCAATTTTTCTTTATCTCGCACCCTTACTTCAAGCACCTACACAATATTTCTCTATGCATACCCATCTTCCAGAGAACATTCAAACTTGGTCCATTTATCTTGTATATACTCCACCCCACACTAAAAGTATGCACAATCCTCTACACATGAATTTAATAGATAGTAATCAGCTTTTGGCATGCAAGCATGCTTATTACAACAAAACACAAAACTAAATTGACAAAGCATAACAACGTTGAAAGGAAACACGTATGAAAGGAGTGCATTAAAGGAAATCTAATCTACATGCAATCGCCTTATTAAAAACACCAAGAAGAATTATTTATAGTAGGTCTTCACCTACTCCCATTCAAATAAACGAGCAATTGTGTCCCATCCAATGCCCGTAGCTAGCAAGCACTGAATCAAGTATGTAAGTTAAAACATACGGTCCCAACCAATGCAATTGGAACTTTCTAGGATAGCACAAAAACTTTGAATCATATAGAAGAACCATTTGTCCAACCTCAATCTTCTTATTCTTAATATGTCTATCGTGTCATATCTTCTACCTAGCCTTTTTCTTCGAATCCAACGTGCAATAGCGTGCCTTTCATCCAACTGCATCTGTTTATCAATGTGCTCTTGAAGTTATTTCTCATCATCCAATCCTCCTAGTGCGTGTAATATATAGGGAAGGTAACATAAATTCCACTAGTAAAACAACCTCCACGTCAAACACTAGCTAAAAGGGTGTGGATTTGTTCAATCTTTTGTAAGTAGTCCTATATGCCCAAACAAAGACTTTATCATCTTGTCTTTCCTTCCAACATCACAAATCTTAGCCAATGTGTGCCCCAATATCTTGTTGAAATCATCAACAGTGTCATTGGCCTTGTGGGTGATAGGGTGTTATTTTATGGTGTGCCACCATAAATTCTTCCAATAGTATCCTGATGGTCTCATTAAGAAAATGAGTGCCCCTATCACTTGTCAGACTCAATGGACATCCATACATGTTGATTATGTTCTCCCATAAGAACCTTGTTGCCATATTTGTCGTGTAATCCTTTGTAGGTGTTGCTTTCTACCCACCTTGTAAGATAATATGTACAAGTTATAATGTAGTGTGATCCAATCCTACGTGTGAGTGGGGAAATAGGACCCATAAATTCAATTACCCACTTTTCAAAAGGTTCTACACTAACAATAGGCCTCAAAGGCATTTCATCTCTATGCCCAGAGACTTTCCAAGGCGTTGACAATGGTCACATGCCTTACAATATTCTATATGTTGGACCCCTAAAAAGGATACTAAGTATAAGCGGCATGAGGGATTTTGACATGCGGGATTCAAGCACAAAAGCACGTGTGAAAGTAAGACAAACAAAGGTGCATGAAGGATCGTGCCTAAACAAATTTGTAATCCATACTTAGCCGCATTTTGAGCCACGGAAATATTGGAAGAATACAAGGTTGGAGTAATAGCCAAACAAGGTTTTGGAGATAAGAATAGAACATGAAGACTTGCAGTTCAAGAAAAGTCTATTTTGAGATAGATCTCATGCGAAGGAAGTTAAAATGTCATGCATGGCTTAGGCTATTAATAGGATTAGATCTACAGTTTATATTAGAAGATAATCTATTATTAGCAAGCTTGCATGCTCTTGTAGTTGGCTTGTAATGCACACATGGCTATTTCTAGCATGTGGGATATTTTTGGAGAATGCATGAGTAGTGAAGGGAAAGTCCCCACTACCTATAAATATGTATTGATTTGCATGGTTTAGAGAGTTTTAGTAGAGTTATGTTGCTGGTTATGAGCGTGCATGACCTATGATGATACTCTTATGTATGTATTCAGCTTTTGTGTTTTATGGTGATTAATACAATGGAGTTATATGGATGGATTCTTGTTATTGATACCTCTGTTATTGGATTTTACATGGTAAACCTAATCTTGATTCTTGTTTAGTTCATTCTTGCATATGGTTGTGATCTAGATCTGTTTATGCTTTACTTTTGAATGGTTATTATGGATCTGGATTATATATGTGTTTATCATGCTAACTCCTTGACAAAGCTGCCATAAAAGAGGGACATGGTACCCTTACGTGCTTCAGTTAAGCACTTAGATCTGTCTAGGTGATGTGTCAGCCTGCCTTGGGCTGTTTGGTAAAATAAAAGACTACATTATACAATCCTTGTAAATTGTTTCCCACCAAAGTCCTGCCAATAGAATCTTACGCATGGTAGCATTTTTTGCATAGTGTCCACCTACAATCCCATTATGAGCTTCCTCCATAATGGCAATATACTCATGCTCAAGTACACACCAATGCAAAACCTCATCTCAACCTAACTTGTATAAATCTCCACTAATTAACATGTAAGGTGTGGCACGTATAGCAAGTTGTTTCTTCTCCAAATCCTTCATTCCTTCAAGTGCCACACCCGAGTTAATCCTTGATAAATGATTTGGTCCTAAGTTTTTCTTGTCTGGATTTATTACTACTATAAATTCAAATTCTTGGAACAAGAGAATCCACCTGCATATGCACCCTTGAAAAATGGGCTTATTGACTAGATACTTAAGTGTCATGTGATCTGTATAAAATATGAACAAAGTTGCCAACAAATATTTCCTAAACTTGTGCAACGCATAAATCATGGACAATACTTTGTGCTCTGTAGTTGTATAATTATGTTCGATCGGGTAAATTTCTTGCTTACAAAGCAAATAGGATCATCAACAATACCCTCTTTGGGTTGGGCTAATATTGCGCCAATGACCATGCTAGAGGCGTCCACATACACATGGAATGGTTTAGTCCATGAAGGAAAACACATAATAGGCACGTAGTAAGCCTTTCCTTTAATGTCTTAAGCACACGTTGTTATGCCTCACCCCAATGGAACTTCCATTTACTATTCAACAATTCCTCTAAGGGCGCAGCTTATCCTAGCATAACCCTTGATAAACTTCATGTAATACCTTGTGTGTCCCAAGAATCCACACACCTTTCTCTCGTTAGTAGGTTCCTCTAAGCCCAAAATTACAACACCCTTGGCATGATCTACCAACAAACCTTCCTTCATCAGACACCTAAAATTGGTTATCCAATTCGGTGTCCCTCGTGCGCGCTTGCTCTCTCGGGTAACCAGGGGCACGTTTATATCACCACTATCCCCTTGGGGTATTATTCAATTTGTGATTTAAACACCTATCCTAAGTTTAATTCGCCCCATTATGTTTTACCCGTGAGTAATTAAATATTAACTATTTAATTACACCTTTTTACATATATCCTAGCCACTTATCTACCCCATATCTATTTTATCCATATATCCCCCTATTTCTCCTCCTCCCAAACCAAGTAGCGGGATATTTCCCGTATTTGAGGTGGAGGGATCACTCTTATCTTTCCAGAAATCACTCCTTTTGGCCATTTCAGGAGTCTGTTCCATGATCGGTGCCGACCACTACTGCTCGACGCCAATTTTTCAGAACGACGCCGATTACAAATAAAGCCTGAACTCGATTACGGTTGAGACACTGCATTGTAAGAGAGACAATTAGACGGTGAGATAGACAGTGAATTAGACAGAGAGAACGAGAGAGTTTTGAGCATCAAGTTTGAACATTATCTATCGAGTGAGAGTGAATCTTGTCCAAATCAATCCCTGAGAGGAGCACCGTTACTCTGCTCTTACCACATCAACATCGCACGTCTCCATTGATTTTCTGGTGACTCTGTTCCTACATCCAACACAGGTGGAGCCTTTCCAGTATCTCTCCGGCTTCTGCAGATCCAGCGGACGTTGACGATCTTGCCTTCGTTTTCCGATTCCCAAACCTTCTCGCACTTTGTCTCGGATCGACGCCGATCTATATCAGTCGACACCGATCTGAACCAGTCGACGCCGATTCTACATAATCGATGCCGATCATCTCGACAGACAGGTAAAAGGACACAGGTAACACAAATCTAGCTTTGTTTTCACAGTTCCCTATTTTTTGTTGCTTTCTGTCTGCTGTTTAGATTCTGTTTATTACTTTGATCAGAAAATCTAGTCCTGTACGTACATCTTTTATCATGTATGCTTCTTTACTTAATTGAAAACGTGGACTGACATCCACCGAGGGAGCTTATCACTTCCCGGACCGCTTCTCAGGCAGTCCACCTAAATATCTTTTAACGTGGTCTTTTTCTGTCAAGCATCGGTGTCTCGCAGGTTACTTGGATCTACTGTACGGAATTGCTTGTGTGCGCCCGTCTTATCTACATCTGCTTCCTTATCCATCTACATCTTTGAATCTTGTCCATCATGTATCAATTTCATTTGATTTTTTCGAGGTTTTCGTGTTTAGTTTGGTACATTAACTTGGACAGTAACAAGCGCGAAATTCTTGATCAACACTTACATATGATATGTCCCAATAGAGTTCTAAAGGGTGTAATAAAGACACTTCTTTATGTTTAGAGAGATGCTCAACTATTGGCACCTCTCAAACATAAGTCTTAAATTATCACATTGGTCCTTTACCACCCATTAAAAGTCCAATTATCACAGTAAACCTACAAAAAATTATGAATGAAGTCTTGAAATGCTTGCAAAACAATGCATGAAAAGACTGTAGTGGCATTCTTTAATCCAAAAGGCATAACTGTGTATGCAAAAATTCCCCACTCAATGGTGAAATTTGTCTTCTCTTGATCTTATTTTGTAATCTGCACCTGATGATATCCATAAAATCCATTAGTGAAGGAGTAAATCTCATGCCCTGCTACACCCTCCAAGATATCCTTAGTAAACAATGTGGGAAAAGGATTTATAACACAAACAACATTCAATTCCTTATAATCCACACAGATCCTTATCCTCACATCTTTCTTTATGCTTATCACCATAGAGATAATCCACTATGAATCCTCAATGGGCTTAATGATTCCACACTTCAACATTTTATCAATCTCTTCCTTTACCTTGACGTGCGATTAGGATTCATCCTATAAGGCCTCTTCTTAATCGGGCGCACACCTTCCTTTAACTTGATCCTCATCTCGCCTAAAGAGTGATGTACCCCTTTCAACTCGTGATAGCCTCTAAGGAATAAGTTTTGGAAGTCAAGAAACAACTCAATTAGTTTTGCAACCTCTCGAGTCCGACTAACAATCTCCAATGATTGCCTCCTTAGGTTCTGGATCTGTCTAAATATTGACCTTCTTCATTATTAGAGTCTCATGGTACACACACTGCTACTCATTTACACTTTGTTTAATACCTTGCGCATACCCACAATATGATCAACATCCATATTTTCCACTTCTTCATCATTAATCATATAAACCAATTTACCTTTCTCTATTTCTAACTAGGTGTGCCTAAGTTTTTTTTCATCTCTCTCGCTTCTTCAAAGCGCGCCCCACATTTGAATCACCTAGTAATTCCCATATAAGCTCCTCAGCCTTTACACTATCTCCCATAGTCAAGCGCTTCATAATTTGTAATGCCTCATTCATAGGAGTTTTAGTAGAAAAATAGTCAAAGGTCTGAATCATACCCAAGTCAACTCTTGTAAAGAAATTACTTGTATAATTAAGATTAAGAGCAACAATAGAACACCAAATAACACAATATTTCAGAATAATGATCTCAATATGCAATTAGAATAGCTTCGCCACTTTGAGGGGGCAACCTCCAAACCATATAATAAGACTCAAATGCTCAAATGATAATGAAATACTACCTATAATCCCCTATATATACTATTCATATTCTATGGCCATCACCAAGGCCGACCTATTAAGCATGAGAAAGTATAAATGATATAATAAAATGATATGGTAAGCCACAAGTTGGCTACTCATATCCTAATACAAGCAATAGGTTAAGGGCGTAGCATGCCCTTCCCCTTCAAACCAATGTTGTCCTCAATGTTGAATAATCCTGGATGTTGCTGCAGAAAACCTTCATCCTCCCAGGTGGCATCTTCTATGCTCAGATTCTTCCACTTGATCAGATATTCCTTAATGTCTCTAGTTCTCAGCCTCTTAATACGTGTTTGCAGAATCTTTTCAAGATCCAAAATGATTCTTCCTTCCTCATCAAGTTCTAGTAACTCTATCTAGGCTTCAAATTTCTATCCAATAACCTTCTTCAGGCATGAAACATGGAATACTTGGGTGTATGTGTGAAGATGGAGGCAACTCTAGTTTATAAGCAACACTACCAATTTTTGTAGAACTTGATAAGGGCCATAATATTTAGGAGAAAGTTTGTTTTCCTTTTTCTGTTACTTTAGGGACATCTGTTTGTAAGGCTGGAGACATACAAAAACCCAGTCACCAATTTCAAAATGTCTTTCACTACGGTGTTGATCTGCTTGTTGTTTCATCTTGTTTTGTGCTAATGCTAAATTCTCCTTCAAACTAGCCAAAACCTGTTGTTGATGTTGAATGTGTTCCTCAACATCTTTGACCTTAGTTTGCACCCTCAAGGAGGAAGTGATAGAAGGTGGATGGTAACCATATAATGCTAAAAATGGGGTCATTTGAGAAGAGGTATGAAAAGATGTGTTATACCACCATTCTACCAAAGGGTAGCCATTTAATCCACCTTTCCTGCTTATCTGATACAAAACAACGTAAATACCCCTCTAAGAATTTGTTGACCACTTTTGTTTGCCCATTAGTTTGAGGATGATAAGATGAACTATGAGCTAGCTGAGTACCCAAACATGAAAATAATTTCATCCAAAAATTACTTGTGAAAATAGGATCATGATCACTTACAATTATCTTTGGGGTTCCATGTAGCCTTTGAATTGTCTCCAAAAAAATAGTTACGACTGTAGCTGCAAATGGATGTGATAGGGCACAAAAATGGGCATATTTTGTGAGTCTATCCACAATCACGAAAATAACATTCTTACCCTCTGAACAAGGCAATTCGGTGATGAAATCCATGGAGACCTCCTCCCATCTTTGGCTAGGAATTGGTAAGGGTTGCAATAGACCTGGTGTCTTAATTGTTTCCCCTTTGTTTTGTTAGCACACTAAACACTCTGATACAAAATTTTGTACATCCCCCTTGAGTCCTTCCCAAAAGAATTCTCTTTTTATTCTATGATATGTCTTCAAAAACCCAAAGTGTCCTCCAACAGTGAGGCATGTAGCTCTGCAAGAATCTTATGCTTCAACTCAGAATCTTTACTCAAGTATAACCTATCCTTGTACCATAGGGCATTACCTTTCCACTCAAATTTTTTATATGCCATAGATCCTTGTTTGATATTCTGTATTAGAGATTGTGTATCATTATCTTGATTCTATTCCAATCTTGCTTCATCCACCCAATCGGTCGTCAACATGGACATTCCACATAGTAAGGCATCTGCGGATGTATCCCTTTTGGAAAATGCATCAGCTACTACATTTTCTTTACCCTTTTTGTATATGATTTCAAAATCATAACCCAACATTTTGTTACCCACTTTTGTTGTTCCTCAGATGATAACCTTTGCTCCAAAAGAATTTGAGACTATCATGATAAGTTTTTACCTTGAAGTGTCTACCCATGAGATAGGGCCTCCATTGCTTGACCACATGAAGAATAGCCATCATTTCTTTCTCATATACATGTTTGAGCAGATCTTTTCCTTTGAATTGGTGACTCTCAAATGCAATTGGTCTTCCTTCCTACATTAGAACTACTCCCAATCCTGATCCTGAAGCATCACATTCAACAATGAAGGTTTTTGAGAAGTTGGGAGTAGCCAAAACTGGGGTGCTTGCACATGGCTTCCTTCAGCGCTCAAAGGATTTAGTGGCTATGTCTATCCAATGGAAGGCATCCTTCTTTAGCAATGCAGTGAGTGGGGTTGCTATTCTACCATATCCCCACACAAATCTTTTGTAGTACCTTGTTAGTCCTAGGAACCCATGAAGATTTTTGAGATTTTGGGCCTTGGCCATTCCACCATAGCTTTGATCTTCTGAGGATCAACTTTGACGCCTTCATGGGATACAATATGACCCAAGTACTCTACCTCTTGTACACCAAAAGAACATTTGGATGGCTTTGCATACAAAGTATGTTTCTCCAAAACTTCCAACATGTTATTTACATGTTGTAAGTGTTCTTCCCATGTCTTATAATATAAATTTCCTTAAAAACGGCCTAAAAATAGTGTTCATCAAGCTTTGAAAGGTTGAGGGTGCATTTGTAAGACCAAAAGGCATTACCAAAAACTCATAATGGCCCTCATGAGTCCTAAAAGCCATTTTATGAACATCTTCCTCTTTTATCCTAATTTGATGGTACCCCGAACGAAGATCTAATTTTGTGAAATAAATAGCACCATGCAATTCATCAAGTAAATCATCAATTACTAGAATAGGAAACTTATCTTTGATGGTGTACTTGTTGAGTTCTTGGTAATCTGGACACATCCTCCATGTTTCATCCTTCTTACATACCATGACCACTGGTGAAGAATATGCACTCTAGCTATGCCTGATGATACCTGCCTTCAACATTTCCTCCACCATTTTCTCGATCTCACTTTTCTAGGAATATGGGTATCTGTATGGTCTGATGTTAGGTGTTTGGCTCCCTAGAATCAACTGAATGGCATGATCATGATCCCTAACTAGTGGTAGTCCCTTTGGAATTGCATCAAAAATAGATGAGTGAGCATCCACAATCTTCTGAAGATCGGGTGGCATTGAAGACTCTGTATTTTGTACTTCTATGGAAAATATCTTTGCTATAAAGCCATCCACTCCTTTTATGAGAACCTTTTGCATCTAATGAGAGCTAATAATCTGTGGAGACTTAGCTACCATCCCATTCAATTGTATTGTCCTTCCATCTAAATGAAATCGCATGAAAAATTCTTGGAAATTCATCTCTATAGTACCTAAGGTTGTGAGCCATTAGACCCCAAAACAATATCTCCCTCTCATAGAAATAGCAAACATAGGTGAGTCTAACATGTAGTCTCCCATGGAAAGCTTGATACTATGGAACTTTCCTGTGCACTTGATTGTCCCACCATCCACAATCATAACTTGCATTTCTGGAGCTGGGTAAATAAAACAATTGAGGCGGGCAGCTAACTTACTATTTATGAAGTTATGAGTACTCCCAAGTCAATCAACACCGCACCTTCTATTTTTTGAGATAGCCAATAACCTTGAGTGTTTGAAGAGTACTAATACCTGACAATGCATGACAAGAATCAGTAGGTTGGTGATCCTCTACTTCATCTTCTACCGGTTCCTCACCTCTTCTATAATTTCAGCTTCCTCATCATCCTCATTACCTCTCACAATATAGAACAACTTCTTCTCAAAGCACATTTATGTCCCGGTCCATATTTGCTATCACGCTTAAAACATAATCCTTTTGGTCTCTTTTCTTCCATTTGTTGAGGAGTCAGTCTAATTGGCCTAGAAATGAAGGGGAAGAGATACTACGGTCTCTGGTGTTAATGAAAGGTGGCCTCCTACTACAAATAACTTTTTCCTCTACACGACGTGCCATGATAATAGAATCAGAAAGCTTGATTGGATTAAACATGCATACCTCATGCTCGATGTGGTCCTTAAGACCCCCAAGAAACAGGTCATTCAGATTCTCTTCTGGAATATTCTCCACCCTTAAGGATAGGTTTTGGAATTGATGCACATAATCTTTGACTGATCCTATTTGCCATAACTTTTCTAATTGACTAAAGTAGTTCTCTGAAACACTGGAACTATAGTGCAATTGCAACTCCTCGGTAAAATTTGTCCAAGTGACACCTAGACCATTCTTCTGCATCTGAGCACATAACCAACGATACCAAACAAATTGGTCGGGTTCAAGATATAGGGATGCCAATGTCACCTTTTTTCCTGATGGTGTTTGATGTAACTCAAAGAAGTTCTCCATTTGATTTATCCAATTCAGGGGATCCTTACCATCAAATTTGCGCATATCCACTTTCGGCATCATGTTCTGTGGTTGCGAATAACTTTGATTTTGATGGGACTAGAAAAGTGATCCAATATGGTTAGTTTGTCCATGATTTTGAACTGAAGTTCCTCCTTAGTTGATATGGGTTGGATTTGGGCCATAATGGTTACCCTTTACATGTTGCATGATATCATCCAACCGATGATTGATTTGGGCTATGTCTCCTTTAGAGGCCATCTCAGATTGTACATTTCGCAACTCATACTCAAGTTGGCTCACCTTATGATCAACTAAGGTAAACCCTAGTGCTGAGGAATCTGTATTTACCCCTTCTGACTCCATCTCTTCAATCACTACCCCATCTTTATCTAGGGTTTTACCCGAGTAACCGGATTCTTTTTTGCTCTTGTGGAAGGCCCCGCCATGATGTCAAACCTTAGGGTTTAGGGTTTCGATACAATTTTGGCTAAACAAGAAAAAACATAGAGAATATACTAATACTATTTTTTGAGAGCTTTCCGAAAATGTAAAGAACTTGAAAATTTTCCACAATTTTCACCCTAGGAGTGATTTTATGAAAAACCCTAAATTTGTAATAACTTTTGCAAAATAAATTTAAAAAGTCTAAAATTTTCAGGAACCTTACTTGAAATTTTTTGCAACTCTGGTAAAAATATCTCCCACCAATTCACTCTAGTTCACAATATGTGGTGGAAACAAAAAATTAGGGTTTTTGCCCTAATTTCGGCCCAGATCGCAGCTCTGATACCACTTGTAATGAAATTACTTGTATAATTCAGATTAAGAGAAACAATAGAACACCAAATAACACAATATTTCAGAATAATGATCTCAATATGCAATTAGAATAGCTTCGCCACTTCGAGGGGGCAACCTCCAAACCATATAATAAGACTCAAATGCTCAAATGATGATGAACTACTACCTATAATCCCCTATATATATTATTCATATGCTATGGCCATCACCAAGGCCAACCTATTAAGCATGAGAAAGTATAAATGATATAATAAAATGATATGGTAAGCCACAAGTCGGCTACTCATATCCTAATACAAACAATAGGTTAAGGGCGTAAGAATCTTGCGCCAATTCCTCATTTCTCGATTCAACTTCGCATAAACATACCATGCGCATGTAGCCATGCAAAGTGAAGTAGAACTTATGCACCCATAGTGAATGTGGTAAGGCCTCCTACCCCTCTATCCAGAGTCTCTCACACTTTGAACATGATGCAAAGCATCGAGCCCCCCATGAAATTCACATGTCTTGGTAGGCACATTGTTCCTAAGAAATCTAGTAGAGAAAGTGATTCTCACCTCTCGCCACTCTAAAATACTATCTCTATGTGCAATCCACCAATGCATTGTTGTCCCATGCAAGGTATATACCAACATATTCCTTCTCTCCACTTGATCTTTCCATTGGGCTTCCATAGCACACATAAATACGTCAGGATTTCCTTCATAGGTATACCTTGTACTTTACATCGCCTAAACCGATAACACAAGTTTTTTCTACTTACTCGAATAATTACACTCTTCATCTCACGCGTAACCATTTCATAAGTCCCATGTACCCAGTTTTCACAAGCAATGTTGGTTGTATCACTCATAGACTATGCATCATCCCATTGAATAACACCTTCTTTTGATGGCTCAAGCACTTCAGGATCTCTAATGGTGTGCACATAAATTCTGTTCAAATCCTCTTCACTCAAAGGTTCTACATAAGGTACATATTTTCCATTTTTCAAAGGAATAATCACATGCTCCTCTTTATTCTCAAAACTAATATAACCTTTCTTGAAGCGCAAGTCAGCATTGTTCACATAGCACCAAGGGCACCCAATTAAAGATGGAAAACTATATGCTTCTACAAGCACCAAGACCTCAAAGTCCCCAGTAAAATTGGCCCTTGTATAGTAATAGTGGCATCCTTCAAGACTCTATTGGGTGTGGTTTTAGTTTTGTTTGTAATAGACAACATGTTTGAAGATGGCTATAATGGTGGCATCCCCATCTGATTCCATGCATCCAAGGTGAGTACATTCACTTTTGCACATGTATCAATCATTTTATCACTCAATAGCCATCCATCAACACATGCATTCAAGGCGATCTCTTTATCATAAACAAGATCTGTGAGGAGGTACATTCCAATGTAATATCTGTCTCTTGCACTCAACTCCAGCTCGCTGGAATCTTCTCCCTTAACCATTCCCCTAACAAAGGAATGATGTTTTATTGGCACAAAATCTTACAAACCTCCTTTAATTCATCAACGTATTTCTAAGGAAGCTCAACTACCTTAGCTTGATCTAGCTTCTACGACTACTGCTCAAGCATAGTATTTCACCCTACAAACTCCTAATAACCTCCATAGTTTTTTGATAGACTTCCTTCTTATGAGCAGGATCTGGATACTTTTCCTCCAATAGCTCCTATTTTGTAATAACATGTTTTTACTTCAAATTCTCACACACTCGCAGCCTCTCCGCAAGTGTAGTCACCAATACAGGTATCGTCTCAGGGTCAGGTGTTATCTTTAGCATCCATTGATATTCCACCATGCATTGTACTTTAACCATTCACGTGCCCTTATCATGTTTGTGTTGTTTACTAATGTGCTCATACAAATCCAAACATTCCTCAAAATTTTGATTCTTTCCACACCATGAGAAAATAATGTTCTGAGGGCATTCATGCCTATAATGATCAGGGGATCCACATGTGTAACAGGTTCCTCATAGGAATTCTCCTCTTCCACCACTGCAACCTCAGCCTCTGAATCCTCCACGGTAACCTTTACCTCTACCACCTCCATCAGAGCACCTTTCATTGTGATTTTGATTATGATACTCACTTTGTTGCTTAGAAATATTTGCAACACTAGTCTGATGTACACCAGTGTCAATGGCATCATGAATTTGATCAATCAATTTGTAATTCTCTATATCATGAGTGGTAGACTTACAAATCTTACAATAACAAGACATGTTCTTCCTTATCACACGTTGCAAACAAGGGGCACCTACTTGAATCATGATCCAAATGACAAATCTCACAATCCAAAGAACATGGCACACACCAATTTATGAGGAAAACTATCCTTAGTATTTCCTTCCACCTCATAATTCATACACCAAATACCACTGCACGTCTCATGGGCTAAATTAGCTGAAAATTTCTCCAACTATTTTACCATATATGCAATCTGAACTTCCAAAATGAGCTAACTCCGGTGTTTATGATCCCAACTTCCTCAATGCACGAGCTACCTCAAGTACCTCACACAAATCTATAAAATTCTTGTGTGAGAGAACCCTTCTGAAAGGTGTGATCAAACCTTCAATAAACCATTCAGCATGTTAACTAGGGTGAATATCATAAGATAACTTTTATAGAAAAGTTTTAAAGCATGTATCATACTCCCTTACGCTCTTAGTCATGCCATGTTTAATTTCCTTCAACGCGCTAATCCTCTTCTATTCAAACTTGGGTATATGAAACTCGCTAAAAAGTATCATGTTGTGCGATATAGTCTACACAAGTCTGGTTCAGATCATACTTCCTAAACTAACTATGCACCCCCCTTGTAAAGTAGTAGTAAACTGACTTGCCTTATGCTCAGGATCTATGATTTCCTTAGTGTGCCATAGTATCTCACACATATGCACGTGCTCAGCTACATCTTCAATTCCTTTGTATTCGGTAGGTAAAGAGACATCTCATAATAAACTTATTGGGGTTGGTGTGGACCATGCCCGCCAGATCTAAAACTTGTATTCCCTCCACCTCCAGAACCACCAAATCCACTAGATCCTAAACCACATGATCCTCCTCCTATAGCGGGCATCAGACCAGAGGATGTGTTGCCTTGTATCCCCACTATTGTGCTAAATTGAACTCCCATAGTCTGAAGCCGTGCTACTCCCATACATGTTACCAACGTTCTACGTGCTCATGTTCTGTGTAGAAGATGCCCTTAAAATATACCTCCAACTACACCCCCAAATAATAAAGACAACGTCTGCGCCGCCATAGATGAATGTGCTATCTGATTAACTCTTATACTCAATGGAAAATGAAATCTACATGTCGTTACTCTATCACCAACACTATCTTAATTGTCTCGTAACCTGGAACACCAAGCGCAAGGGCTAGGTTTTCAAGTTCAATTAGATGTGCATTCATGGCTCTTAGTCATTCTTCCTCATATGAACTATCATCTAAAGCCAAAGAGGGTTCTCTGTCATGCTTACCCAAATGGGGGAGTACCAGATGCTTCAGCTCCACATCTTCCATGTGAGCTCCAAATCCTTCACGAGCCATCTCTCTCCGCAACACCATTCATTCCTCAACATTACATTGTTTTTTGAAGTCCCTTTCTCATGCTTCATTAAACTTAAGCCACCTTTCTTCTCTTTGCCTTTCTACCGCTAGGTACGTCATCTTTCACCACACCTACCGCTGCCCCCATGCATAGTGGGATTTAGCTAGCCATGGGGCATTCTTCCAAATCCATAGTTACAATCAAGATCTTAATCGCTAAAGGGATAACATGCAAATAGGATCCTTTGGGTTTGCACAAGAACTGAAACTCAACAACCTCTGGATAGGAATAAGTAGAAACAATGTACTCTAATGTATAACTATTCAAGACACCACCCCACCAATGATCTACAATGCATGTCCAAGCCAAATCAACATCATGCAGAGTTTGGTAATCTTCCTATGTCCAAAAAATTGTTCTATACCTCCAATTTCTCTTTGATGCGTATGCTACTAGCCACTCATACAAACTCTATAGGGAAATAGGAAAATAATGTCTCATAGAGTTCATGATACAAATTCTCTTCAACCCACATGCATGCATCAAATTCAGGTCCATTGATATATCTATGAGTAAACTCTTCCTCAAAGTTTTCTACCCAACTCTCAATACTGGCCAAAGTCAACTGATACGTAGTCATCATGCAACATCCTTGTGATAACTTGAAAATGGGTCATGGTAAAGGAACAAAAATGTAGTATTTTATTTTACCAAATAGCCCAAGGCGCACAGGCACATCACCTAAGTATACCTGAGCACTCACCCGAAGTGTGCAATGGTACTAGGTCCCTCTTTTATGACAGCTTTGTCAAGGAATTGGCATGATAAACACACATATAATCAATATCCATAAAAACCATTCAATAGTAAAGCATAAACAGATCTAGATCACAACCTTAGTGCATGAAGGATTAAACAAGAATTAAGATCAGATTTACTATGCAAGATCCATTTACAGATGAGTCAATAACCAATATCCAACCACATAGATCCATTGTATTAATCACTGCAAAACACAGAAGTTGAATACATACATATGAGTATCATCATAGGTCATGCATGCCCATAAACCAGCAACATAACCTTACAAGCATTCATGGGATACTAAATCCATGCAAATCAATACATATATATAGGGGTGGGGACCCACCCTTCACCGCCTATGCATCCTTGAACTAGGTTTTATGCTAAGAATAGTCATGCATCGCTACAAGATAAATACAAAAGCATGCAAGCTTCTCTAATAATATATCTCCTATAATTAACTCCTAGTTCAGATCATATTATTAGCTCAAAACATTGCATGTCGTTTGATCTTCCACTTGTCCAAAATAGCATTTGCTTAGTCTCTAAGTCTTCATGCCTTTGTGTGCCCTACACTCAAACCTATATTTATCCCATTGTAAGAAAAAATGGCTAAGTCTTGACCTCATATTTCCTCAAGCATGCCCTTTTGTGCTTACATTTCTTTGCGTACCTACGGGCCCCAACCTTAATGTGCCTTCAGTACTTAGGTTGTAATTCATCATCCCAACAACTCCTTAATAGATCTTTGCTTAATCAACTTTGATACAATTGCTTACCAAGCTTCATATGCTTCTCCATTCAGGTTTGACCATGATAATGATGATCTCTTAGATGACATTACTTGAGCACACTCACTATTGTGCACTTAGGGGGCATCATGCTTATCTTCCCCCTAGCACTATCATTTATTTTACATGTTATACACGTCACATCTCATCTTTCACATGCATCTTATACACTTTGATACACTTATGTATCATCATTACCCGATGATGAAATCTCATGCTACGGTTCACACTTTACTATTGAGGTCATCCTATACACATGAACCTCACACACTAAACATTACACTATACACTACACTACGCACTACACATTACACTTCACATTTTAGGCACTCATCTCTTTCTATGAAACATTTACTCTACACATTCACGACATATCTTTATGGCATCTACTTCTACACGTTACACTCATTACCCTTTGATGCACTCTAGTGTCACAAACAATGCTCGACTGTTGAGGGTCTACATCTCAAATGGACCTCACCACACTCACGCGCTCACTCTCTCACTCACGTACTCTATACACTTTATGATTTATCAATCACATCCTTCTAGCGCAACATTCAAACCATTTCCCGATGACACATTCTTGTTCTATGGTTCATTCTTGACTACTGAGGGGGCATATATAAATGAACCTCACTTCATGCATACTCATTCACTCGGGGGCATGTTGCTCCTATCATTCACACTGCATTACATTCCATCTCATCCACTACATATTGTATATATTGGTCACATTTACTCTTACTTACTTATGCTTACATGTACACTTTATTACACATGCTAGATATATATCTTGTATGTCATTATTTTTCTATATACACATGCGCATTCACTTACCTTCTAGTTTTGATCACAAATTCTTTAGATCAACACACGTAACATGGATGTTTGGTGTAGTACCTATTACCAGTCCCATTGTGGCTCTTGGGGGCATCCACATTTGTACACTATTGTCCTGTGTTTTTGCATGGGCAAAATTCACTAGAAAACAGGATAATCATACCCTAGTGTCGAAAAACTTCATGTTATACCTTTCCAAGACAACCCCTAGATCAACCTAACCCTTAGTGCCAAGTCCAATCTTGTCCTTTATTGGTCTATTTTTTAATGTCATTAGTCCCCTAGGTGATCTAAGAAAAATAAAAATCATTCAAGTGCCTTTAGAGCAGTATTTCTCAAGGTGGGTTTTCAAGCAAGCTTAGAAGGGCTTTCATTGGCCTTTCTAAGCCAAGTACACATAATCCTCGGGAGTAGTGCAAAGGCTAAAGACCCATATTAATCATGGAGGTGTATCCATGACCTAAGAACATCAAGGAATTTATTTTGGAAGATTCTGGAAGGCTTCGGAGGTTTAAGAGCAAGTTCACTAAAAGCGGGTTTTTGAGGCCGAAGGAGCTTGCACCACGAAAGAGTACCTGAGCTTCGAGAAGTGATTCCAGGAGCTATGGAATGACTTGTGAGCCCAACAAGATATCATTGGAAATAATTTTCAATCCTCTACATGGTGGAAAAAACATATTAACTTCAAACCCCATACATTTTTCAATGAAGCTCATTCTTTCCATGCACAACAAAAACTCCAGAGAAAAAATGAGGTTTTTAGAGGTGTTGAAAGAATAATCAAGCCATGGTACCCATACCATTCTTATAAAAATATATTTTCCATACAAAATCATATAAATAATCATCCAAAATTCCTCCGGGAGCTCAAGATATGGTCTTTCTAAGTTGCCCTCCAAGGTATGTTATTCAATACTTAGTCAAATTTGCTAAGGGACACATGGCAACCTGAGGCTGAGGTGCATTTTAATGTCCTAACTATCCCTCACCAAAGGGATAATAGGTGCAAAAAAGTGTGCCCTCCCCTTTTTAGCAATTTGGTCACTCATATGACCCCATCGACTCATGTTAAGTTCCTTTAACCAATTTGACTTGCTCCTCCACCTACCCACGCATGCACGCCACTTGTCAAGCTGGGGCTTAAGTGCATTTTTTGAACCTATTTTCCCAAACCAAAGGAATTATTTGGACAAGAAAATTCTCCCCACCCCTTTTAGGTTTCCTCCTGGACTTCCACATAACCATTTTTGGCCCCAAAGTGCTTAATTTTAGCTCCCCTCTTCTTTCCCTCAACGAACGATTAGCTATCACTTGTCATGAAAGGGCCAAGCACATTTTTATGCATATATTGTCCAAAAACAAGGGGAAATTTGGGGAAAAAATTCCTCACCCCCTCTCTTCATTTTCAAAATCTATAAAGGTGGGAGTTAGCCATTTTCATGTCCCCCACAAATCTCCACATGTTGTAGGAACTCTACCGAATTTTCCCATATATTTCCTACACAATTTCTCATCCTCCATTGAATAAATTCATGCTGTAGTAAAAAAGGAGAAGAAAATACAAATAAATCCAATTTTTTGAAGGTGAAGAACAAGATTTTTTCCTGAAAAAATGTTGAAACCCGCAAAGGAGATTTCTTCATATCTCACAAACCAAAGGTGGACATAATCGTCACGGATTTTTTTCAACCTTCAAGTTTTTTAGGTGCCTTGAATCCCTAAGAGGAATTTCTTGCATACACAATCCATATTTTTTTCATGAAATAAACCCTAGTTTCGGCAACAAAAAATTTAAAATTTAAAATTTCCCATTCCAAACACTGTAGACTTGAAATTTTAGAGGTGCAAAAAAAAAAACCCATATCGTAAAAACCACTTTCATCTGAAAAGCCAACACTCGAAACCCTACTTTCTAAAAATAGTAAGCCTCCTACATGGGAACTTACTATTTTTAGTAAGGTTTCATAAGAAGTAGTTCTAACGAAGGTGGTGTGCACGGTGATCAACTAGAAGGAGAAACAAAGTGACCAAAGTTGAAAGGGGAGAGAAATTCCAATTTACTAAAAATAGTAAATACCCCTTTTGGGTGTATAAATTGTTACAAAACCCATGAATTTCAACTCTACAAGTGTGAAACTAATTCATGCTTCTTCCTTTGAGTATTCATGTGTGAGGGATAACAATGTCACTCACAAAGACTTCGAAAATCTAAAGGATCAAATTTTCGGTGACTCAAAAGAAAGCCAAATGAGGATGTAATTTTAATGAATAGGTTGATTCCAAATTATGCTCATCTGTGTCCTTGGGATAATTTAATTATCATGACTCCATTTTCTAAGGAATTTTCCAGTTTATCATTCAGGTGTGTAATTAGAAGATCACAAGGATGGTGGTGCTTCATGTTATGGAACGGAATTCTTCACTATCATCAATGGTGTACTCGTCATTGTTTGTTTCTTACTCTCTCAACATGTACTGGAAAATGCACCATTCCCAGATTGATCCTTGTTGGTGAAACATGGAAGGGTTAATTTCATTCTTCATCCACTTTAGAGTGGACCATGAACAATATTTGTGGTCATTCGATGATCATTCAACAATGTTTCTAAACACTCAAGTTCAAGGTGTCTCATGAATCATCCAAAGGAGGTTTCTCATGGTGTAAAGAGTTTTAAGGATCTAGAGGTCATCACATTGGAGCATTTCATCGATCAGTCGAGGATGGTAGAGGAAGCTTCTTCATCAACATTCCTTCTTAGTTCTCTCTTTCTCTCTTTCTCTTCTTCTTTTCCCCCTCTTTCTCTCTCCTCCATGTTCTATTTCTTCATTGGGGTTGCACTTTTCATAATGCCTTTATTTAATTAAAAATGACTTTATGTTTATAATGTAATAAGTCACCCTTATTTTATAAAAGGGGACTTAATCTTTTCCTAAGAATGCAAAAAGTCATAAGTTGTGCAAAGGCATATGAAAGGTCATGTGGGGGTAGGTGAAGAGATTTATCCGATTCTATAAATTGTAAAGGCATCCCCTTTCCAAAGGGTTGTCAATTTTGTGAGTTCATGAGAGAGTATTCCTTGTGAAGAAGCAAAGAGATAACATTTCTTCTACTTCTCATCTCTACATTCTTCCCACTCTTGCCATGTACAATTTTTCTCAAGCATCAATAAAAGAAGTTTCTCACTTTTTTGACTAGGGGATTTATTGATACTTTGTGCTCATAAATCTTAATTGGTCTTGTTTCATTTGCTTAATTGTTTCTTCTAAATTTACATGTGTTGAAATTTTCTGATTAATGGTTGTAGCACTCTATGATTTCCTACCTACAACATTAATCCCTCTCCCTTTTCTCACTCCCTTTCCCACTCTCTAAGCAAAGTCCTCTCTAGTAAGAAATTGCTATTTTTTTCCATGGGTCAACGGAGTGCCCTTGTTGATCCCCACCATAAGGCCACCACAAAAACCACATTTCACATGCACATGTAAACACAGAGTTGCACCGTTCAAGTAGAGGGACTTAGATTCCCAAAGCATTGGCAAGAAGTCCACCAATTTTTCCACCCGACAAATTTTCTCACCAATAGTTTTTGGCACCCACCATGGGGAAGACTTGGCAACATCTACACCCAAAATATGATCACAAGAAAATAACAAAAAATTTAAATATCTAAAAAAAAAAAAATGAAAAACCAAAAAAAAAAAAAAAGTTCATGAAATCCATTGCTTTAAAAGACACACTATTGATTCCTGCAAGTGACCTTTCATATTCCACAATGTCCTTTCATATTCCCATTGCAAGATTTTCCAAAAGTTGGCTGAAAGGAGATATACCAAGTTGAATAGATTAAGAGGAATTGTTGATCCCACTTTTGAGGCTTTGCAAAATCAGCAAGAAAAATCAAAGATAACCCTATTTTTCTCTCAAGACTCATCTCCATCCGAATCTTCAAGTGGTACACTTGGTAATCCCATTCAAACTTCCCTATTGATACCCCCTACAAATTCTCCCATCTTTCAACCACCACCATTGAACATTGAATTCCCTAGTGAGGAAGAAGAACCAAAAGAAGAATTGGGAGAAGAAGAAGAATTTGCAAGAAGGAAATCAAAGTAAAATGGCAACAATGGAAGATGAAGAAGAAATACCCCAACCCATTGTTCCATGGGGAAGGAATACAGACCACTTTCTCTCACACCACCTTCATAATCTACTGACAATTTCCCACAAGAACTTTCCAAAGTTCAAAGGTGATGACACACAACTACTTGAAGAACACATCTCCCTTCACCACATCATGTGGAATTATTGGAGTCGAACATGAAGATGTTGTTGTAAGATTGTTCATGTGAATCTCTCAAGAAAAAGCAAAAATGGTTCTACCTTCTACTAGTTAGATCAATCACTTGTTGGATGACATCAAGTCTAGGTTCAAGAAAGATTCAAATCTACCGAGACTATCAAGATCTCATCATTCAATTGGATAAAATGAAGAAAGAATCAAATGAGACTATGAGAGACTTTGTGGCTTGTTTAACAATTTACTCAAAGAATACCTCTTGAAGATGTTCCCATCTAAAAACAATGTAAAAGATTCTTCATTAATGCTTAATCACCAGAGGTAGGATTCTTCCTACGAAGGGTCTAACCAAGGAATCTACACAAGCACAAAGAATGGCCATCAAAGTTGAAGATGATCTCATCCTATTCGGGAAGATCAAGAACCCTTCAAAGGGTAAAGCTCAACATCTCATAAGATGAGAGAATAGATCCATTACTATAGAAATTGGAAAATGAAATGACATCATTAAGAGGGAAATTTTTGAATGAGATATATCCTCAAAGAAATAATAGAAATCAGATTATGGGAGCACCTCGAAGGCTTTCCTTGGAGGCCCCACCATCAATGCAAGTTGTAGAACTCAAGAAGATGAAGAAGGGAGTGAACAAGAAAGCATAGACAACGATTTTCTAGAAGTTGAAGAAGTAGAGAATGACACACAAATCATTTTGTGAGTACTTTAGAGGTGATGAAGATGATGATGACAAAGATGCACCTAGTTTCTCATGTGTGGTGTTCACTCATTCTCGGTCCCAAAAATGAGCCTCTTCCTCCACTACATTGCAAAAAAAAGAAGATTGAAGATCCTCTTGTGGTGACTCTACAAAACAAAATAATCAATCAAGGATCTCCTCTTCCACCTTGCATGGAGTCCGCATTGGAGAAACTTGATCCCGTGACAAGTGGGAGGTCACCCATATTCCAAGTAAGTCTTCCAATGCTTCTTCCAGTTCTAAATCTAAATCTACTCTTATAAAATCTAGTGTTTCAAAATATTCCACTTTACCTTTCAAAATAGCCTTCGTTCCCAAACATCTACCCCTTCTTCCAAGCCTATCCTAACTCCAAAAGTAGTGTCTTCATCCCCCCTATCTCACATCTTCTCCTTTTGACATCATCAACATGCAAACAAACCAAAGTGCAGATTTTTGAAACCAATATATGCAGACTCATCTTGAGCAATTTGAGAGATTTTTCCGACATATCAAGAGTAGTAGTTCAAATCCCAATAATGTGACTCCTAGTTCTAAAGGACTACTACCAAACCCACCTACACCTCCATCACAAACATGCTTTCTTTGAGTGCATCAAAGATTGATAAGGTCGACCCTTTCTATGTCTCCCTTCTCATTGGAGAATACATATTGAACAATTACATAATAGATTTTGGTGCCTCTAATAATGTAATGCTTGTGAAGGTTGTCAAAGCCTCAAACTCACCATGACTCATCCCGTGGCTCTTGTTACTCCATGGAGTCAAAAAAGTCCCACTTGTAGGGAAGGTCAAAGATGCACAGGTGGCCCTCGCCAAATTTCTGGACAAGAAGGTTTTAGTGATGATTTTGGTAGCAGACATTCCGAATTCATTTGGAATGTTGCTAAGTAGAAGTTTTTGTCAACAATTGGGAGGTAAAATCCAAATGAATTAGTCTTTTCGCAACCATTCCGGTGAAAGGAGACATGGAAAAATTGCTTCCAGAAAAGAAGATGAGGTACACATGTGCAAAAAAGGTAGAAATCCAGAGCCAACATTTTGTACCAAAATAGTAGGAGGATGAATCATTTTGTAACAACTGAAGAAGAGGATGAGATTCCCATTTTTATAGGACCAAACATCCCTTCCCAAGGGGGTATGGATCTTGAAGAAGTTTTGAGGAACTTTGAGCTGCAAGAGGGTAGCCCCAAATTTCTAGATGATGTGAGGTATGAAGAAGAAGAAATGGTTCTTGGTGAATTTCAAATGGAGAAATCAACTTGTATGCTTACCCAGAGGAGAGATATTCTCATTCCCATTTAGGAATGAATATGCTCTTGATCATTTCATCCATGAAGAGACAAATTCAACTTGTGATGAGCCCTCGAAATAATTAAAAGGAGAATCAATGCAAGATTTTCTCAAAGTTTTGGAATAGAAGAAGACCTCAAACTAAGTCTCAAACTCCTATGCAAGCTATGGATCTACAAGATAAGTTTGAATATGATCTAGGATTCTCAATTGATTCAGAGATTAATCATGACGGAGCAAAGCAAGGTGAAGAACTTGATGTCCTTCATGAGCCAATGGGTGGTGAATGTAATGATGAAGTTGAGTTTTTCTCCTTTCCATTTGAAGAGGAAGATTCTCTATGGGATGAAAAATTGAAGCAAAGGATTCTGAGGTCCTCGAGTTTGAGACTCCCCTCTAAAAAAGAAAGTAGTGGAATGTAATGAGCTCCAAGATAATGAAGCAATGCCTCCAGATGGTTTCCTTGAATTTCCAAATGAAGATTTTTCAAATGAAGGTAAAGGTGAGCTTTAGGTAGTTTCAAAGAAGGATTTAGTACAAGAAATTTTGGAAGTGACAGAAGACACAAGAGATCTTGAGCTAAGTCTTGACCTCTTAGCTCATGCGATGGCCTTACAGATGAGTGTGAGGTTATTCTTAACCCTCCATTCAACATCTAAACACCTCATAATGATATGGGTCAAAAAGATGAATTCAAGGCTCTTTGTAGAAAAATATGTGAATGAACATGAATGTAGGAATGAAAAAACTCTAAAGGTTCAAACAATTTGAAAAAAACCAGCCTTGGAGCAATGATGAGATACTCAATGAAAAAACCAATATGGATGAACATGGAAGACGATTGGCATTCCAAAAATGGATTTCAAAGAAAATGAAGGAAATGGACTCTCTAAGTGAAGGTTTGAGCATCAAGAAGCTCATGTAGGCTCACTCCTATAAAGTACATAGATAGTTATGAAAACATATGGCTTTCATAAGTAGTTGAGGAGAGGAGGATACTTTCTTGAAACTAGTCAATGGCTTCATGGATCATCATCACTCAGTGTTACCCACTCAGGGGTAACCTCTAAGAAGAGAAGAGAACTTTAGTGAAAGTAGGTTGTCCCCGCATTGTACCATAGGTGATTTAGGTGTGTTTTCCTTTCTTGTTGTGTGTGTTCTTTCATTTCCATGTGTTGTGTGTTTTTTTGTGTGTGTGTGTACTCCTTGCTATTTGTTACAAATGACTCTGTGAAGCCCAATGGATAAGGCACTGGTCAATGTTCTAAAAATTTGAGATTCTAAGATTTCTCATGTCATGTCCTCATTGTGCTTCCCATAACATGTCCCCAAGCTAGAGCCAACTGTTTTCCTGTGTTTTTACATGGGCAAAATTCACTAGAAAATAGGACAACCATACCCTAGTGTCAAAAAAATTCATGTTATACCTTTCCAAGGCACCCCCAGATCAACCTAACCCTCATTTTCAAGTCCAATATTGTCCCTTAGTGGTCCATTTGTGAATTCCATCAATACCCCTAGGTGATTTAGGAAAAATCAAAATCATTCAAGTGCCTTTGGAGCAGTATTTCTCAAGGAAGTTTTCAAGCAAGCTTAGAAAGGGATTTCATCACCTTTCTAAGCCAAGTATACAATCACTAGAGTAGATCCAAATACACATATTAATCATTGAGGTGAATCTAGGATCCAAGAACATCAAGGAATATATTTGGAAGGTTTCGAGGTTTAGGAGCGAGTTCACCGAAAGTGGGTTTTTGAGGCCAAAGGAGCTTGCACCGCGAAAGAGTACCTGAGCTTTGAGAAGTGATTATAGGAGCTCTAGAATGAGTTGTGAGCCCAAAAATATATCATTGAAATAATTTTCAACCCTCTACATGGTGGAAAAAATATATCAACTTCAAACCCCATGCATTTTTCCAGATAACTCATTCTTTCCATGCACAACGGTGATCCCGAGAAAAAATGAAGTTTTTAGAGATTTTTAGAGCCTAATAAATCCATGGGACCCTCCCATTCTTCTCAAAATTCCTTTTCCATGCAAAATCATATAAATAAGCGTCCAAAAATTCATCCGGAGCTCAAGATATGGTCTTTCTAAGTCACCCTCAAGGTATGTTATTCGATACTTAGTCAAATTTGCTAAGGGACACGTGGCAACCTGAGGTTGGGGAATATTTTATGTCCTAATTTTCCTCACAAAAGGAAAAAAAGTGTGCCCTCCCCCTTTTTAGCACTTTGGTCACGCATATGACCCCGACGACTCATGTTAAGCTCCTTTGACCAGTTTGACTTACTCTTCCACCTATCCCCGCATGCACGCCACTTGTCAAGTTGGGGCTTAGGTGAATTTTTTTACACCTATTGTCCCCAAAACAGAAGGGAATTGGGGATAATAAAATTTTTCCCACCCCTTTTTTTTTTCCTCCTGGACTTCCATATGATCATTTTCCGGCCCCAAGGTGCTTAATTTTAGCTCCCCCCTTCTTTTCCCTCAACGAACATTAGGCGCCACTTGTCATGAAAGGCCCAAGGTGCATTTTTTTCTACATATTTTCCCAAACCAAAGGGATAATGGTGGAAAAAATGTTCCCTAGCCCCTCTCTTCATTTTCAAAATCTATAAAGGTGGGAGTTAGCCATTTTCATGCCCCCCCACAAATCTCCACATGTTGTCAAAACTCGCTGATTTTTCCCAAATATTTCCTCCACCATTTCTCATCCCCTGTTGAATCCATTCATGCTCCAGTAAAAAATGAGAAGAAAATACATGAAGAAATCAAAGTTTTTGAAGATGAAGAACAATATTTTTGCCCGAAAAAACTTTGAAACCCACGAAGGAGATTTCTTCATTTCTCATAAACTAAGATGGAATCCTCAATGGGATTCTTTGCAACCTTCAAGTTTTCCAGGCACCTTGAATCCCCAAGAGGAATTTATTTCATACATGATATGGATTTTTTTTTCAAGTGAAGAAACCCTAAGTTTCCCAGACAAAAAAATAAAATTTAAAATCTCACGTTTCAGTAACCGAGTAGACTTGAAATTTCATAGGTGTACTAAGAAAGAAAAACCCATATCAAAAAACCTCTTTCATCGAAATATGACACCCAAAAACCTAGTTTCTAAAAAAAATCCCCCTATATGGGCACTTATTATTTTTATTAAGGTTTCATTTGAAGTAGTTCCAATGAAGGTGGTGTGCAAGGTGATCAACCAGAAGGAGAAACAAAGTGACCAAAGTCGAAAGGGGTGAGAAATTCTAATTTACTAAAAATTAGTAAATCCCCCTTTTGGGTGTAGAAAGTGTTCCAAAAAACATGAAATTCAAGTCTACAGGCATGAAACCAGTTCACGCTCCTTTCTTTAAGTATTCATGTGTGAGGGATAACAATGTTACTCACAGAGACTTCGAAAATATGAAGGATAGAATTTTTGGTGACCCGAAAGAGAGTCAATGAAGGATGTAATTTCACGAATAGGTTGATTCCAAATTGTGGTCATTTATGCCCTTGGTATGACTAAATTATCATGATTCCATTTTCCAAGGAATTATTCCAGCTTTATCATTCAAGTGTGTAATCGAGAAGATGACAAGAACGGTGGTGCTTCGTGTTATGGAATGAACATTCTTCATTGTATCGTGCCAATGGTGTACTCATCGTGTGTTTGTTTCTTTCTATCTCAATGTTTACTAGAAAATGCCCATTCCCAGATTGATCCTTTTCGGTGAAATATGACAGGGTCAGCTTTTGATCTTCATCCGCTTCAGAGTGGACCTCAGTGAACAATGCCCACGGTCATCAAGATGATCACTCAACAGTGTTTCTAAACACTCGAGTTCAAGGTGTCCATGAATCATTCAAGGATATTTCTCATGGTGTAAAGAGTTTAAGGATCCACGTGTCATCACATGGGATCATTTCATCATATCGGTCAGGTGGCAGAGGCAAATTCTTCATCAGTATTCCTTCTTAGTTCTATCTTGTCCTCTTTCTCTCTGTTCCTCTTCCCTTTTTCTCTCTCCTTTGTGTTCTATTTCTTCCTTGGCGTTGCACTTTTTCATAATGCCTTTATTTCATTAAAAATGACTTTATGTTTATAATGTAATAAGCCACCCTTATTTTATAAAAGGGGACTTGAAATTTTCCTAAGAATGTAAAATATCATAAGTTGTGTAAAGGCGTATGAAAGGTCATGTGGGGTAGGCGAAGAGATTTTTTCAATTCTATAAATTGTAAAGCGTCCCCTTTCTAAAGGGTCAATTTTGTGAGTTCATGAGAGAGTATTATTCATGAAGAAGCAAAGAGATATTATTTATTCTACTTCTCATCTCTACATTCTTCCCACTCTTTCCATGTACAATTTTTCCCAAGAATCAATAAAAGGATTTTCTCACCTTTTTTGACTGGGGATTTATTGATACTTTGTGCTTATAAATCTTAACTAGTCTTGTTGTCATTTGCTTAATTGTTTCTTCTAAACTTTTACGTGTGTTGGAATTTTCTGATTAATGGTTGTATGACTCGATTTCCTACCTACAACAATAATCCCTCTCCCTTTTCTCATTCCCTTTCCCACTCTCTAAGCAAAGTCCTCTCTAGAAAGCAGCTTTTGCCACGGGGTTTGTGGAGTGCCACTATTAGATCCCCAGCTTGCGAAGGCCACCACGAAACTACATTTCACACGTTCATGTAAACATGGAGTGTATTGTTCAAGTAGAGTGACTTAGACTCCCGAGCATTGGCAAGAAGTCCATCGATTTGTCCACCCGACAAATTTTCTCGCCAACATACACTACGGTGTTATTATTTCAATTTTCATAAGACGCTGCTATATTGGATTATACATGCTTTAACATACTTTTCATCTTTCTAACATGCTAATGGGTGCTTCATATGTAGCATTTGTCTCGCATGTCTATTTACTTCCATGGTTGTCTTCTTCTTTATTATTTCGCTACTATTTTCTCTTATCTTCCATTGTATGACATTGTTTACATTTTGGGCTTTGCCTCTATGTCTTGCTTGTTCTCTCGATTGTTTACGACCATTGCAGCCTTCGTTGTCTTTTGACATCGTGAGTGATGTCCCATATTCGAAACCCACTTTTCACAGATCCTACTCCATCTTCTTGCGTGTTTACATTATGTTCTTGTGTCTTAGCTTACACATATGTATGTTTGTTAGCTTACACATTGTCTTTTACATGTGTGTTTATCTTTATTTCACTAACACTTGTTTTCCTAGCCACTTTGTTTGCATGTGTCTTGGTTTCTACAAAGCACACTCCCTCCCCCTGCAGGCATCCATTTCAAAGACAACTGGTCAATCCTCATTTGGGTTGCATAGTACTCGGTGATGTCACATGCACCCCAAATGAGGGGGCATCATTGGGTGAATCAATCACGCCACACAACAGTTCGTAATCACCACATAACATAGTTTAGTACCAGTACATCACAATCAACAGTCATAGTAACGGCCCAAATCCCGACTTGAGTCTTGGCAAAGATAACATAATCGCCAATTCCCAGACCCAGACAGTAACACTTGGGAGCCATTAACTCGTCTTGGATGCCCGTGACCAAGGGGTAGTTACACAATATTTTTCAATTCATCATAGTCTACAACACTTCACACAACGTATTTTATAGGACACACGGTCCTTAACACTCGACATGCATGCACTACACAACATTTTCTACTTTCGCATTAGATCATAACTATTCTAACTGGATTAGATTTTTACACACCATCTATAGTAGTGTTCACATTGTGGGAAGTAGTCAAAGATTTGGAGGATGACAAAATACTTTCCTCCTTGCACTTATTCCATGTATTGGCGTGAGATCATCGAAAAACTCACACACATTCCAGCTGTCATGAGATCGCCTGAAAAAATCATTCTTCTACATCATCTTTAGGATCCTTTCTATCTCGTTCACTCATCACATATTACGCACACACGTTCTTTTGAATTTTTACATAATTTTACACACTTTTTTACACATCTTAGTCATATACACGTGTATTTGACTACTTTTTTGTTCTTCTCTTTTGCAGGTCCATCCTTATGGGAAGCGGTAGTCACATCACATCAATCATACATCATCAACATCATCAATCACAATAATGATAGTAGTATCAACACTCACACAAGTATAATTGCGACATCTACACATACACTCTTACCCTAGGTTCATCATCATCACTTTTTCACTTCCTCCTCTTTAGCTTCCACGCTTCACATTTTTATCATTCCACGCTTTTCCTTGTCTCTTGACACGCTTTTCACCATTGATCTACATGGTTATTAGGTATGCATATCTTATCTAATTTATGTTATTGAGCATTTGCTCAACAACATAAAGTGGGGGAAAATGTAGACACTAAATCACACACTTTGGGTATTTATCTAGTCTTGATCACATACTACTATTCATATGATTCCTAAGTAAGAAAAGTACTAATTAACCCATGTTTTTGGCCTCTTTGATTACTTTTTGCTATCCTTCTTGGTCTTACACACCTTATTTCCTAGTCTGACCTTTAACCCTTCAGTTTCTCTTAGTCTAGACACTAGCACCTAGCCAAGACGCCAGGCGTCATGTGCCCCAACCTCTTCATACTTTACTCACATATTTTGGGTCCTTTATAGCCATTTGGGTATCTTATCTTTTTGGTGGTCATCCTTTTCGGGTTAATTACAAAATTTAAGTAAGGGAATCATATAAATATAAATTTATGTGACCATAATAAATGACCAAGCACTAAACATTAGCTATCACCACCTAAGGTTGCATCTCAAAGGCCTTATCAAGAGCATTCAAGAATCTACACACAAGGGCAAGGGACCGATTCTTCTACATACATGCAAAGGTGGGAAAGTTCATTCTTTCATGCACACATCTACTTACATTTCTTACATCTAACTACTTTCTCACTATCAAATGCGACATGCACAAGAGCCACCTAGGGCATGATTCTTGCACACACACACATAGAACTACATTGGGTCTGAAATGTAGTGCAACGCTCAGTCGTAAGATCACTCATTTGACAGTTGAGGATAGTCTGACCCCTCATTTGCATTATTTTATTTTTGGGATTTGATGCACTTTTGAGGGTTTTACAGACAATTCTTTATTGCAAGTTACCAACGAAATCCGTGAACTTGGTGCGACATACTAAAGAACAAGAAGTGAAGGACGAAGAACATCTTGCGACCACCCCGTGAATCTAGTTTTCTTAGGTCTTGAGTAGTCACAGGCACCCAAAATAGGTCCAGGCACCCCGAACCTCCACAGCACCCCACCCAACATCTCTACATTTATTTTAGGCTTGTACGACAGCTTTTCCCTCTCTGCTCATCACTTCAAAGACACCAAGATTAATTATGAAACAACTAAGTCTTTTTATCTCTCCTTTGCAACTAGGGTTTCAATACTTAATTGCTTATCTTGCTTGGGTCATTTCAATGCTTAATTTTTTATTCATTTATTGCTACATTGCAATTAGAATTAGGCATCTATTTTCAATATTTATTTAATCAATCAACACTTCACCAATGATAGTATACTAAGGACATCCCTTATTTGAATATGTCTATACATCATAACTACCCTCATCACTCTACCCCGACACCTAACCAATTCATCAAGATATTTCCTACCTCCACGGATAGAACACATAATACAAAACCATATTTTTTTAGGGCACGAGATCCTCAAAACTCAACACAAACATACAAAATTGAAAAACTCTACCATAATTAAATACCATACAAGATGGTTATGACCATACTACAATCTCGACTGACCATAACATATATTTGGATAGGGGCATCCATATACAATTTTCCATCTTCACAAATTCTATAAATTATCTACATCATTTCTACACATACTCATATACCTATGACCCGGTTCAAATGATTATATATGCGACATGAGTATTTCACCACATCTTCCCTACACTATCTTAATCACAAAAAAACAAGAGTTTTTGGGGCACGATCCCTTCACCCATCATTTCTCTCGAATCTATGTGTCCAATGTCAACAACATAAAATTATATCGGGACATGACACCATCCATCCCTTCCATGTTTTCTAATCAAGCGCTTCTGATAGTACAAAATTAGACCACTTTAACCATTTTACATAATTATAAAAAAATACTATTATTTTTCAACACAATCATAAGATGTTGACACTTCTTAGGTCATCCATTGTCTCTTCCTTCACGGTAGTCACTACTCAATCAACATCCTAAAGCCTCCAAGACATGCATCATCCTATCTCTCGCCAATTTTTCTTGAAAAACATCAAGTATCAAACATCATAATTATGCAATAATTATTTGTTTTTCTACCATGTTATCTATAGTAAATGAGACCCTATGGGCCTATATCTACATATCATGGCCTACTTTTATCATTTGATTCATGCCTTGCACTTTTACATACCATATCTTGGTCTCAAATTCTCCAATTTTTGCACCATCTTCAACATCGGGATTGTTATTTTCCCTATTGCTATACTAAACCATGATGCCTCTTCATTCGGGTTCCATGACCCTCATTTTATTCAATTCTATTTACACATGTTAAGCCTATGGGCTCCTATAATACTTATTCTAAGACAACATTCATACACCAATTTAATACACTACGATTCTATCAAGACTTGAGCTTCCTTGATCACTTTCTACGCACTCTATATCATCTTGGAAAACATACCCTCTTATTCAAAAACTCCTACAAATCCAACTCCTTTATCGGATATAATTTGTATTATACACTTCCGACAAAATCCCTACTACTATATCAAATAATCTTTCAATACTACAATTTACACTTGACACTTTATGCCGCAATACTCGTTATGCCTAATCACTACTATCTACGCTCACATACTCCATAACCATGTGTACACTCTTATTAACATCTTTTTATCTATGCTCCAATTAGTTTGTCATAAATCCTCCATTCTCAATTTACATATGTACTCACAACTTTGTAATGGTATGGTCCATTATCGGGCCATGTTTACATGTTTTACACATTGCTTGTGGCATCACAATCATGTCTTTAGTATATTCCATGTCCATACATCACTACACTACATGGAACACCTTTTATGGTGATTCCCTTATTTCTCTACTAACTTTTCATCTACCTCTCTTTATCGTATACCACTTCATTATCTTTTTTTAATCACTCCATCCAACATCTCTTATTGTATGAAATAACTCTCACTTCTTATCTAATATATTATACAATCTTTGACATAATCTCATCTCTTCAATTTCATCTCAAGCGACATTGTTTCATGCTCTCCCTTTTGCCAAAAGGGGGACAAGTCAATAACCCAACCATACATGGTCATCTCATCTTCTTCTCCCAAATCAATGATCAAAGTCTAGTGGATTGGTCATACAAGGCCATATTCCTTTGTGAATATTATACACAGAAAAAACAAGGTTAGATATAAAAGGTCACCTTTCTCTCTCATCATTGCACAACTCAAATCCAATTTTATGACCCAACAAATCACTTTTGAACACAAAAAGTGTACTACATGTTGAACACGTATAGTAAAAATGCAAAATTCCATTGTATTTGGTACAAATACAGTGGCAAAACAATCAAGTATTAAAAACTCACGAAAGAACCAATATTACAACATTACACCCGTATAGACATGGTGGGGAAATGATACTTCCTTTCCCTTTCACCTTATAAGGGTTTCCGCATATACGAGACCTAGATTTGTCTGCAACAAAGTGTGGTCTCATTATGGGGAAACATTATAATGGGTGACTAGAATTCCCCTCGACACACTTCCCTTGGTGACGGGACATCCAATTCCCATGTTATTGTAAAATCAAACACCTTTTTTGGTATTTTATCACCCCTAACTCTACAAAAATGTCAAACATTATTCCCCATCTCTCTACATTTGTTCTTGTAATTGCAATATCTCCTCTTGACATCGATGACACACTTCTCCCTTGTCTTTGCGCAGTCAATAAATGAATCCTTGTTACTCACCATGTATAGTAATTTTCACTCAAAGCATGATTGCGGTTGTTCTCACTCCAACACTTTATCAAGTAGGATTTTTTTCTCCTTTACACTAATAAATATCATTCATTGACATAAAGTGGGCGAGCAAATGTAGACACCAAAATCTACACAAAATCATTATTACATCATGATTTTCACTTGCATATGCATGAGTTCCAAACCTTGAAACTAGATATTAGTGGCATAAATACTTCTTATTTTGTCCTATGTTGCTTGGTTTGACTAGCCTTGTGTCAATTTTATGCTCCTTTATCATGATTTTGTGTCAAGTTATAGGGATCGTTGGTCATGTCCTTCAATTATGTCCTATCTTGTGTTGGTAATAAATTGTATAGATGCATCAGGACCCATACATATATTCCTAACCTAGGGTGCGGTCTTAGACCCCTTTTTTATTTAATTTATCTTCTCGAGTCACTCATTACTCTTTTATGGTACATTTCTTATGTTTTGGGCCAGCCTTTCCTACCATAAGGTTTGAAATTGATTAAAATAAAATGGACATGATTCTAGCCTAATCTAGATGTTATAGGAGAAATAAATAAATGACAATAAAATGTAGCAAATACACCCAAGTAAACTAAGATATGAAAATATAAAACCCTAATGTGCAAATAGTGTTAGAAAGGTCTTAAGTAATTCGTTGAGGTCGTGGGGCTGTGTCGCAATGGAGACCAACCGAATAGGAGAGCAAACTGTCACACAGAACTCAAGAAAATGTAGATCTTGGCTCTCTGGCTAGACTGGGGCACTTGGAAAAGGGATCGGGTGCTTGGGTACCCTAGTCGAGGTCCTGGGTGACATGCTCTACAGAAATGAACAAAGAACCTCCTCTGAGGTGTCACTGGGTGTTCACATGTATTCATTTCTGTCATGTGAATGTTGTTGTATGATCGTTGGAGCACTGGTAAACTTGCAATAGAAGAATCACCTGTAAAACCACGACAAAGCATCAAATACCTAAAAAGAAAGATGCATATGAAGGGGTTTGACTATCCTCAAAGGCCACAATGGTGGACTTACTAACTGAGCGTTGCACTACATCTCAAACCCAATGTAGTTCTTTTTGTGTGTGTGTGTGTAAAATTGTTCCCTAAGTTCTCTTGTGTGTGTTGCACTTTGTGAGTAAAGCAAGCAATAACTAGATGTAGAATGTAAATAATGTGTGCATGGAATAGAATAAAATCCTCCTGCAAAGTGCGATGCAAAAAAACTAGCCTTGTCCCTTGTGATGGAGCTAGATGGATGCAAATGGAGCAATAAAATCCTTTGATGGATGTAACCTTAGGTGGTGATAGTAAGTGCTTAGTGCTTGGTCCCTCATTATGATCACATAACTTTATATTTATATGATTCTCTTATTTGAATTTCATAATTAACCCCAAAAAGGCCGACTACTAAAAAGATAAATTACTCGAATGGCTAGAAAGGACCCAAAAAGTGATATCAAAGTGTAAAGGGGATAGGGGCACCCAGAGGGGACAAGGGCACCTCACACTAGCGTCCTAGCTAGGCACTCCTATCCAGAAAAGGAAAAAATGAAGTATAAAAAGACATACTCAGGCCAACAGAGGTGTAAGACCGAAAGTAACAACCGAAAGAAACAAAAGATCGCTAAAGACATGGATTAATTACTAGTTTTTACACTCAAGAATCATATGAAAAGTAGTATGTAACCAAGACTAAATAATTATCCAAAGTGCATGATTTAGTGTCTACATTTTCCCCACTTTATGTTGGTGAGCATAATGCCGGTAACATAAAGTAGATAGAGATGTATACCGATATCCATGTATAGTGATGTAGAAGGTGTGTCAAGTACTAGAAAAAGCATGGAGTGAAAAAAACGTGGAGCATAGAGACTAAAGATGCAAAAGTGTAAAAATAAGTGGTGATAGTGAACCTAGGGCAAAAGCATGTGTGTAGATGTTGATGTGTGTAATGTACCTGCATGTTAGTGTCGATGTGTGTGATGTCAAGTGATGTTGTTGTTGATGTTGATTGTTTGTTTCCCATACGGATGAACTTTGTAAAAGATAAGACAATGAAGTAATCAAATACACATGTATATGTGTAAAAATATGTGTAAAGATGCATGTATATATGTAAACAAGTGTGTAACAAAAGTATGAAAATGAAAAAGGAACATGTACACCTAATCCGTGATGAGAAAAATAAAGGTTTAGAAAGGATCCTATTGATGTCGTGTAAGTTTTTTTGGGCGATCTCACACCACCGATCAAGAAGTGTAAGGAGGAAAGTCTGTTTTATCCTTCAACTTGTATCCGCTTCCCAAAATCAAGAGATCTCCATATTTTCTAGTTTTTTGGGCAATCCAATGCCACTGCCAAAGTAATGTAGAGAGGAAGGTTTGGTTTATCCTCTAACCTGTGAATCGATCCCCAGAATGCTAAGTAAAATTTTCCCTCGTAAAATTCGTTGTGTATGGAGTTCTATAGACTGTGCTAAACCCACTCGTTGTGTAACCCACTATGTCATGGACAAAAATTGAAAAATTGAATTGTGTCGATATTATGTTGTGTATTGTGTGTAAACCCAAATGATGCCCCCTCTTTTGGGGTGCCCGTGACATCGTTGTAGGAGAATGTGGCCCAAAGAGAGGACCAACCGCTAAAACTAAAACTCTGCCTCATAGGGGAGATATGCTTGGTAGAGACCAAGGCACATGCAAAAAAGTGGCTAAGAGACAAGTGTTAGTGTGATCAAAGACAAGAAAATTTGAACATGCATGTAGATGACCAAGTGTACACTAAACAAGTAATGTGTAAACTAGATCATGCAAGAAGACAATGTAGACCGTGAAAAGTGGGTTGTAAACATAAGATACCACTCATGATGTCACAAAACACTTAAGGCCACAAAGGTGGCCGCATAAAAACAAGCAAGTGCACACACAAATAAAGGGCAAGGCCCACATACAATGACGAACAGAGACGAGCAAATACAAACAAACAGAGAGATAGCCATGGTAGTAAGTAATCCTACAAAATAAATGTTATGCATGAAGCACCCATTAGGATGTTAGAAAGATAAAATGTATGTCAAAGCATGTATAATCTGATAAAGTAAAATGATAAGTACAAAATGAAATAATAACACCTATAGTGTACAAAAGTGATACCCCGAGGATCTGTTGTGGGACCGGTAGTAGGTATTGTGCTAATCATCCATGTTGCGTGTAATGGACCTATGTAATTTGTGATCACAACTAAAAACAAGTGGGTGCGCATGTGTGTATGATAAAGATAATGATATTAAAGATATCTATCTAGCATGTGTAATAAGATGGACATGTATAAGTAAATGCAAACAAGAGTAAAAGCAACCATGATATGTAATATGTCAGGATGGATGGAATGGAATGTAAAGTGGATGATAGGACTCGCGCCCCGAGTGGATGGAAGTATATGCGGTGAGGTTCATTTTTTATGCTCCCTCAAAGAATCAAGAATGAACCGTAAACGATGGCATCATCGGGAAATGGTTGAATTATGTGTTGTAGCATGGTACATGTGTAGTTATGATATGCGACATAGATGAGGTGTGCGTGATGTTATAGCCTAAGTGTATATCACAACAAGATGATCAAGGAATGATGATTTAGCCTAAAGCGTATATCACTAAATGATGATCAAAATAGGTGATGATGATGCTAGAGTAAGTGATGATGTAGCCTATGACGTATATCACTACAAGATGAGTAGAAGGAGTGGTGATGTAGCCTAAAATGTATACCACTAAGTGATGCAAGTGGAAGTGACGATGTAGCCTATGACGTATATCACTAAACTAGGAATGTCACATGATGGAAAGGATTGAATGATGAACACGTGAGTGTGACAAGGTCCATTTGTGATGTATACCCTCAATAGTCTAGTATGGACTGTGATACTAGAGTGCATCATAGGGTAGTGAGTGCAGCTGCGTAAAAGTAGATGTGTAAGATGCGTAAGATGTGTAGTAGATGTAGTGATGAGACAATGTCATGTGGTGTGTAGAACGTGCAATGTGTAATGTAGAATGTGTAGTGTCTATCATGCAGTGTGTGAGGTTCATGTGTATAGGATGCCCTCAACAATCAAGTGTGAACCGAAGCACAAGAGTGTGTCATCGGGAAATGAGTGCAACGTGTATAAGTGTTGCTTTAGGTGTAGTATTTTTAAGATGCATGATATTAAGTGGATTTTTGAGTGGTTTTCCTAAAAGGGTGGTGAGGTGGTAAACTCCACCACCAAGTTTGTCAGTGATAATATATAGACCAAGCCAAATTGGCTTAAACTTACCCTTAATAAGAGCTTCAACATATGCATTTTTCTGATTTTCTTTTAAGACGAGGTCCCCGATGTTGAATTTGCGAGAATGGATCTTATGATTATATGCATGTGCAATGCGAGATTGATATGCATGAAGGTGTTCAAGTGCTTGGACGCAACGTGAGTCCAACATTTCTAACTCATATAGGAGGTTTTTGCAATATTCATTGTCTTTAAGAATGCCTTTGAGTGAAACTCGTAATGAAGGTATCTCAAGTTCAAGCGGGATGACAACATCAACACCATAAACTAGGGAAAATGGAATAACATTAGTAGGTGTGTGAACACTAGTATGATAATCCCAGAGAGCATAGAATGATTGAGTATGCCAGTCATTTCCACTGGAATCTATTGTCTTACATAATATTTTGACAATAGTTTTGTCGGTGCCCTTAGCGTGGTCATTGCCTTATGGATAATACGGTGTGGAAAATTATTGTTTGATTTTGAATTTGATAAAAAAAAATTAACATCCTTATTTTTGAATGAAAATCCATTATCAAAGTAATTATGGCAAAAGGCACCCCAAAACGTGTGATGATATGTATAGTGAGGAAGATGCAAATGTCAATAACAATGATATTTCACATGGGGGCTGCCTCGACCCATTTGGTAAAATAATCGATGTGAGCAATAATAATGTATTTGTATCCTTGGCAGATTCGGATTAATCATACCGATGAGTTTGAGTCCCCAAAGAGAAAAGGGCCAAGTTAGAGCAATTGGTTAGAGGTCGTGTGCGAGAGCATGATGGATGTTACCATGATTTTGGCACTTCTCACAATGAGTAGCATTTTCAAGGCAATCCCGCTCCATTGAGGCCAATAATACCACTCTTGTAAAAGCTTTTGTGACATATCTTTATCGGAAAAATGACCACCACACATGTTGTCATGTATCTGTGAGATAGTAGTGGGGATATCCGTAAGCACTAAGCAACATAAGAGTCAACCATTGATTGCACGTTTAAATAATTTAGTTCCAACGATGACACAACGAGTAACCTCAGTAACCTCATGTCGTAACCGACGAGCTTCATGAGGTTATAGAGTATCGAGAATTATTTGTTTATATAAGTAGTCGTAAATGGGTGTAAAACATTCGAAGTGTCTTGACTGCGCATTATAAATAAAGATGTAAGAGTCAATGCAGAGATAGAAGGATTTTGTAAGTGTGTAATTATGAATGTGGCTTGTTCATCAGTAATATCTTGGGGATGAGTAACATGACACTAGCCATAACATCTGCATGAAGATTATCCTTATGAGGAATGGTAGTAATGGAGTAGGACTCAAATGTAGCCAAGAGATATTTTACAAGTGTTTTGTATGGAATTAAATACTCCTCCTTTGAGTTATAGGTGTCGTTTACTTGAATTATGACTAGTTGAGAGTCGTCATGAATGCACAAGTTGTGAATGAGGAGTTTTGAGGTGTGAGAAGGCCCGAATCGGGGATTTGTATTCGGTGATGTTATTTGTATAGGAAAACCCTAAGTGGTATGCAAAGGGGAGTGGGTCACCCTTAGGGGTGATGAATACTATCCCAACACTAGCGCCAGAGTGGCAACGAGAGCCATAAAAATACATTGTTCGTGTATGTTGCTCAACATTATAGGTAGTGAAATCGTCACGAAAGGAATCAGAGATGGGTGATGCATCTAACAGGGGTGCTACAACTAATTGATTGGCTATAACTTGTCCTTCGATTGCTTTATGTGGTATGAATTTTAAATAAAACTCATTAAGAAGTATAACCCAACATGCCGATGTCCCGACAGATGTGTACAGGATAGGAGGTATCGTAATGGATCAACTTTGGTAATAATATGTACCTCATTATTGAGAAGATAATGACATAATTTATCCACAACAAAGACAAGGCCAAGACATAGCTTTTCAATGTAGCTATAGTTACATTCATAAGAGAGTAAATGCAACTCGATATAGTAGATTGCTCTTTCATGTCAAGAATCATCATGCCGTAGAGAGCTCTTAACACATGAAACGTAGTGGAAATGTACAATAAAAGGTTGATTAGCTAGTAGAGGGACTAATACAGGTGGGTGTAACAGATATGCTTTTATGTCATCAAATACTTGTTGGCATTTCTCATCCCATACAAATTTATTATCCTTCTTCATGAGTTGTGTAAATGGTTGAGTTTTATCAACGAGTTGTGTAACAAATCGTTGAATAGCTTGAATTTTTCCTTATAATGATCGTAGTTAATGTAATTTTTTTGGTAGAGGCATATCGACAATGGCTTTAATCTTGTTAGGATCAATTTCAAGTTTACTTTTGTTACCCAAAAAACACATTTTTTTGGATTAAGGCATACACGATATTGCAATAAGCATTCAAATAATGTTTGTAAATCCTTGACATGGGAATAATGTTGTCGAGATTTGGCCAAGATGTCATCAACGTAATCTTCAATGATCTTATGGATATAATCATGGAATATATACGTCATAGCTCATTGATAAGTGGCCCCGATATTTTTAAGGCTAAAAGGCATGACGATATAACAAAATGTTCCCCATGGTGTGGTGAAAGAGGTATTCTCCTCGGTTAACGAGATTGATTTTAATTTGGTTGTAACCCATAAAGTCATCTATGAAAGAGAGAATATCGTATCCAACTGTATAATCAACGATGGCGTGGATATGGGGAGGGGAAAACCATCCTTAGGACAAGCTTTATTTAAATCACAAAAATGGTACAACTATGAACTCGGTCATTCTCGCTTCATTACATGCATAATATTAGATACCCACTCAGGATAGTCGACAAGATTTAATAAAACTCGGCTTCGAGGAGTTTTGGATCTCTTCTTTGACTAGGAGTGCTACTTTGGGGTGCATTTTACAAATTTTCTGTTGGACTAGCTTTACACCAAGGTTGAGGACAATATTATGCATTGCAATAGATGGATCAATACCGGCATATCACTATAGTCCCATGTGAAAATGTTAAAGAAATCATGAAGGACCCACTTGATATCTTTCAATTTGGTAGGTGTGAGAGAGGCAACAAGCAAAATTATTCGTGGATTTTCAGATGTACCAAGGTTATATTGAATTGTCTCTTCATTGAGAAGGGCCGACTAATCCTCGATATATGGATCAGTAGGAATAGTATCAAGAGGATCAACGTTGTCGTGGATATATCATATCCTCCAAAGTAAGCATAACATTGAGAGATGATGAGGAACGCCTTTTATGGTGAAAATAAGGAAATGATCATAAACACCCATGTGTTCTAGTAGAGCATCACAGGTAGAAAAAATATCTAAGCTATCCAAATCGGTAGACACAAAGCATCACTAATGAGTTCAGGATGTATTAGGGGAAGTGAGGAAGTATGCAAGGTGGTATAAGCGTCCTCAAAATGTAAGGTCCCCTTGGTAGAATACTAGAAAAACACCCCAATTTTTTTAAATTTTTTAATTAATTTATATACATTCCTTCATGTGAATTTCCATATAATTCCACCAAAGATGAGAATCAAATCCCTAGTTCTTAACTTAAACTATCCACGATGTAGAAACCAAAGGGAACAACTAATGCTTGTTTATTGAAGGGAAAGTACAATAATCAAAGGGCATCATCTATTTGCAATTTAATCAATTGACTAATATTATTGTAATCAGATAAGATAATTACATAAGAAAATGAATTCATTCCACCTTGTTAAATTCACTAAGCATAGAGAGCATACTAGCATATGAATGTAATGACATAGAGCTAATTCATTACCCATTTATTTTGGCAATAAAGATACTAATGGTATAAAAGATGTTGTGTTTTCAACTTAGTACATATTAGTTTTCAAGTACACTACATAATCATTATGCTCAACATGATTCTCTTGTTTACTACAGATTACAAATAAGAATACAATATTTTGTTGAGAGACACTGATATGGAAGAACATAAGGATAATTCTCAATGTGAGCACCATCGAGATAACACCGGAGATCATGTCGAGGTCGCAGTAATGAAGCAAGAGAGGGAGAGCATCATCATAGTGCTTTTCCTCCAACCACAGAGCCAGTTTGGTTCCCGCACAACTCTCGTATCCCGAGAGTGGCCCTACCCTTCACGAAGAAGGTAGATATAAAAATTGATACCAAAAGAGAGAGTGTTCCATGTATATAAATCCCTATATCATATGACCTAACCAATCATGATGTAATACAGGATGGTGAACTGGAAAAGAATAATTAAATTCTTATTAATACTAAGTATTAATTGCTTATGGCCATAAGACTTAGATTACAAAGGGTGACCCCCAATGTATCCTAACTCATATACAAGGCATGTCTAGTAACCCCAAATAGTTGAGTCAATCTTTGGTAACCCCTAAGAAGGACCCATACCCATTCATATTGAGTCATGGTGAAGACTAAACTAATTCCCTTATCCTTTTAGTCTCACCTTCCAATGTTCACTATACATTAACTCTCAACTACCAATTCTCCCCATTCCCCCTTAACCTCATACTAGACATCAAGTGATCTCCATAAGGTAAACAAGGATTTAATAAGTGAGAAACCCATGACAGGCGCGTGGGTTTTAATACATTGTATCAATGTCCCATACCATTTCATAAAGCATTATTGTCCCCACATGACATCGGGGATTGTAAACTCCCAACGACTAAAAATGCTAAGGATTAAACTAGAGTTTACATGATAACAATGGATGTAGTAAGTTTTATTACCTATTCAATTGAAACAATAAAATTAATACAAGGAAACTTAATCGTATATTTGAACAAAGTATCATAGGATTCCTAGATGGACATGCATGTTTGGTTTCACTACTAACCGCTAAATGTTTACTTATTCTTACCTATGCAAAGGTGATAGGTAAAAGGAGGTGAAGCTAACCACATTAATTCAAGTTTGATATTAAGAATTTTGAGGTGCCCCATCCCCTTCTATTTATTCTAAGGGAACACCATTTTTAGGACTTAGATTGAATTTTTTAACATAATTCAAAGTCTCACAAATAGATATAGTTTATTTAGTATAAGCGCATAAATAAGTTTATGATAATAAAGAAAATATTTTAAAAACAAATATTCTTTTCTTGGGATCTTAATAACCTATTTATGATTATTTATAAAACATTTTTTTACATATTCAATTTTATAATAAATTTAAATATATTCATATGGCTTGTTATTCACCACTAAATAAATTAGGCATTCTAATTAAAAATAATGAATAAATAACTAAAATCTTTAATTATGTTTCAAATCCTAAGTTTCTAACTAAAGGGCATCATATTACCAAAAGTAAAAGTCCACGTAACTTAAATGGATTTAAATGGCTAACATGCCTTTAAGTTTGATAAGGGTAAAAAAATGCAAAGTTTATTAAAATGCTTAAAAGATGGAAGGTTATTGAAGAATAAACCACGGTCAAATTCAAGTAAGCTAAAACCCTAACCATTTTTTTCTTACAGACACATAAATTAGTTACATATTAGAATAACTATAATTTATGCTAAATAAATTTTATTGATGAATTTCATTTCATTCTTATTTACTTTAATAAAAGATAATTTACCCAACATTTACCCAATTTTATTATTTTGTGTAAAATATAATATACCTAACATTTACCCAATTTTATGATAAATTTAATTCACCCATAATTTACGCATAAGATGAATTTAATTCACCCATTATTTACCATTAAATTTTCTCACATTCATATTTACTTTATTAAAAAAAAATACTCAATTGTGTTATTTTGTCTAGGATAAAAGATAATTTAGTGAGTATAAGAAAATTGATGAATTTAATTCACCCATCATTTACCTAGTTTTATTATTTTGTCTATATATAGAATATAAAAAAATTGATGAATTTCCTTCCTCTTCTTAATAGTAAAAGAAAAATTACACTCTATTAGATTTATTGATTGAATATATGATATTCAATTAAATTCTAAAACAAGTTACAAATTATTATTCTTAATGGAAGAGAGATAATTTTTTTTTTTCAAAAGTTTGAAGAGTGATGAGAGATGTTTTAATTAAAATAACTTGCCTCTGGTTTGTAATCCAAACATTCAACAACCAACCAACTCTTCTTATGTGCTCATATAAATATTTGCTCCTGTACTTGTTGCTCCCAAAATTTCCAAAAAGAAAGTGTCATCTTCCTTTATTTGTTTCCTTATTTATAGATTTGAGAGATTTTTTATATGGGTCCCTACTTTAAGGAATCTTGTCTTTCTTTTTCTTTTTTTTTTTTTGAATTACAACATGGGAGCCCATCTTTCTTAATGAATCCTAGAGAGAGCATTTAAAATTGCTCATACCTATTAATTGAAAGGGCACACCTTCCAACCTCATAAAGTCTTTTTGTTTTCTTTTTTGTTTTCTTTTTTAAATTTCTTTTCCTTTATTGCTCTACTCAATAGTTAATGCAATAAATTTTAAATGATGGCCCTCCATCTTTGTCAAATAAAGAGGATCTTATTTAAAACCCTATGGATCCCATCATGTATTAATGCATGTAGTAGGAGACATTTATAATTGTCCATATTATTTATTGAAAGGAACACTCTAATGTTTTTACATTTCTTTACATTTGTTTCTCTATACAATAATTAATGTTGTCATATTTTAAATTTGACATCCACCTATTTTGTCATATATATATATATTCAACGGTGTTATTCAAAATATGGAAACACCATTATAAAATAATAACGATTCAATATATATGTATTAATTTATTTTTACGTATAATTTTAAAATAATATAAATACTAATTTATATTATAAATCACGATTATATTTTAAATGTATTAGCTGAAAAAATTGTTAGTTTAAATATTTGTAATTATTTTATGATTAAGAACATGATACATGCAAACAATTATAATTTTACAAACCTCGTATGCAGGTGGACCTATAGTCAGACCTAAGTTAATATGGATACTCGAAATTTAACAAGGTAATCTAAAACTCTACCATATTTTCACACGCTACAAAGTACTAAGGTGAATTGACGTACCAAAAAGTGTATGTAAAATGGTAAAAGCATCTTACCCCTTTACAAGTGGTATAACTACGTTATTGCTAAGGTTTAGGGGTACATATTTCCCCCTCTCTCTTTTGGTACCATAACTTTGTATCTACTCTCCTCTCTTTGATGATGCTCTCCCTCCAGTCCAAGGGAAATATATTACGTAACCAACTCATAACAATAACACACAAGTAGTTAACTAGATCATGATATAAATTCGACATGATATAATAGAGGAAGTGCTAATCATATTATTGTCAATGATAATATTTATCCCAAATTGCATTTAAATAAACAAAATTAAACATTCTAGCATAATAATAATAATTCATAGTTCCACATAATCAATCACATATGCCAATTATTACATCAAAAGTTCAATGCTACAAAGAGGGATGTGACACATAAGGTAAAGATGGAGGTGATACCCACCCAAACTTGTGGGATTATGTAGGAAGATCCCAAAGTGTTGTTACCTTATGTTCTTGTTGACCTAAGCTTGTATTAGAAAAGCCATAGTGGCGTAAGTATTCATACCCTAACCCATATTTAGAAAAGTCTTGAGTAACATCGGAGGAACTAGGAGTATCATTGGAGTGCTCAATTGAATGATAATACACAAAGGGGATGTATTAGCGAACATCATAGATGACTCCCTAATGACGAAATTTAAGTTGTGTGTGTAGAGTAGAGGGGACCGCATGCATGGCATGAATCCAAGGTCACCAAGAAGAATATTATAATTAAGGTTATTAGGCATGACATGGCATGGAATAACGCCCAATATTGACATGTAGGTTAACAATGCCTAATACACGCTTGGGAATGTTGTTAAAGCAACAAATAAAGACTGAAGGAGCTAAAGATCTTTCTTAAATACCTAAATGATGGAGAAAAGTGATGTTACAAATGTTAAGGCCAGATCCATTGTCAATTAAGGCATGTTTGACCCTGATATTGTTAACACAAACCTGAATGTACAAGGGAGGGTCATGTTGTAGCATTGCTTGAGAAGGTAGCTCATCTGTTGTGAAAGTTATTTGATCCTCATTGAGGGATAGGGCAGAAGTAAACTTATGGTATACATATTTGGGTGATGTGTGAGGAGGAATGTAAGTAGTAGATAAATAATTTTGAGCTTACTCGATACAATCGGACGACTCTACAGAGATAAGCATAGATAGAGATATTCATGATTATCCTACCCTAGGAAGATGAGGACCCTAAAAGTATGATGATTGAGTTTGGGTTCACCAAAATGATTAAAATAAAATGGAATTATTCTAGCCTAATCTAGATGTTATAGGAGCAAGAAATAAATTACAATAAAATGTAGCAAATACACCCAAACAAACTAAGTTATGAAAATATAAAACCCTAATGTACAAAGAGGGTTAGAAAGGCCTTAGTTGATTCATCGAGGTCGCGGGACTATGTCACAATGGAGACCAGATGAACAGGAGGAGGAAACTATCAAACAAGAACTCAAGAAAATGCAGATCTAATTATCTAGTTGGGTGGACCACAGGAAAGGGAACGGGCACACAGGGGGTGCCCTAGTCGAGATTTGGCCACCTTGGTCTACGAAATGACCAAAGAACCTCCTATAAGGTGTCGATGAGTGTTCACTTGTGTTCACTTCCTATCACATGAATGTCGATGTATGATCACCGAAGCACTGATAAACCTACAATAGAAGAATCACCTACAAAACCCCAGACAAAACATCAAAACCTAAAAAGGAAAGATGCATATGAATGGGTCATCTTGTCCTCAGTGGCCATAATGGTGGACTTACTAATTGAGTGTTGCACTACATCTCGGACTCCAATGCAATTTTATGCGTGTGTGTGGAATTTTTCCCTAGGTGCTCTTGTGCGTGTCACACTTTGTGAGTAGCGAGCAATAACTAGATGTAGAATGTAAATAATGTGTGCATGGAATAGAATAAACTCCTCCTCATGAAGTGTGATGTAAAAACCAGCCTTGTCCCTTGTGATGGAGCTAGATGAATGTAAATAGAGTAATAAAATCCTTTGATGGATGCAACCTTAGGTGGTGATAGTAAGTGCTTAGTGTTTGGTCCCTTATTATGATCACATAACTTCCTGTTTATATGATTCTCTTATTTGAATTTCGTAATTAACCCCAAAAGGCCAACTACCAAAAAGATAAATTTCTCAAACGACCGAAAGGACCCAAAAGTGAGATCAGTGTAAAGGGGATAGGGGCACCTAGAAGGGACGAGGTGCCTCGCACTGGCGTCCTAATCGGGCACTCCTATCCGTAAAAGGTAAAACAAGTAGAAAAGACAGATCGGGCCAACAGAGGTCTAAGACCCAAAGTAACAACCGAAAGCAATAGAAGATGGCTAAATGCATGGGTTAATTACTAGTTTTCACACTCAAAAATCATATGAATAGTAGTATGTAACCAAGACTAAATAATTACCCATAGTGCATGATTTAGTGTCTACTTAAATTCAAGTTAAGAACTTCTATATATACAAGTCTAATGTAAGCTTTTGTTGTGTAACAGAACCTATAAATCTACCATATATTACACTAAGGAAGCAAGTAATACATTTGCATACTACATACATAACATAGGAGAGAATAAATAAGAATTTTCATATGTACACAAGGGTTTCTATTAGGATGAAGTAACATAGTCTCCATCAACGTTGAGGCACAAGGTCCAATCTAGGTCAAGGGATAGTTACATACACATCAACACAAAACATTAAGATAACTACATTGATTCTCAAGTGTAGTGCAACGCTTTGTGACTCACATGTGGGGTGATTAATGAGGTTAGTATGAATCAAGTATTTACATATTTATTTTTAGATCTAATGGTTACTTGAGTGTGTTGTAGGCTAACTAGGGTTTGTTTTATAGGTTTAGGTGTGTCATCTAGGGTTTTGTGTGAAGTTGAAGATACTAAAGAGCGATAAACAACGACACGCAATGAATACCACTAGTTGTAGAATCCTTGTTTCCTATAAGGGCAAGACCATACAATTTGACCTATAATGTACCATATGTTCTTACCCCATTGGTATGATTGTGAACTTAGATCTCTAGATCCTCAAAAGTTGATTTGACCGGTTTCTAGATTTTGTTCATGCCCAAATCACTTAATCGACATACTTAGACACTTTCTAAACCAACTAAGTGCCTCTTTCCACCTTGTTTACATTCCAAATTGCATGCATTTGTTAGTTATTGTGATTTTCGTGTTGTGTGTTTCTTCTATCTGATATGTAGCATAAATTTGAGTGTATCTATAAGCTTAGTTATATAGTATCATGTCAAAAATAATTAAACTAAATTTGGGTTGATATAATCCCGTCGAGGTCATCTCTAATTACCTTATATAATTCCCAATGATGATTATCTTGTATATCTAACATGGAACTATTTCAATTCTTTTGAGCATAATGATATACATTCTATCTACCTTAGTTTAAAAGGGGGATTTAGTGGGATTATTGGAAGAATGTCAATGTAATTTAGACACAAGCAAAATTATAGAATATAGGAATACATGAATAGATTACAAAAACAAATATATATAATTATATGTAGAAACATGTACAATTTTTATGTAGAGACGATATTGTAAATCTTAGACAGAATTGTGGGACACTAGTGATAGTTATGTCCAACCCAATTTCAACAGTAAAAAATAAAAATTATCGGAAAATTCAAGAGGTTGTATGGTGGTTTCAAATAGAAAGTCACTTACAAAGATATAGACTACACCACGATCCATTGCATTTCATGCTAAATGTGGGAGCATGGTTATTTCTATTATAGATTCACCGAATTATATGGAATATGAATAATGAAGGGGGTATGGTTAACATATCACTTACAAGTTGCACATTTATCAATTTACATATTGTTATTTATGTTTCAAGCATTTCTATTTTAATATTTTTGAGAATTACAAACATAGAGTTGTCTACAACGGTGTGGTTCACATAAGTTGGGTTTGGTGACACCCGGTAGTCTTAGGACATTGGAGTCCGGTGACTCCCAATGACCTTTCCATTAGGTATAGTGACACCAAAAAATTCTTTTACATGTTGGCTTTGGTGACACCCAAAGGTCTTGGCATTATTCAAGTGTTATACTTACTATGCTCCTAACCTCCTTTGAATTGGGGATTTGATCACCCTCAATTCTTCATTATTGTTATTCTGATCTCCATCTCTTCATGCTTTAACAAGGGGCATGATATTTTACATTTACAAAGAAAATTTGGTCCCACGCACATAGGTGTACTCCTTCCTTTACTCTCATTGACTTTATAATTTTCAATTTCAATTTCAAAATATATATCTCTAGAGTTAAAGTTTCAATTTTATCACTCCTTTGTCCATAGCGGATTTAGCTTCAAAGGCCTCAAAACTTCTTGCTTCTATTTCTTCATCGTGGAGAGAATCTTCTTGTGCAAATGGGAAAGAAAATATCTCCATTTTGTCATCATATCCACCAACCATTGGCTCGAGAGGGACATCATATTTCTCATCTAGATTTATTTCAACATAGCCCATCTTCACACTGGTTGAGGTTTCCAAGTCAACTTCACACTTGTCTTCAAGATTCATGGCTTGCATTAAAAGTTCAAGACTGATTTCAGGTCTTCTATTTCTTCCACGGCTCTTAGCAGTCCTTGTACAAGATAGTTCTTTCCCATTGCTCAAGGGTTCATTGTAGACTGGCTTGGTCTCTTCCTGGGTGACATGATCGAGGGAGTCTTTGTCTTCAAATGGGAATGAGAATATATCCTCATCACAAATACACACATATGCTGATTTTTTTGCTTGAAAATTGCCAAGCACCATTTCCTCTTCTTCATGGTTTGCATCATTCGGCGATTCAGGGTTGCCCTCTATAACTCAAATCTCCTCAATGCTTCTTCAAAATCCAAATCTCTCCTGGGAGGCATTTCGAACCTATCAAGATGGGGATATCCTCTTCCTCCTCGGTTGACACAAAGTGATTCATCCACTCTGCTACCCCGCGTACAAAATGTTAGCTTTTGGGCTTCGGAATTTCATACCATGTACCTCATCTTCTTCTCAGGAAGCAATTTCTCCATGTCCTCCTTCACTGGTATGGTTCAGAAGACCATTCATCTAAATTTTCCTCCCAAGTCTCGGTAGAAATTTCTACTCAACAACATTCCAAATGAGGTGGGACGTCTACTCTAAAATCATCGCTAAAACTTTAATGTCCGGAAATTTGGTGAGATCCACACCGCATCTTTGACCTTCCCTACAAGTGAGACCTCTTTTGATTCCAAAGAGTAACAAGAGCCACTATGTGGAGTCATGGTAAGTTTGAGAGCCTTGATGACCTTTAAAGGCATCACGTTGTATGAGGCACTAAAATCTATTATACAATTGTTCAATACATATTCTCCAACAAGAAGGGAGATGTAGAAAGGTTCAACTTTATTAGTCTTTGATGCACTCAGAGAAAGCATGTTCTGTGAGGGAGGTGTAGGTGAGTTTGGTAGCATGCCTTTGAACTAGAAGTTATAACATTGGGTGTTAGACTACCACTCCTGATATATCGGACAAACCTCTCAAATTGTTTAGGATGAGTCCACAAATATTCAATTTCAGTAATCTACATCTTGGCTTTGTTTGCATATTCTATGAAGTCAAAGGGATTAGATATGGACAAGAGGGGTGAAGGAACTGCTTTTGGATTTAGGATAGGTTTGGAAGCAGGAGTAGATTTTGGGGAATAGAGGGTATTTTGAAAGGTACACTAGGAGCTTTCAAAGTACTAGATTTTACAAGAGTAGATTTAGATTTAGACTTGGAAGAGACATCGAAGACTTACTTGGGATTGTAGGAGTCTTCTTACTTGCTATAAGGTCAGGCTCCAACAATGTAGACTTCATGGAAGATGGAAGTGGGGATCCTTGACTGATTATTTTTATTTTGTGGAGTCACCACAAGAGGATCATCAACCTTCTTTTCATTCGTAGCAGTGGAGGGAGATGCTCTTTTCTCGACTAAGAATGAGTGAATACCACACATGAGAAACTGGTGCATCCTCTTCATCTTCTTCATCACCTCTGGAATACTCACAAAATCTGATTTGTCTATCGTTCTCAAGTTCATCGATCTCTAGGAAGTTACCACCTTCACTTTCTTGTTCAAGATCTTCTTCACTTTCTTGAAATCTGTAATTTACGTTCATGGGTGGGGCCTCCAAGGCAAGCCTTCGGGGTGCTCCTGTAATCTGATTTTCGTTGTTTCTTTGGGAAGAAACTCGTTCAAATAATTCCCTCTTCAAAGATGCCATCTCATTCACCAACTTTTGCAGTGATGGATTGGTTCTCTCATCTCCAGGATGTTGAGCTTTACCCTTTGAGGGATTCTTGATCTTTCTAGATAGGATGAGATCGTCATCAATTTCAGTGGCCAATATTTGTGCTTCGACAATATTCCTTGGTTGGGCTCTTCGCAGCAAAAAATTCTACTTCTGATGATTGAGCATTGATGAAGAATATCTTGACATTGTTTTGAGATGGTGAATCCTCTTCAAGTATCCTGTGAAGCAACCATTCGAAATGAGCCACGAAGTCTCTCATGGTTTCATTTTATCCTTTCTCTATTTGAGCCAACTACACCAGGAGGTCCTGACAGTCTTCAGTTGATTTAAATATTTCCTCAAAGGAAGTCTTGATGTCATTCCAATCAGTGATGGATTGGGTAGGCAGGAGGTAGAACCATTATGTTGCTTTTTCTTGGAGGGACTCCACGAACAATCTTACAAAGAACATCTTCATGTTGGACACCAAGAATTCCACATGATGTCATGAAGGCAACGATGTGTTCTTCAAGATGTTGTGTTTTTTCACCTTTGAAATTTGGCAAGTTCTTGTGGGAACTTATTGGTAGATCATGGAGAGGTGGTTCAAGAGCAAGCGGGCTCTGTATTCCTTCCCCATGGAACAATGGGTTGAGGTATTTCTTCTTCATCTTCCATTGTCATTTATGTTTCTTCTCTTGCTTCTACAAATTCTTCTTCTTTTAGGAACTCAATGACCAATGGTGGTTAAAAAATGGGAGAATTTGAAGGGGAGTATCAACAGGAGTCTTGACAAGATTGTCAGGTGAACTATTTGAAGAGCTGGATGGAGAGGAGGCTTGAGAGAAGAAGTATGGATTATCTCTAATTTGTTCTTGTTGATTTTGCAAAGCCTCAAAATTGGAATCAACAACACCTCTCGACCTTCTCAACCTGGTGTATCTTCCTTCAGCCAACTTTTGGAAACTTTTGCAATGGGAACATGAAAGGACATTGTGGAATGTGAAAAGTCACGTGTAAAAATCAACAATGTATCTTTTGGCAACAAAATTTCACGAACTCTTTTTTTTCAACATCCGATTTTTTTAATTTTTAGACCTTGCGGTTGTATTTTAGGTGTAGATCTTTCTTCAAATCTGCTCCACGATGGGCGTCAAAATCATGGTAAGAAAATTTGTCGGGTGGACAAACTTGTGGATTTCTTTCCAACGCTCTAGGAATCTAAGTCTCTCTACTTAACTGGTGCAGCTGTCATATATACATGCATGAGTAAAAGTGGATTTCTATGATGGCCTTTTGACCGAGTAAATGTGGATTTCTATGTTCCCTTTTAATACAAATTAATGCAAATGATAATAAAGAAGCTATTGCGAAATCACGATTTAGGTACCTCGTTACTAAAAGCAATAGAGACTAAACTACCAATAATAAAATGTCATGTTGTTTGTTTGGTCACTGGTTATTGATACGTTCAGATCAAGTTACAGGGATAGACAAGGCTGGATATGAGATTGTTTGAAGGTAAATAGGTGAAAGGTTGGTTTTTGGTATAAGTCACAATGACCGACGCCGGTCACTAATAACCGACCGTGGTTATAAAACCGGTACCGGTAGGGGATAACCGATATCGGTAGGGGCAGTGATTTAGGGGCTTTTAAATGGAGGTTGGTTGTAAGGTGGTTATGGGGTTTAGAAGGTTGGTAGATGGTTGAGGGGAGTAGTAGGGTGATAGAGAAGACTCAGAGAGTGAGAAAGTTGTCTTTGGGGAAATATAGAGATGGATGAATGAAGGTTAGGTGCATGGTGCTGTCGGGTGGTAGATCTAGGAGTGAGCTTATAATCACTATGAATCAAAAGTTCACAAAGTAGTGTCTAGAAGCATACAAGGTAATAAAAGAGACTACTTACTAGTTTCGATGCGATGCAGTCCAAGGAATGTAGTGGCAAAGACAAGGCTTAGTTGGGATGATATGGCACTGGAAGTGAGAGCCATGAAGCTATCCTCCGACTCTCCCAATGTTTAGATGAGTGTGACCGTGCTCTAGTTGCTCGATTCTGCCTTGGGCTCAATACTCCTCTCTGTAACCTCTTCTCTCTTTCTCACTTGTCTCCTTCTTGCAAAAATGAATTCGGATCCCTTTGTTTTGGTTAGGGGGTCATTTACAGAGGGAACGATGGTGGTTACCTAACCGATGCCGGTCGCGTAGGGACCGATGTCGGTTAGGTCAAAGTTGGCTATTTTTAGTAAAATAGCCAACTTTCCCTCCTTTTCTCCCGAGGGTCGGTTGTGGCCTTGTTCAAGTCATTATTAGGTTCATTTTGGTGTGGGTGAGGGGTGATGAGTCATGGGTGTGGGTCTGGACCAAGTTATAGGTCTTAATTAGGTTAGTTTAGGGTTAGGGCTAGGTCATGGTGAGGTGGCGAGGTGAGGTGGCAAGGTTGGAGATGTGGATTTATTAATTATAAGGTAATTAATAAATAATTAAGTGTGTAAGGTTTAGGTGGTGAGGTAGGGTTAGGTTGCGAGACGAGATGCAGGGGCACATGGTGTTGTAAGACCCAAATTTAGTGTCTACATTTGCCCTTGTTGTTGATTAGCTTTTCTTGTAAAGCTGCACTGACAATAATAAGAAGTGGTTGCCCCAGTTAAGGGTATAGGTAATCCCCCTCAAATCTATCACAGATTGAGGCGACGTGAAATCAGGGATAGGGTTGATAAAGGGTGAATTATGATAAGGTGATGGTAAGATGGTGGGGTAAGTTCAGGAAGAAGACGCGTTGAAATGCGATGTAGTGCGACCAGGGTACACGATTTGAAGAGCAAACAAGCAATTCATAGGCAAAGGTCGATAGTTTATCCAAAATAGGTTGATATAATCCTGGTATCCAAGGAATAGGAAGTAGCTCCAGGGATATAACAAGTAAGGTAACTCTGAAAGTTTAGGCATGTTCAAAGAAGCACTCAAATGGTTGGTTTGGTTGAGATAAACGTCACGGTCTCGGTCTAGCAGCAAAGCTGGTCGGGTGATCAATTCAAGTATCCTAGTCATGTTAAAACACGAACATGTGAGCTCGTTTGAACAAACAGCTACATGATGGGTGGATAGAACCGTAATTTGCGGGCCTCGGTTGAGGTACTTAATTGGTGCGGTCTTGGGTCGGGCTGATTGGTTGGGTGCGGCGGTGGAGTGGGTCGGGCCGATTGGTGTGGTTGCGGCCTTGGGTTGGGCTTTGGTTGGTTGCGCGCCTTAGTCGGGCCGATTAGTTGGTTGCGGCCTTGGGTCGGGCCGATTGGTTGGTTTCTGCGCCTTAGGTCAAAGCCCATCGGTGGTTGGTTGTGGCCTTAGGTCGGGCCGATTGGTGGGTTACGGCCTTGGTCGGGCCGATTGATTAGTTGCGGCCTTGGGTCGAGCCGATTGGTGGGTTCTGAACCTTAGGTCGGGCCGATTGATTAGTTCTGCCTTGGGTCGCCGATTGGTTGGTTACTGGCCTTGGGGCGGAGCGATTGATTGGTTCGACCTTGGTCGGTCGCCGATTGATTAGTTATGGCCATGGGTCGGGCCGATGGGACTTGAACCTCGAAAAAGGACAAAGGACAAAGGTGAGTGTTATCAATATAAATACGTGAAAATATTTATATTTTTAAGGAAAACACAACACATGATAGGTTATGGTAGGGGATGGTCGAGCTAACCTTGGGAGACCCCATGTCTCCTAAGTCTTTGCCCTACATAGCCCATTGCACAAAGCAAGGAGGGGCCTCGATCGATGTAGTTCTCCCTTAGGACTAGGGAGAGGTGAATTCGAGTAATTTGGTTGTGGTTAAGCAATTTGTTGGTTGGTAAAAGTTTGATGTTGGTAGGGTAATGTTGTTGGTGTTAGTAAGGTGTTGGCGGTGTTGGTGTGGGTATAGTGAGTTATTGGTAGGGGATGGTCGAGCTAACCTTGGGAGACCCCATGTCTCCTAAGTGTTGCCTACATAGCCCATTGCCTGCACAAAGCAAGGAGGGGCCTCGAATAATGTAGTTCTCCTTAGGACCGGGGAGAGGTGAATTCGGAGTAATTTGGTTGTGGTTAAGCAATTTATTGGTTGGTAAAAGTTTGATGTTGGTAGGGTAATGTTGTCATGGTGTGGGTGAATGAGTTATTGGTAGGGGATGGTCGAGCTAACCTTGGGAGACCCCATGTCTCCTAAGTCACTGCCTACATAGCCCATTGCACAAAGCAAGGAGGGGCCTCGATCCGATGTAGTTCTCCCTTAGACTAGGGGAGAGGTGAATTGAGGGTAATTTGGTTGTGGTTAGGCAATTTGTTGGTTGGTAAAAGTTTGATGTTGGTAGGGTAATGTTGTTGGTGTTGGTAAGGTGTTGGCGGTGTTGGTGTGGGGTATAGTGAGTTATTGGTAGGGGATGGTCGAGCTAACCTTGGGAGACCCCATGTCTCCTAAGTCGCCGCCTACATAGCCCATTGCAAAAGTAAGGAGGGGCCTCAGACCGATGTAGTTCTCCCTTAGGACCAGGGAGAGGTGAATTCAGGCAATTTGGTTGTGGTTAGGCAATTTGTTGGTTGGTAAAAGTTTGATGTTGGTAGGGTAATGTTGTTGGTGTTGGTAAGGGTATAGGTGAAGCGAGGGTTAGCTTACCCAAGCATAGGAAACTATGTCCTGATTAAGGTCAACACATAATCCTAGATTCGGGTAAAAGAGGCAAAAGTGTCCCATAGTTGGAAAGAGCTAAACAAACCACGTATTATCGTAGGATGAGCTTGAATCCCTAGGTACCTTGCATAGGCGAGAAGTCGATAGGTGAAAAGAGTTGTATAATCACAATATATCGGATATACGTCACGTCCCTTGAGTTTTGTTGTTTTGAAGAATGGTGAGGTGAGGTGGATGGTATAGCTGGGCGTAGAGAACTTGTTATAAGGTGATTATTCTGACGAAAGAGAACCAAACCTAAATAGACAAGTCCATGACTCAAAAGTGCTTTTGAATACTGCTTTTATTTTTCTGGATATAGACTGATCGATGCGGGAAGTCTATATGGGATATGCATTTTGTTGTTCTTGAGGTCTTCACGAAGGCGATCAATGCGAGAAGCTTCGATAGAGGCTGAATTTGTATAGCTATCCTTCAAGGAGCAATCTACTTATAGTAGCGAGATGCGGCTTTGCACATATTGTGTCCTTCGAGGGAGCAGTCTAGTTTATAGCTTAGAGGTCTAGATGTCCTGTTTGGCATGAAGCATCTAGTTTTGCGAAGTTTGACTCAAGAATATCCCGGTGTATAATTGAGAACTTGTTATTGTGATAATTTTAAGTCATGGACCAAACTAAAAAGGGAAGGCATCTTTAAGAGGAGGTGATGATCAAACCACGTGAGTTTGATTCTACTTTTAGATACGAAACAAGGTGTATGAGGTGGTAAATGAGCTCAAGGGACGAGCGCAAGGTAGATAAGAAGTGATATAACACTAAATTCAACAAGTAGAATGGTCGAGATGCAAGGCATTAAAGGGTTCGAGCTCAAGTTTACCATTAAGCTAAACGATAAGTACACTGATCCATAAGTGTGAGTGATAATGTAAGGTCAAATCTAATTAGGAGAAAATTTTCCACGTTTGCTCTTTTCTAGTTTGGTTACATGTTGATTCTCTTTGAGGACAAGATGACCAATCTTAAAGGTATGCGCATGAATTCGCTTATCATAAGCACACTTGATGCACTTTTGATAAATTTGAAGGTGGTCAAGAGCTTTAAGACGACGCTCGTCAATCTCATGGCTCAGTGAAGCTCCATTGGGCTAACCGCTTGGCGGAAGTCATCATTGGTGAGAATATCCTAGAGATATTACGAGAGAAGGGATTTGTATTTCGAGAGGCAAGACGGCCTCGGTACCGAAGATTTTGCTCGGTTTGTTTAACTAGTTTGGAGTCTAGTTTTAGAGTGATATTATGGACAACAATGTCAGGATCAATTCCTGGCATGTCGGCGTAGGACCAAGCGAAAGCTTGATTGCGGGCACGGAGGAAGGTAGTGAAGGCGGCTTGTTCTGATGCGTCGAGAGATTGTCTGATCTTTACAATGTGAGGATCGTCCTCCATGTGGATGTTGATCTCTATAGTTGACTCATTCAACATGGTTTGGGTTTCAGATGGTAAGGCGCGTTGAATATAAGAATCGTCATCCGCAGGTAGGTGAGGATGGAGTCATCATCCTAGCACTCCACAACATTAATCGAAGGTGAGTCTTCTTCGATCATGTCTGGATACAAAAGGGGGAGAGAAGATGGGTCTTCACCATCGCATTGATAAGTGAGAGGACCTAGGAAGATAGCATTCACGAAAAAAAAAAAAAAGTTAGGAGGGATAGATTCTGGGTCTATCGACTCCGTGGGTGAAGATGGCAAAATGGGCGATGATGGTTCGGAAGGGGTGACTTTGTCATCTTCCTGGATACAATTGACATGAGGTTTCTTCGGTGTAGGTGGTTCAAAAAATCCAAGACCACTACGATCTTTGTGTTTGCGTGTAGTCATGGGAATGATCGTATGTCGGCCTTGTTCATAAAGACCAAAACCAAAACCTTTCCAAGCATAGCGAGTCAGGAAGGTGAGGGCGAAACAATGGTTGGTTAGATATTGAAAATCAGATTGGAAGGAACCACACCAAGGGGAGGTTCAGGGGTGATAAAGGATGCGTCGAAACCCCCATACGTTAGGTTGGTGCGGCAATTAGGTGGTCCGTAGGAGATCACCTTCCCACACGATGGTCGTAGGTAGGATGCACATGTAACTGTCCATACTCTTGTGGGGTATGGAAGGTGCTAACGTTGTATAGGCGGTACTCCCCGAGTAAGGTGTTGAAAAACACCTACCAAGGGATCCAAGGTTGGGATGTTGTCTACGGGGAAGGAAGAGGTATTCGCGTCGGTGGTTTCATTGGTCGAAGGTGTGGGTGCGGCTAAGGTGGATGGTTGAGGCGTGGTTGAAGTAGATGGTTAGGTCGATCAATGGGTGCCTTGGTGGTATAAGCACATCATTAGGGTGGTATAACATATTACAGGTTTTGAAGGGGAAGCGTCAGCTGTGACGGTGTATGACTTCCCCTCATACTCAAATTTTATGCATCTATGTAAGGTGGAGGTAACGCATCCCATAGCCCGATCTAAGGGCGGCCTAACAAAATGTTGTATTGGAAGTCTCCCTCAAGGACATAGAAGAGTTCGGGGAAAGGTACGTGGCCCTACACGAATGTTAAGGATCACGGTGCCTAGGGTAAGAGTAATAGCATCGTTGAATGAACGTAACATGGTGGGGTTGGCACACATGCAAAATAGGAGGGATATTCATCATTGGAAGGCTTTGGAAGAGACAATGTTTAGGCTAGCGCCCCGTCGATCATAACACGACGTACCGGATGTCCTGACGTAAGCCAAGATGAAAAGAGCGGGGTCAGGATCTTCTGCACCAAAGATGACAATTTCTTCTTGAAAAAACTGATGCGGCGGCTTGCATGCAGGGGACACGGTGGTTGTGGAGGTAGGTTGTTTGGTGAGAGAAGCGACGTGGTTGGGTGTTAAGATGGAGGTGACGGGTAAGGTTTCGTTAGGTAGGACCTCTATCCCTTGGAGGATCTCAATTAGAGCTTGTCGATGAGATTCAGATGTTTGAATGAGATCATAAAGTGTCATTTTTACAGGAGATTGGTGAAGTTGTTTGATCATGGTGCGATGGGCAACTCCATCAGAGACTGGATAGGCAGGTCCACGAATAACCACTTTAGGTGGTGGTGCGATCGGGATGGTGGAAGGAGAAAGAGAGGCCGTAGGTGTGCTCTCTTTAGCTTTTCCATTGTTTTTCTGACCTCGAGTAGCAATGCTAATCATGTTGATCTCGTGAATACGAGATGAGGAAGATGGTAGGGATAAGTCATTGTTCTCGAGAGGCAGGGTTGCAATGATGATAGATTTTGGCGAGGCGGGGACAGGTGGTATAGGAGAAGGGATCGAAGCTAAGGGCTTTTCCCTCCGTAAGTTGTCTTTCTTAGATTTTCTATCCGAGATAGGCAACTGGCAAAGATGGCTTTCAAAGCTTTGCATCCTTCTACATTGTGTCCTGGTGTGCGGTGGTAGGCACAAATTTTAGATTCATCATAACCTATAGGTCAGGTTTAGATGGATCATAGGGTCTGAGTGGGGGTAGGGAAATGGTCGCATCCCCTACCAACATATCAAGGATCTTGGCGTAAGATCCTTTGAGCGGTCAAATTCAGATGAAGATGAGGCTATTGATTGAGTGGGTGAGATTATTGATTGTTTTGGTAATGGTCGAGTACGAGTGGTTCATACGGGTGGTGGTTTAGGTAAGGTATTTTGATGGTTGGGTTTAACTAGAAATGGATTCTTCTATGCGAAGTCATGTTTAGTGGTTATATGATGAGGCCACGAGATGGCGTGGTGACGGGAAACAACCACGGGAAAAGATGAGCGGCAAAAGAAACAAGTCCTTTGATGATCGAGTTTGCTTAGGGTTGGTAGGTAGCGAGGATACTTGGGGCGACGGTGTTGAGACACCCGTGGATTTCGTATGGGTGCAAAAGGTGCGGTCATGTTAAAGAAGACGTGGGAGGCATGGTGTATTGAGACAAGGTGGAGGGTGATGCCCCAACATAGAAGGTAGGTGTGACGACGAGGGTTAAAACCATGCCTGTGTCTGGCAGGTGTGATCGGGGTGGGGTTTTAGTTATGGCGGAGGCATAGATTGGACTCGAGGAGATTGGGTCATCTCTGTGGATTGATGACTTTATTTTTGGATAAATCTAACCGTTTAGGTGGGTGCGTCAGGCTGGGTATTGGTGAAGTCCCAAGCATAGGGGAAGGTTTGGTTAGGTTGATAGAGGTGGATGAGGTATTTGGTAGAGATGAGGGGGGTGAAGGTGAGGACATAGGCATTTTGAGCTTTTGTAAAAACTTCGGGTATATGGTAGAGGTGTCTGGATTAGTCATCTGCATTTGAGTAGAGCATGGTGTACTCAAACGTTCCCATAAGACTCGTCTATCTTCTGGGGGATGACAATCTTCACGTGTGGACGGGAATTTTGGTATGGAAGAGAAGTGGGCTGTGATTCCAGTCCACTGTGGGTGTGATACAGGGGGTGAATGAGGTGTTGTATCAATGGGTGTTAAGAGGTCAACCGGTTGCTGGAAAGATTTAGGCGATGAAGAACTGATAGGGAGGAGGGCATGTTCTAGAGGATCCGTCATGGTTAAGGAGTTTGGTGATGTAGGCTTGAGGGGTTTCTCCTCTAAGGACGACAGAAAAAGTGGCGATCCTTCTTCTTTTGCAGCAAGAGTGGTGGAAGGAGATGTTTGGGAAATAGATAGGTTGGATAACATCCGCTCACAGTCTTGCAGGGATGTGGTGTAAGAAGGCTCTTCACGTGAGAAGATAACTCACAGGGCGGTTGATTCCTTTATGGGTAAAGGAATAGCGGGGCTGTCCTCTTGTCCTGATGAAGGAGAAGGGGACAAGGACCCCTGCGTTGGTGAAGAGGCTTGATTCAGAATTTCCTCGATGGAAGCCCTTAGTTGGGAGTTGAAAACCGCATGGATCTCATGCACACTCTTCTCCTCGGCTAAGGTTTCTTGATTTGTGTTCTCATTAGATGAATGGTTTAGAAATGGTTTGTTGAAGATTTTTAAATTTCGATTAGCAGGGGCATTAGGATTATCGAGGATTATATCCCCTGCATCAACCATTTCCTGCACTATGTTTTTCAACATCTTGCAGTTTTCGTGGCTATGTCCCTTCACGCGATGGAAGTTACAGAAGTCATTTTCTTTATACCAAGAAGGTATAAGCGCGGCGGAATCAAACCCGGAGTGAGGTTTAACAGGAGGCAAGGTGATAGCTCCTGCTTTAAGCAATTTTTCCAAGATCACATCATAAGTTTCTCCCAAGGGAGTGTACTTGATGGGCTCGGCTTTATACTTATAGGTGGATTTCGGTTGGGTATTAGACGGTGCTTGAGATTTGACCGTCACCATGTGTACGGATCCTTTTGATTTCGAAGTAGCCGATGCGTGAGAGTTGGTGGTGTTGGGTTTGTTGGTGGAGTCTTGGGTTCGGAAATTTGAGTTTTTGTTGCGCAACTTCAATTTCTCCTCCTCTAAGGCTCGAATCTCTAGTTTCCGAGCCATAGTAAAGGCCTCATCAAAGGTGCGAAAAGTTTGAATTTGGAGGGTGGGAGAAATGTGTTTAGCGCAGCTGCGTATAAAGAGTTCGATGAGCTCGGCCTGAGGTAAGGCATAAGTAAGTTGGTTGATGAGGCCCCGCCATCATCCAACGAAATCTGCGATAGACTCGTCTTCAAATTGTCGATGGCATAGAGGTCGGTAATGGATACTTTCTTGGCAATATTGATGGAGAAGTGATCCAAGAAAGATTGGGCTAACTGGTTAAAGGAGAAGATTGAGTGCTAGGCTAAAGCACTGTACCACTCCAAGGCAGGTCCTGATAAGGACATGGGGAAGGTACGAAGTAGTAAGGCATCGTCATGAGCAATCAGATAGCAAGCATGTCTAAACGATCGCAAGTGTTGTTGAGGGTCCTCCTTACTACTAAAGCAAGTAAATTTCGGTAATTCCCATTGAGGAGGATATGTATGAAGGGGGACAGAAGGATGAATAGGCTCCCAAAAACTTGCTCGTATGTCAGGGTGTTACGACTTCACTTCTGAAATAGAAGCCTCAAGATTTTGCATCTTGTCCATTATCTGTTTGATTAAATCATTGGTTGGGTTAGATGATGGTGTTGTCATCGTAAACAAAGGAGGATTGGGCCAAGAGCCATTACTAGATAATGGTGGGGTTGAATGTTGATAAGGTAACGATGATGAATGTGTTGGGGCGGCCGAATAGGGTGTCCTATATAAGATGTTGAGGCCAACGGATGAGTCTGCGGAAATGAAAAGGTGGGCGGAGCCTGAGAGGGAAAGCTCATGTGGATAGATGGTAGAGAGCGAGTTATGAAAGAGGCAATCTGTGGGAAAGATGAGGTAGGGCAAAGGTGGATGGTAGTGATATGTGGGGCCCTAGATTAGCCAAAGGAAGGCCAATTGGTGCAAGTATGAACCACCAAAGCCACCGAGCTAGAGACGGGGCTAAGGATGAAGACGTTGAGGCGGAGTTATTAGGTGGGGAAGAGGCTAAGTGAGCGGCTATACTAATAGGCATGCCAAAGAGGAGCCGACCATCGGGTGTACGGTCGGGGTATGAGACAAATAATATTATGCGGTCTTAGGATTAGCATCTAAAAATTTGCAAAGTCCGGATCTCCTACAGGATCTTGGGAAAAGCATTGGTGTTTGTAGGATTCCCATAGGATGCAAAGGGGCCGACTCGAGCAAAGACAGTAACAAGCATGTGATGTGAAACCATGGTTGCGGCTTGTTCTTCAGAGTGATAACAACCATGGACAAGAGGATACAAAGCGGGGAATCAATCAATCAGAGAATGAAACAACAACAAAATGTTGGAATTGGTAGGTTGCTGGTTTGTCAGGAACTGTGAAACACAGTAACCGATATCGGTCCAGTAATCAGATGTCGGTAGAAGAGGACCGGTGTCGGTCACTATGAAGGCAAAGAGAGAATGTAAGAGGCTACTAGTTTGGGGATAACAAGGCTTAGTATACCCACCAAACTGTCTGAAGTGATCACTGAGACAGGGTATAACAGAGAAACAGAACTGAAAGAAAAAAAAACAAGCAAGATGCACAAGCAAATCAAGAGACTAACCCTAGGATTAGTTTTAATCACTTTGGGCTTATGCCTTAGATGCAAGATGATGTCAATCCTAAACAAAAGACCTAAGGGAGATGTCAAGTTTGTTTTGGCTTGTAAGGCTACCTCAATCGGGCGGAGGAATACCATGGGAAGGGGGGATGTTTGAGATGTTGTGTAGATTATGATGTGATTTGGTATGTGTTGTGTAGTGAGAGTAAGATTAATTTCTCGTCAATACCATGGATATCACCCCCACGTGTACGACCTGTTACTTAATCTACGTTCACTAGAATTAAAAACAGTAAGCAAGAATGTGATACACGTGTTTTAAACCCAAATCGAAAATGATATTCGATGAAGCAAAGAAAGAGAAGAGGTTAAGAAGATGACTTTCACTAATGCAAAGATGTGAAAGAAAGACAATTTCTTTTACCAAAATGACAAAATATTTTGTGAATATTTAGAAGAAAGAAACAGCAAGTGTGCTCCCTATATGAAAACAAGCAAGAAAGAAAGAAACCCGAGAAAACTCAAGGGACGTGACGTATATCCGATATATTGTGATTATACAACTCTTTTCACCTATCGACTTCTTGCCTATGTAAGGTACCTAGGGATTCAAGCTCATCCTACGATAATACGTGGTTTGTTTAGCTCTTTCCAACTATGGGACACTTTTACCTCTTTTACAGAATCTAGGATTATGTGTTGACCTTAATCGGACACGGTTTCTATGCTTGGTAAGCTAACCTTCGCTTCACCTATAATGACACCAACACCGCAAATACCTTACCAACACCAACAACATTACCCTACCAACATCAAACTTCTACCAACCAACAAATTGCCTAACCACAACCAAATTGCCTAAATTCACCTCTCCCTGGTCCTAAGGGAGAACTACATCGGTCTGAGGCCCCTCCTTGCTTTGTGTAATGGGCTATGTAGGAAACACTTAGGAGACATTGGGTCTCCCAAGGTTAGCTCGACCTTCTTCTACCAATAACTCACTCACCCACACCAACACCGCCATACCCTACCAACACCAACAACATTACCCTACCAACATCAAACTTTTTACCAACCAACAAATTTCCTAATTACAACCAAATTGCACGAATTCACCTCTCCCTGGTCCTAAGGGAGAACTACATCGATCGAGGCCCCTCCTTGCTTTGTGCGATGGGCTATGAGGCGATGCCAGAGACATGGGGTCTCCCAAGGTTAGCTCGACCATCCCCTACCATAACCTATCATGTGTTGTGTTTTCCTTAAAAATATAAATATTTTCACGTATTTATATTGATAACACTCAACTTTGTCCTTTGTCCTTTTTCGAGGTTCAAGTCCCATCGGCCCGACCCACACCGAACCAACCAATCGGGCCCGACCAGGCCATAACCAACCAATCGGCCCGACCCAAGGTCGCAACTCACCAATCGCCTCGACCCAAGGCCGCAACCAACCAATCGGCTGACCCCGAAGGCGCAACTCACTAATCGCCCGACCCAAGGCCGCAACCAACCAATCACCCCGACCCAAGGCTGCAACCAATCAATCGGCCCGACCCAAGGCCGCAACCAACCAATCGGCCCGACCCAAGGCCGCAACCAACCATTCGGCCCGAGCCACGCCGCACCCAACCAATCGGCCCCGACCGAAGGCCGCAACTAATCAATCGGCCCGACCCAGGCGCGCAACCAACCAATCGGCTCGACCCAAGGCCGCAACCAACCAATCGGCCCGACCCAAGGCGCGCAACCAACTAATCGGCCCGACCCACGCCGCACCCCAATCGACGACCCACGGCCACACCCAACCAATTGCCCGACCCAAGACTCGCACTAACTAAGTACCTCGACCGAGGCCTCGCACATTACGATTCTATCCACCCATTATGTAGTTGTTTGTTCAAACGAGCTCACCTGTTCGTGTTTTAGCATGACTAGGATACTTGAATTGATCACCACCACTTTGCCTAGGCGAGACCGTGACGTTTATCTCAACCAAACCAACCATTTAAGTCTTCCGCCGAACATGCCTAAACATTCCTAGGTACCTTACCCAGTATATACCCTAGAGCTACTTCCTATGCCTTGATACTTGGATTATATCAACCTTGTTTGGATAAACTATCGACCTTTGCCTATGAATTGCTTGTTTGCTCTTCAAATCGTGTACCCTGGTCGCACTACTGCATTTCAACGTGCGTCTGCTTCCTTGAACTTACCCCACCATCTTACCATCATCTCATCATCATTCACCCTTTATCAACCCTATCCCTGATTTCACGTCGCCTCAATCTGTGATAGATTTGAGGGGGATTACCTATACCCTTAACTGGGGCAACCACTTCTTATTATTGTCAGTGCAGCTTTACAAGACAAGCTACACGACAACAAGGGGCAAATGTAGACACCAAATTTGGGTCTTACGATGCCCTGTGCCCGCATCTCGTCTCGCAACCTAACCCTACCTCACCACCTAAACCTTACACACTTAATTATTTATTAATTACCTTATAATTAATAAATCCACATCTCCAACCCTGCCACCTCACCTCGCCACCTCACCATGACCTAGCCCTAACCCTAAACTAACCTAATTAAGACCTATAACTTGGTCCAGACCCACACCCATGACTCATCACCCCTCACCCGCACCAAAACGAACCTAATAATGACTTGACCAAGCCCACAACTCCGACCCTTCGGGGAGAGAAAAGGAGGAAAGTTGGCTATTTTAGTAAAAATAGCCAACTTTGACCTACTGAACATCATCGGTCCCTACGAGAGGCCGGCGTCGATTAGGTAACCGCCATCGGTTCCCTGTAAATGACCTCCCCCAACCAAAACAAAGGAATCAATTCATTTGCAAGAGGGAGACAAGTGAGAGAGAGAGAAGAGGTTGCAGAGAGGAGTATTGAGCCCAAGATGTGCAGAATCGAGCAACTAGATCACGGTCACACTCATCCAAACATTGGGAGAGTTGGAGGATAGCTTCATCAGCTCACTTCCGATTGTCGGATCATCCCAACTGAGCCTTGCCTTTTCCACTGCATTCCTTGGACTTGTATCCGCATCAGAAACTAGTAAGTAGTCAATTTTATTACCTTGTATGCTTCTAGACACTACTTTGTGAACTTTTTTACATTTATAGTGATTATAAGCTCACTCCTGGATCTACCACCCTAGTAGACACCCGCACCTAACCTTCATTCATCCATCTCTATATTGCCCCAAAGACAACTTTCTCACTCTCGAGTCCGCTCTATCACCCTACTACCCCCTCAACCATCTACCAACTTTCTAAACCCCATAACCACCTTACAACCAACCTCCATTTAAAAGCCCCTAAATCACTTTGCCCCTACCGATATCGGTTATCTCCTACCAAGTACCGGTTTTATAACCACGGTCGGTTATCCAGGTGACCGCAGACGGTCCACATGACTTATACCAAAACCAACCTTTCACCTATTTACCTCCAAAAATCTCATATCCAAATTGTCTATCCTCAGAACTTGATCTAAACGTATCATAACGGTGACCAAACAAACAACATGACATTTTTATTATTGGTAGTTTAGTCTCTATTTCTTTTAGTAACGAGGTACCTAAATCGTGATTTCACAATAGCTTCTTTATTATCATTTGCATTAATTTGTATTAAAAGGGAACTGACCACCTTCGAAAGGAAGTCTAATATTTCTTGGGCCCAAGGCAGTTCCCTCACTTATTGTTTAACGAAAATCTGGTGGTCTTGCATTCTTATTTACAGGTAGTCCTTCCCAGACAAAAATGAGCTCTTCACAATCGGTCTGATCTCTCTACGGTACGCACACACCTTCCCAACACTCAACAGGTATTCCTCCTAGCCCTAACCCTTATCTGTTTCTCAAGAGAATGAAAATATAGAAATAACTCTATTCTGAACAAAATTATTCTTGGACTTTGTCTGTAAAGTGGGAAAGGGGAGTGAGAAATGAGATAGGGGAACTAATGTTACAAGCAGGAAATCAAATTCCTGCACACACTAGTTAGAAACTTCAACGCATGCATTTTTGAGAAGAAACAACCCTGTAAATGGCAACAAGATGAGATAAGATTGCGAACTCAAAGTTTCTAAAATCTCCTCATCAAAGAGGCTACAAACTCTTTCTTCTTGTATTGATGCTTAAACAAAAGTTGTACATAATGTGGGAATGGAAGAAATTTGAGAATGGAGGAAAGTAGAAGAAAATGGCTATCTCCTTTGCTTTCTCTAAGTACAATGCACTTGTGAGTTTACAAGATCAATTGCTAACCCTTTGAAATGGGAATGGCGTTACAATTTATAGAATGAGAGGTGACTTATCATCTTCCTCATGACCCTCCATATGCCTTAATTCTAACTTTAGACTATTCATATTCCTACAAAATATTTAAGTCCCTTTTATAAAATCAAGGCGACTTAATTTACATTATGTTTCTAAAGTCACTTTTAAGTGACTTAAAGGCATATCAAAAAGTGTAAACCCCAACAAAGAATTAGAACATTTAAAGAGAGAGAAATTTGGGGGAGAGGGAAGAGAGAGAGGAGGAGGAGATGTTTCCGTGATGAAGTTTGATGGTCCTCGTTCATGGAAAGCTCTGATCTGATGAATTTCTGAATGTCCCATCGTGCCAAAAATGCTCTTTTAGCTCGAATTTCTATTTTAGCAAGTGTCTGTGGGACAACTTACTATTTCTAATAAGCGTCAAAAATGTTTGTTACGATGAATTATCAGCTGTCGTGCACCTCCAATGTCTCTGTCTCTTTGTAGGTTCTTTTGTTGCTGACTTTCCCAAAATAGCAGTCTTTATGTAGAAGACCTACTATTTTTAGAAAGTGGGCTTTGGAGGTCCGATTGACGTGGAACAAATTTTTTTGATATGGGTTTTTCCCAATATCGCCCCTCTGAAATTTTAGACCCGCCACTTAATAGTTCAGGAAATTTTAAACTTTCAAATTTCGGACTTAATAGTGCTTCTGGACGCGGCAACCATTAATGGACCTCAAAATTGTAGGTCTGGTTTTTCCTCCATTTGTGACAAAATAAATTTCATTGCGATAGGTTTTTGCTTATGGTGTTGTTAGTGCAAAATCACAACACCCCTAAAATGACCTTCAGATTTACTTTTCTAAGGCAATGTCATTTGGCGTGATAGCACAACATTGAGCTTTCTGAAGTGTGGGACCTTTGCAATCGGGAAAGCTCTCCAGAGAAGGTTGGTTCCTCTTCCTAAACTACCCCACAAGCTATTCCAAGTGTATGCAAGCTAATCTAATCCTAATCTAACTTCCAAGGAGACAGGAAGAAAAAGAAAACTGGAAAAAATAGAGCCTACACTAAAACGGTGATGCACCAAAGAAGGAAAATGTTGAACATCTATCAAAGCGGCATGGAACAAGAAGAGGTGAGCAATGGAAAGGTTGGACAAGTGCATCACAGACCAAAGATGGATTTCACACGAAAATGTTCCAAAACTCCATGAACACAAGCTCCAAAACCTGCAATGAACATCCAAACATGCACAAATACCTGCAATGAAGAGAGCCAAGAAGAAAACAACCAAAAAATGAGCAAGGATGGACATATGCATCACAAAACACGTTTTTTATTGCTCCAGAAGTTTACACAAAACATCATTTCACGGGTAAGAGACAAAAATGACATTACAGAGTAGGGGAGGAAGTTAAAACTCCATTTTTGACCTTGGGGAAGAAAAGAAGGGAGGGCATAGCAGAAAGAATGAACAACCTTTTACAAATGAGCTAAATCGCTTTTAACACTCGAACAAAATGAAAGAAATGAGAAAATACGAGCAAATTTGATTCGAAACTCCAACCACCGATAAGATTCATCTAATTGGCTTACAAAATGATGGGTTTCCATGAAAAAGCCCATACTTCGAAGTACATTACTTCGCAGAGCGAGAAAGAGGCCCATACTTCATTAATTTTGGTGGTTAGGGTCATTTTCTATGTTTTTGCATGCTAGAGACGTTTTCCCATTTTTCTCCCACAAAACTTGATCAAAATTCAAAATTGAGGGGTCCATCATGTAGAGGATTTCAACAGCTTTCCAATGATACTAAAATTGTGAAAAACTGAGCTTTGGTGCGAAAGATATGCCCCTCTAAAGATTTAGGGCAAAAATGACAAAATTAGGGAAAAATTCGGGTTTGCGGGCCGAAATTTGAACTTTTCCCTCTTTTTTCTAATTGGGAAAATTTCCCAAAAATCTCCGCACCCCGCTCCTCCGATGACATGTGGCACCCTCTGGTTGATCCGTGGCTTCAAGCAATCATTTTGTCCCTTTTGCAAAATTGGAAAAATTTCCAAAAATACTCTGCGTCCCCGCCACTCCACTATTGATGTGGACACGTGGCACATTTTGATTTGGTGTGGAGGTGCGGTTCAACTTTTTCCTTTGACTTTTTCATCACTTTGGAAAAAATTCCAAAATCCTTCCGCCGCCCTGACTCCCACTGTTGACTGGACACATGGCACCTTCACATTGCTCGGCAGGGATGCACTCCTATTTTTGCCTTTGAGAAACTTTGACCAAAAAGCTGAAAACTTAGAAGTCCTTAAGCCTCCGCTTTGCTCCACCCTAACACGTGGCACATCCCGATTAGGTGCGGGCCTTAATTGATTTCTTTTCCTTTATCCTTTGTGGGCTTACGGGCTGAAATATTCCTTTGAGTTTTTAGCAAAAGGGTAAGTGCCAAAATTTCCCCACGGTCCTGCTGCTTTGGCAAATTTTCCCTCCAAACTCTTCCGAGCCATAACTTGCAAAATACAAGGAGTTAGGAGGACTTCCTTACCTTTCTGGAAAGGGAAAGAATTCTCTATTTGATGAAGCAATACCTAGAAAATTTTAAGTGGCTGAAATGTGTAAAAATTTGACTGAGGCACAAAAGGAAGCTAGTTAACCCAAAATAAGAGGGAGCTTATTTTGGTTAACAGTGCTTGATGCGAAATTCTACTTCGTTTACCAATGTTTGTGAAAATTAGATTTTTTCTTTGTTGAGCCAGAAGTGGGATTTCTTCGTTGTGGATGTTTTATTGCACAAGAGGAGACTTTGAAGGTGTCTTCTTGATGGAATTGGGTAGAGGAATGAATAGAAAAATATAACTTGTTTCACGCATCCGTTTGGGAGATTTCTTCAACTTCTCATTTCATGGCCATGGAGGTTTTTTTCTGTTTTCTCCTTCTTCTTTCTGTGCTTCTCCTTCTGTGTTTGCTCCAATTTTCCTTCTAGGACTTGCGTGATTTCATGGAGTAAAGGGAATTAACTTTGTGGCAGGTCTGGTTTGAGGTTCAGGAATGGAGGAATGGTGGCGAGAAGTAGAGGAAGAATGGAGAAAATATGTGCATGAGAGCGAAGCAATTGGAAGCAACTGCTTTGGGCGACAGCTTAGATTTTTAAATTTTTGAAATTATGGAAGGAGAATTTTGGGCACATTTTTCCATTCTTGATGTATCTGTTCTCAGGGATGTGATGGACATCAAATTCCATGGTGGTTAAGAGGATGACACGTGGCGTGATAATCCGACGACAGGGGAATGAAGGTGAGAAAAGCTGCTTTAAAGCACCCTGGGGAAATGAAAGTCGATCACATGGGTGACCAAAAGACTCCCTATAGGGGATGGGCACATTTTTCCATGTCTCGATGTTCTTGACCTTAGGGACTTCGGGGACATGAAATCCCGCCAGGCTCTTGGTGCTGACACGTGTCCTCCAGAAAATTGACTAACTCCTGAACTGCCTTTTAGAGGGTAACTTGGAACGATGATAACTTGAGCTCCGGTGGAATTTATTGGTGAAATTTTATATGATCTTGATTAAAAATGGCATTTTGGATCCAATGGTGGGAGTATAATGTCTTGATTCAACCATATGATCCCTAAAAAGTGTATTTTTGATTTGAGACTCCATTTGTGCCTAAGAAAAATTTCTTGCCAATCCTATGAGCCAAGGTTTTGAGAAAAATATGATTTCACCATAATGTAGGTATTGGAATCCTCTTTCCGGATATGTTTTTTTACTTAACTCCATCCGGAGCTCCTGAATCTTCTTCTAAAGCCCAACAACTATTTTAGGCTTGTGTACTGCCTAGGCTTGTGAACCCTAATTTTTTTACTCGTTGCTCGAAGTCTTTCAAAAATTCCCCAAACCATCAAAAATAATTTCCATGATGTTCTAAGGTCTTCAATTCACCTCCATGTTGAATTTGGCCCTTTGTTAAGCTCCGGGGGAAGGCCAACGATAACCCTTCCTAATACTGCTAGAAGATAGCATCTTTTTAGAACTCCCTAAAATCACCTAGGGGGGATGAATAGAATTTCCTAAATCACCTAGAGGACCAATTTGACATCAAATATGGGGTGACCAGACTATCAGATTTAACCCGGGGTGCCTAGGAATGATAAAACATAAAAATTTCTTGACACGGGGTATAGTTGTCGTGCTTGGAAACTTCTAATTTCCCTGTTGCACATTTGCACGACAACATATAGGAAATAAGGGTTTTTATCGTTACATGTACATGCACAAACATTATGGAAGAAGTGAAGTGTAGACACCAAAATTGGGTCATACTTCCATTAAAACCCCGTTAATTAAATTAACCATATCCTACCCATTCATATCCCCTAGTGCACATGTTAATTGAATTAATCATCTTAATTAAATTAATTAATATCCTCACTTAACCACCTCACCCAACCAACTCACCTAGCCACCTCACTCAAATGACCCACTCAAACCTCATTAATGACCTAAGACCAATTCTAAACCTATCCTAACCAACTAGGACTTAGTCTAAACCTAGACTTAACTCCTATTAACAAACCTAAAAGGACTCCTACTTATCTTTCCGTGATCCATCACTCAAGACTCGGAAGAAGGATTAGAGATCACGCAAAAAATAGCAACAATCTGGCTATTTTTGGCCAACCTAGATATTCCCACCTTGATCGATGCCAATTATATCTCAACCGATGCGGTCACCTAACCATTGTTGGTTAGGTTAAATACATTTCCAAAAGCCTTTGCCTGAGGTTGGTCATTTGATTCAGGATCTCATACAAACAAAGAATTGGAGCACTCAAATTTCTTTAGCACTCAGGAAAAAGAAGACACATGGGAGCACTACCAACATCGGTCACCTTTCACCATCCTCTTCATGATCACAAATTCACAACAGAGGCATGGAGGTTTGAACTGCGTGGCACGAATACAATGGATCTTCTCTCTGGATCTCTATGGTCACCGTCTTCATCACCTACGTTCTCCAATCCACTTTCAAGTAAGTATTCAATATCTCTACGTTGAATCTCTAGTTTCCTTGTAGATTTATTTATTCACCTTTGTAATATATTTCTCTCCACACCCGTAAACTTCCTTCCTTCCATCAACCCATCACCTGATCATACCCGAACCTTTTACCCATTTTTCACCCTCTCCTCATAATCTCTGAGTCTTCAGAACCATTTTACGACCCCACCCTCATCATTTCCAACCTCTCTTGCAATCATAAGGAGTCTAGAAAACCAAATCTAAGAACTTTATGCTAATTTCCCCTACCGACGTCGGTTATCCAATCGACATCGGTCATTCTGCCTAACCGACACCGATTCCATCGAGTCCAGCAATATAAAAGACCAACGAGCTAATACCCACTTCCCAATAGCCCATAATCATTCCTAATCCTTACTGCATCTTACCCAGTCCATGCACTGTGCCTATAACCCAACACCAACCAATCAACCATCCCGTTTGACCTTAAACAACCTTTTTAACGACCTTTCTTATTGATTTGTACGAGATACCTAAATCGTTTCAATTCCAATAGTATTTCGTGTATGATTTAACTAGCATTAATATTGTTATATAAAAGTGGATTGATAGCTTGTTCAAGAAGCATCACGCTTCCCGATCTAGCTTCCACTAGGTAGTCCACTCGTTGTTTTGTTTAACTCTATTTGGTGGTATTGTTTTGCATTTATAGGTAGTTCCTCCTAGCCAAAAGGGAGCTCTCGCAATCAACTTGGATCAGGAAATCATAACGCACACACAACCTTCAACCGACATTACAAATAGGTATTCCTCCTTGGCCTACTACCCTTATCTGTTTCATTAATTTGCTAAGAATCCTGAAACATGAAGGTATAAAAACCCATAAATATAGAGACGAAGTGTATAAAAAGTCAAACACTAATGCGATGCATTAGTTTCCATATTCGACGCTAACATCTAATGAATTTCTAGGGATATGTTTTAAAGATAAAGCACATTTTTCCCTGTCATAGCCTATTTACCCTAACGCTAGTTCCACACTTTGTGAAACATCAAAAATCTAAATCTACTCATCCTCATATACTTTATTATATTTTAACACATGTCCTCATTGAATATCATTTCTTTATAACCTTTAAATGTACTTTCAAATTTGCATGTTGGAGCATTTATATACAAAATTTGATTGTGCATTAGTTTCAAGTTTCAATCTAAATTAAGTAGGTACTCACATCTTATTAATTTTGGCTACAAGAAAATATTAGTTTATTTTTGTGTTTATATTATAAAGTTTTACTTGATAAATGGAATATTCCATAACAACATCCTCAACGAATATTCCATTTCCCCATTATGTTAAATTTTGGAATCATTAAAGACATGGAAGCACTAACATATGATTGGTAAAAACATTAAAATTATGATTAACTTGTATTTTAAAAACAAAGATTCACCAAATGACACCTTCGCCTCTATTAATAGCTATCACATCATCTACAATATTTAATACCAACTTTTTGCCAACTAATGAAAATCAAAGTTATTTTAATTTCATGTGGTCTACACAATAGTTTAGAATATAAGTATATGATTTGGTGATAGGTGTTTTCCTTGTTCTTCCTTAAATACTAGTAATAAACCATTCTTTCAATATTTTTGTATATAAAATTTCAATTGAAATAATTAACTTTACTTAAAGCTTATGCATGATAAAGACTATTTTTCTCATCCTCCAATCATTTTGATCCATATCATAACTCCTAACTCTTCATTAAATATTAGGCAAAAAGATGTATAATTTTGCTTTGGGTTTGCTCTCATCAACTCTAGATAGAATTTGATCACATTTTGTATTGAAGCGCCCTTTCGACTATGTGACTCGTGGAAGATACCATTATATTTTTAAAGATTCTCATGGATCCTTTAGAGCTTCATTTGATACGAGGACCAAAGATGTTTAGCCTTGTTTATTCGTGAGATACTTTAACTTCGACAAAGAACACTCAAATTGAAGTCTTTACATGTAGATAATTCCAAGAGCATCAATTCTAACTTTTAAATGACAAACTTTAGGAACCTCAAGAGACTAGATACCCAAACAACATGGTCCAAATATGCAAGGCAACCCATATTTTATGAGTTTCAAGATCTATGGTCGTTGAATAGTAGAACCACTCTTTCTCAATAAATTTTTTAAAGCCTTTCTTTTATTTCTTTTTCAACGTGGAGATCATTAAAAGAACCATCACGTGGAATAAAGACAAATACACAAATATATGAGAAGATTGTCGGTGAAAAAAGAAGAGTATATAAGAACTAGAAGGAATGGATTGATTTACTTAGGGAAGCATGAACAAAAGAGATTTTGAGGGAAATTTACAAGGAAAAATGCAAATAGAGCAACATAACAACAAAATAGTGGCTTGAACATTCAAAACAATTATGAGCATGAACATGAACAAGATGCACCTCCCACAATTATTTGTAATAAAGAACTTTTCATGATCAAGATATCGTGCGAGGGATTAAAAAGCTACTAATGCGTAAAGCTTGGGACATAAACAACTTCATAAGTGGAGTATTTAATATGGGAAGCAAATATCTAAGCACCCCAAATTAAATATATTTTCAATGAAGTCGTCCAAAAAGGCTTTCCAATAGAGCGAATGACTAACTTAACCATACCCTTGTTAAAAGTGGAGATGCAAATAATCCCTCAAATTATTGAACTAACATTTTCACTTATATTTTTGTGAAGTTGTTTGGGAGTATGACAAAATGTAGGATTATAAGTCAGGCGGAGGAGATAATATAAAGAGTATAGAGGCAAGCGAACTTTAGACTGAAAAACTTAATTATTGATCATGTGTCACACTTAGATATCTAGTTGAAAAAGTTTGGGATGAAAAAGGGATGCATATTTTTGTTTTTTCAATTTCAAAATCAATTTGACACAACACCAAGGAGAAAATTATAGAATGAAATGGAGGAACTAGGGGTCCTAATGCACTAAAATCAAAACACAGGGAAGGACTATTCGAGTGTTTCTCGGAGTGATATAGGAGTTAAACAAGGTTACTTTCTAACTCCAACTTTATTCAAAGTTATATATCGATAAAATTGCTAGTTAAGCCGTTGTTGTTGTATGGCTATGAGGTATGAGCTAGTAAAACAAAAAAGTTTGAGATGGAGGTGAATATAAAAGATCCAAAATCAACCAATCACAAACAATTTTAGATTTAAGGCCTCAATCCCCTACGAAATTCTCCTTACCGAAATAAGAACCTCCCTTTAGAGACAAATGTTATGACCAAATTGTTTTGTTACTTAAAATCATAAAATATGAAGACCAATAGGTGACATAAGGTTACAGTAAGAGATGAAGAATTACATAGACAAAAGAACACGTAGATGAAACAAAACGTCAAATGGATGAGTAGATAAGACATCAACGTAATCGAATGCCCAAACCTTAACAAAGTCATAAAAAATTATGTGAATGAAAAATTTAGAACAATGATGTCGAGGAAGAAAACAAGCAAGAAATGACAACACTTTGCATTATATAGTTCACTCGACTCATGAACACGACGAAAAAAACATATACAGGGGTTGAAATTACATAGAGGGAAAAGATCCTCATTGCTCAACTAAGGACTAGCTCGTATAGGCTCATATGTGAAATGGGCATATGGATGACACTCAAAGAACAATGGGAAGAAATAGTTTATGTTTTATGTTCCACATGGGTGGTTGAAATGAAGGAACATTTCATCCTCAAATGTCTGAAGTATGCAAATATGCAAAAATAAATAAATCAAGAGTTGACTCTATGAAATTATTTGTTCATATTATTTTTTCTAGATGCATTTAACACTTTTTAATAAAGCAGAAACATTTAATATCTTCTTCAATCCTATCTACCATTTTTGGCCTCTAGTGGCCATTCATATCAAAATTAAATTCGTTCCGTACCAATAACAGAGTGCCCTAGGTGTCACATTGTCATTGGCTCTTAAAAATGTCATTAATCGAATAGTGAACAACTATTAATCATTTTTTCAACAACGAATAGTGAAAATCAATGTACATATTTTGGTAATGCACAATTATGGGGTCCATTCCCTATTCAATACTGGGAGGCGAGAGAAATGCTAGGATTGTTTCCATCTGGTTTGGTAGCATCACAAGAGGTGAAATAAAACATGCAATCCAGAATAGATTCAGTCAAGGGCAGAGGAGGAGGAGTCACTGTCAATACAATGGCAACAGTTCCACCATATAATCTCCTCAGACTACAGCACACATTTGAAGACATCATATTGTGCATTGACACGGATCGCCAGATGGAGACGGAGATGAAATCTATGGGAGCCAAAGGCCAAGCGCTCACACGCATGGATTCTGTCAAACAAGCCATCCTTCTCTTTGTTCACGCCAAATTAGCCATCAATCCCAATCACAGATTCACCTTGGCTTCATTGGGTCACTCCGCCACATGGGTATGGATGATTTTTCATTCCTTACAATTTTATGTTGTACCCAATTCGTTTTTCATCGATAAATAATATATTCAATTCCATATCATGCCTGTAGCACCGCATTTGGAACTGGCATACTACAATGCGGGGTACTATGGTATCCTATTAAAGGTCATAACTGGTACATTCACTTGTGTATTTGAGTCCACCTTTGTGGGTTCTAGCAGCTTATTGGTGGTTTCATGGATGGGACCTTCCGGTTTTTTCTTAGCGAGTGCATCCGGTTTTCCCTGGCCGGCCTTTGCATTCCATAAAACTTATCTGTGGTGGACTCTTTGGGAGCCAAGCAACTTTACGACTGTATCACCGGGTAACTTTGCTATTGGACCAACGGGCACTTGACGTTCCATGCAATTTTGAATTTCCTCCTAGGCTCACAGTGAAAAACCTGGAAATCTTAGGGCTAGTTATAATGAATGGAAGTTCTGTATAGTTTTTGAAAATTACTCAGCAATTGCCAATTGGCAAGGCTAAACGGGTGCAGGAAAGCTTCGGCCTCCTTAAACTCTTCACAGCACATTCATGTTTCCTGCCAAATTTTTGGCTTTCCTTTTGTGGTCGAGATTTTGTTTTTTTCTTTCTTTTTTTTTGCCTATAGCTGCAATTAGCAGCTTTCTGCAAAATTTTGGCATGCTTTTGTGGGTGGGATTCTGTTTTTTTCTCTTCTATATGTTCAATTCAAAATTTCAATGAAAAATCAGTTCTATTCAATTTTATGTCGTCACCACAAAATTTCTTGCCATTTATAAATCAGTGGTATTGATTTTTGTGTCCTACACAATCTGTTTTTCTCTGAGAATTTAATGATTGCTTTGTGCTTGCAGAGGCTGAGGGAATTCACGAATGACATAGGTAAAATAAGGGCAGCTGTGACGGGTTTGGCAGCAGATGCACTGTACTTACGGTCTGATCTCACCCATCTCTTCAAAATGGCTGCCACTGAGGCTAAGAGCTCCCGTGCTCAATCTCGAACGCTCAGAGTGGTGATTACCTTGCTTATTTCTCATCTTATTTTCATCTGACACTCGGAACAACAAAACTAAAATTCGACATATATCAAGTATTCATGTTCTGCATGTAATTTCAAGTTTGAAGTTGCTTTGAAGCCAAAGTTGCTTTGAATCTCTCACAACATGTTTTGGGATGTCATCTACTACTCATAGAAATGGCTGCATATACTAGTCTAAATCACACCATTTATTCTGTTTAGAAGATTTGGATGATACATGGAATCTAGTCCATTGGAGTTTAAACGCTTTAGGTTTACATCAGTTTGTTTTGTTTATGTTTCTTTAGTGCTTAGTTACTTTTCATAAGTCAGTGTATTTTCACTCTTCTACATCTATAATGTGATTGGATGTACATCTTGGTAATTTGTTTACCTCAACATAATTTCCTTTCTTTCTAGAATTATGAATGCTTAATTTCTCACTCCTTGCTATAAAGTTAGGACAAGTTTTATGTGAGGTACGACCCAATTTACCCAGGATTCTGTCATGCAATTCTACTAGGATAGGTTAAACTAAAATTGATGAGTTTCTATGATTTTATGCTTTTGAATCCACAAAAATGTTTCTGGTAGACTGAAACCCCATTTGCAGGTTTCTGATACGTTTCTTGTGTTAGAAACTCCTAAAAGGCTAGAAACTTTTGGAAATGTTTCCAGTAATTTCCAGCAATTATTAAGATACTTCTTGTTGGTGAAATATTTTGTCAAGGACAAAATGGGGATTTCATCAACGCTCGCAGGACTAAGTCCCTCCGCTTCAAGATGGGGCGGCTCCCATTTATTGAAAGCTGGAAAAATTGTACACTAAACTATCTCTCGGGGTGGTCATAGACCGGGAATGTGCGGAAATGCCCTTGTCGTAACTGTAACAATATCTAAGAGAGAGAGAGAGGGAAAATATAGGTAAGTGGAGAAGAATGAGGAGGGGAATTGTATTAGTGAGCTGAACCCAGATTTCACTAACTACAATCCAGAGAGCTTTCCAGTTCAATTAGAAGACACAGACAAACACATGCAATTTATATAAAGAACATGAAACAAAAACAAAGATTGACACAAAGTTCAAATGCTGATTTTCATTCCATTATCAACAGGTACAAAGCCGTTTTGTCCTTACAAAATTGGCATACATCTGGCTGAGTAAAAGGGGAATGGAAAAAAATTACTAGATAGGAATGGAAGAATTAAAGTATGTTATAGAGGGAGCAAAAACTGATCCTTTGGAATGGAGAGAGCATTCCAATTTATAGCCAAAACAAGTGACTCTTCGCATTCCCATGCGACTCTTCAACTTAAAGTGCAATCTCAATGAAGAAATGGAAACTTTAAGTGACTTAAGCCACTTTTAAAAAAATTGTTTGTCAATGGAGATAGAATGTTAGAGAGAGAATGTGATCAGAAGAAGATGATCTAGGATGAAGTTCTTCTCTTCCCTCATTGCGGAGATGAATGCTACAACTGAATAGGATCTTCCTTGGCTGCTTCTCTGATCAGGGCATGTCTTAGAAATGATGCTCCACATCTTATCCAGAATGATCGTCTTTGGTCATGTCTTGAAAGCTCTCTTTCAACTCTTCATCTCTGTGAGCAATGGTAGGTTGGGCAAATCAACTCTTTGTCACGAACATGATCTCTTATCTCCCACACAAGAAAACACTCATCTTGCAATCATCATGAAGCATGCACTCATACCACACATGCCTTGGACTCAGTAACCATGAGCTCTCTTGGATTTGACAGTATTGGAGATTCTTGAGAATTCTCAATGGCAACATAGCAATCCTCTGAATGGAAACACTTCCTCTTTGTGAGATGGAATCAAACACCGACTGAAATGATTTCTTAAAAAATAGGAGAAGGTAAGGAGATGGAGAATACACCAAAACCATGGTTCCCATCATGAAAGCCTTTGAATTATTCAATTGGATGTTTCTTGCTTAACAACCCTCTTGTAGGTTAACAAATGAATTTTCTTCCTTTTTAGGTGTTTTCAACAATATTCAATGATGTATGTTTGGCTGCAACCTTGATGAGATCATCATGAGCACAATACTTATCCAAATCCCATGAGACTTGATTTGTTTGAAAGATGTTGCCAAGAGAAAGAGATGCTCCAATTTTGAGACAATTCTTTCGTCAGAATCAACAGAAAAATGCAAAATCCAATGAAGCGGGCAGAATATTGTGAAAAAACACAGCGATTCATATCTCGAAAAATACTCCACCTCATCATGCAAGAGATAACTCAAATGAAAGATTATTTTAAGAGGAACATTTGCTCCAAATTTTAGGCAATTTGGCTTGTTGAGTCACCAAAAAAACTAAAACAATTTTCAGTTGTTCTGGGCACAAATGGAGTTTGTTGGCTGAAAAATTCTTTATTGAATAAAAAATAAACTAGGTTATGATAGCCCCCAAGTGATAGCTCAAAACAAAGGCGTTCTGGAGAGGAAGAGGTGTGCAAAATTTCAAGGAGTTTCGACCATGGATACTCCAGATATGAGCAAATGAGTTCTTGAAAATCTAGGGCATGGAGCTGGTTTTCATATGTTATGTTTTTGAGTTGCTTTTTGCTCATATGGCTGTTGGGATTCCATGGAGGGAAAATAAGATTTCAAAAATCACTTAAGTGGAGGAGGGTTTGGGCTTTGCTTAAACAAACATGAAAATGCACCAACTTTGTAGTCTTTACTCCCAAAGGGCACTCCAATCAGCTTGAGGCACACTTTTGAAGTGCAAGCAACATTCCAAAGGGCGCCAATGCAAGGGAGAGCTCAAATGTGCACCTAGGCCTTGGGGTTTGAGCTTTTTACCACTCAAAACAAGTACCTCTTCCAATTTTGTGTTACTTTTTGCTTTTGGCATGGACCAATGAGGTGAAGGCACACTTATGGAGGAGGAGAATCACAAAACACATTGCAAACTTTGTTTTCCACCTTCCAAAAGGTTGCCATGCTCCAAAAGTGTGCCTAAGTCACTTAAGTTGCTGACATCAGCAACTCAACAGAGAATTAGAACATGAAAAACACTTTTTGGGTCCAAGACCAAAACTTGATGTTTCGGGTGTATAATATATCAATTTGACTGGAAATGGGCCAACAAATCCAATGGAACCATTTAGAATCTTGAAAATGCATTCTCTTTGAATTTTAAGCCAACTCACCCTTTTGGCATAGGAAGGCGTGACAGTGAGCTGAGTTGCTGCAGGAGCTTGAGATGAGTATGAACAAAACTAACACTTGGGCCATGAAGAGAACTCGATGAGATTCAATTTGACCATTTGTTAGGCTCTTGACTCCACCCGAGGTTCCCGAAACCTTCCGTGCAAGTTCTCTCCTTCAAAAGACTCCTATGCCTCAATGTTTGAAAGGTTTCCGCTCTTGATGTTTCCAAAAATTTATCTTGCATATGCCATCATGTAGTAGATCTTGAAATCTTTCCAATGACTGTGATCTGGCTTCTAAAAACCAGCCGAGGCTCCTAACCCCTTCTCACATGCATTGATCTTCCTTCGATGATCGAGAACACCTTTTCCTCAAAAAGCGCCAGAGATGAATATGTTCCCAAGACTAGTGCAAAGCTCCCAAAATCTTCCCTAAATCATACTGTCATGAAGTAGACTCAGAGACCTTTCCAATGACTACAACTGGCTCTCAAACGACCCTAAGCTTCTAAAACCTTTCACACAAGTCATCACTTGTAAAGAGACAATTTTGATCAACTTCTTTGAAAAATGGCAAAAAGTTCCGTAGGGGTTGTCAAGTAAAATGCCTAGACATTTTACATGCTAATATTTCAAAGTATGCTTTCTTATATATTCCCAAGTTCCTAGGACCTATATCTTTTCAAGCAGTGGAAATCACTTGAACTTCTCCATTAATGTCCAACCATTTTGGAGTTTCAGGAAGTTTCCTGTGCTGGAATTCAGTTGTCTGAAATAACCCTTTAGTTTTCAATATGCTTTCAAAGAGTTTCTTAAAGTTTGTGATACCATTTCTAAGAGTTTCCATAAGTTTCTGCTCTTCTTGATATTGTCTCATAATTATTACCCACACTCTGCCATTTTCTTAAGAAGTATACACCATAGTTTCTGCAGATTCCCGACTTAGCTGTTTCCAAGGACTGGTTTCCTATTCTTGTCGCAACATGGTTTTTGACTTTTTCAATGTAACTGAGTACCTACTCCAAATGTTTGAATGGTGGTTAATTTCTCCTCAGTATTTTGGAAATATTAAGTGTAATTTATTTGGAGATACAAATCTGTTGCATGTACAAAGCAATCCATAATTATTTATTTCTTTTTATTTTTTCGAATGAATGTCTTTATGCTGGGATTTGAGTCTGTAGCATATTTGAGATAAATGGCCCTGCAAAATGCCTATATAGATAGACTACCTTTTCATTTCACCAGTCACTTGAGATGTTGGGGGATGGGGATCGTGATGGGTCCGGGGTTGGGCACGGGCATGCAGATGCCATTTCAAATCAGGGCATGGGAGTAAACAATTAAGGGTACAATTATATTATATATAAGTATAGTCACCAGAAAGTGTGGGAACACAAATGGGGGCCTCTTCCCTATACTAGAGTCTCTAGGTAACTATGCATCCCACTAATATTTCCTTTTCACGTTTGACTAATATTTGGTGCAACTAGAGTCACTTCCTCATTATTTGATTTGGTCCTCAACTATGCAATGTGGCAAGTTTATTTGGTATTCACTTGTCAAGTTATAGGTCTTTATGCTGTTTCAATATGGAGAGCTAGCATGATCTTTGTAATGTTGTCTGATCAAAATTTGTCAGCCTAGCTTCTAAAAGTTTGGGAAATCAATCGAGGAGAGCCTTGGCTATGACATATGATCAGAATGTGCACATAAGTTATTGTATATTCCTTCTTTATTGTAGGCACGGTATTTGAGTAGGTCCACCTGAAGCTTACTAAACTAAAACTCAATTCCTAAGCCATGAAAACAAAACAGTTTGGACAAAATGAAGCTTTACTAGTGTTTAGTGGAGCATTTAAAACTCTCAGAAACCTCTGGATACAAGAGTCTTTCGCTGTATGCAATGCAAAGCTTGTTTAGTGTTTCTATTTTTTTTTTGTTCCATAGATATTCAGGTATAGCAGGGGAGAGGAAAAGACATAGATGTTCCAGGTCTATCCTTTCAGCATTCAGAAAGAATAGGTTGCCACTTTCCAAGCCCATATTCAAGCCAACAAAGGGGTTTCCATGAATAACTCGCATGCTTTGCAAATGCTCTGGAATACAAAGGTGCTTCTCCTTGACATCAGCAAGAGTATGGATAATAAAATTCTTCTTGTTTTACACCATGTGGGGACTTGAGATCCTTTAGCGATGCTACTTGCAATTATTTTCTTTACTTTCATTTTCATTGAATGCTCTTGTAATCTGCTTAATGTGCGGACAGTTCATTGCACGTGAAAGCCAGTTTAATATTAGATCCCGTGAATTGATAGGAAAACATTCACATGCTTTGTTTGACTCTATGGAACTCCTCAATTTCTTCATTTGTCCAAAGAATGGATTGTGACTTCTATCTACTGGTGTGTAGAACTCTACAATATCAATCAATCTAAATACCTTTTTTAATATTGAGGATAGTTTACAAATATGGCTCATACGAGCATCTGATGAGACTAATACATAGCTCTGAGTATGAACATAATTCTAATACTTAGCTCCTTTTGAGCAACCACATAAGAAGCCAACAATGGAAGACAGAGTCACAACTTATAATTCCAAATTAGATATCACTTTGGGGATTTGAACTCGTGTCTCCACAATGAGAACCCAATGCTTTTAACCAATTGAGCTGAACTGTGATGCCCCCTTTCGATCGAATCTAGCCAATAGCAAAGACCTCAGGCCCGCTTTTACTTCCCTTGGGCTTAGGAAAGTTGCAAGGGAGGTGTACTTTATCATTATGTTTTTAAGTTACTTTATTTAGCTTTGCAGTAAAGTTGTTAAAGTGACTTTTAAGCCATAATGATTTATTAGAAAGTTAAAATGTAAAAAGTGGCAACTTTATATTTTAATAAAGCCCATCTACCGCATGGGTTGCCCCACCTGAGAAAGATATAAAGAATGATCAAGGGGTTCATTTGGGGCATCCAGATATTTGCTAAAATTTCTTATGACAAGAGCTATTGCTACTTGTAAACCCTTGAGAGGGCGGAAACCCTTGAGAGTAACTGTTGAGGACGAAAACCCTCTGTAGTACCCGGATCTGAGGACAAAACCCTCAATCCAAGTGGGGTGATCTCATACAGAGATCACTGGAGAGAGATCACTGATTTTCAGGTAATTTTGTGTTATTCCATGCATTTTGTGCCCTAGGTGACTTACCTCATACATGCAGGGAAGTGATAGAGAGTGGAGGTATTACCAAAGAGAGCGGAGAAAAGAACCAGTACAGCCAAGAGAAGAACAGGATCAAAGGGATATGGGGAACCGAGATGAGATTGAGGAGAAATTTGAAAGGATGGTTGAGAATCAAGATAGGATGATGAATATGATGGCTGAAATGCTCCGTACCATGCAAGGAGCAAATACTTCTAAAAATAACAATGGTGAGGGCAGCTCGTCAAGAGCCAATGATAAACCTCCCCCTCACGGGGAAAGGGATCGGTAGCTAGACCTTTCCTACCTAGCTTTCTGCAGAGAGAAGAAATCATTCCAGAGGTAGAAAAGGCCCTTTCAGTTATGGATGACATTGCTGAAAGTTATGCGGAGTATAGGACACTTCCTCCAGAGATCAAGCAGGAAATGAATCTCACAAGTTTCATGCAGCTGAAGAAGAAAGGACCTATGGCTGATCCTAGGCCTAGGAATAAACAATGAGATCTTCAACAAGCTTTGGGGAAGCTCACACTCTCACCTTTCAATGGATCTACTTCGGGGACAGCTAGGGCATGGATTCAAAAGGTAGACACCTATCTATCTCTCTGACCCATGATGGAAGATGAGGCAATTAAATTTGCTACATTACATCTTGAGGGTGTGGCACATGAGTGGTGGTACCATGGTTTAATTATTAAAGGTCATAATCTCATCACCACATATGATGAGTTCAGCAGAAGGCTTATTGAAGGGTTTGATAGATCTGATCCGGAGCTGCATTTTAGAGAGTTGGCACAACTGAAACAACTCACTTCTGTAGAGGATTTTGTGGCAGAATTTCAGAAGGTTTCGGTAATGGTACCGGATGTTTCCGAAAGGAGACTCATAGTTCTTTTTGTTGAAGGCTTGGCGGATCCACTTAAGGGCTTAGTCAAGGCTTTCAGCCCTTCTTCTCTCCAAGAGGCCATCAGTAAGGCCTTTGATCTTGAATCAGCTATCCCAAAGAATAAAAATCTGCCCTTTGGACAGCAAAGAGGAACATCTTGGGGTCAGCCTAGAGTTCCACCCACTGGGCAAGTAAGGACAACCCCTTTGACCCACAAAGAAGGCCATTTCAGCAGAGGAATGTGCCACCAAGAGAACCACCAAGAGTGAATAAAGAGGGAGAGACTCGCAATGAGCTAAGAAGGAAAAATCTTTGCTTCACTTGCAAAGATCCTTGGACACCGGGTCACTACTGCCTTGGGAAAGGGCAAGTCCACTACATTGAGGTAGTGTCGGATGATGAAGAAGAAGAGCAAGGAGAAGGAGAGGAATCACTGGAAAATGAAGAAAAGGAGAAAGAAGAGGAAGCTGATCGTACAGATGGTACACTTGCCATGCTGTCCGGAGCTCCTAAATACCACCCATTTAGGGTAAGAGGTGAACTCCAAGGTAAAAAGATTGCTGTTTTGATTGATAGTGGGGCAACCCACAACTTCATTGATGCAGATTTAGTCACTAGATTGGGATTACCAGCAGTAGATTTCAAGGGTTTTAATGTGACAGTGGCGGATGGCTTCACCATCCCTTGTACAAAGAAAATACAGCAGTTGAAGATCACTTTGGGAACGCACAAAGTAGAAGATGACTTCTATGTGATTGGCATTGGAGAAACAAATGTAGTCTTGGGAGTACAATGGTTACATTCGCTTGGTGAGTTTACCCAAAACTACCAAACGATGGAGCTAAAATTCAGATCTACAGGAAGAGAAGTAGTGTTCCGTGGGATGGCCAATGGAGCACTATTGGTAGTGACATCAAAAAGAATGGAAAGAGCTTTCCATAGAGGGCAGGTTGCATGGGCAGCAGAATGTCTTGTTACTTCTACGGATCAGATTTCAGAGCAGCAGTAGTATCACAAGGATATTCAGCCCATCCTTGACAAGTATGCAAAGGTTTTTAGCAGTCTTCCTCATGGTCTTCCACCGGATAGAGGATTTGAGCACACCACTAAGTTAGAGCTGGAAACTAAAGCTGTGATCACAACTCCTTATTGACATCCGAGAGCATATAAGGAAGAGATCGAGAAGGGCATCAAAGAACTCTTGGAGATGGGACACATAAGGCCTAACTCGAGCCCTTTTGCTTCATCAATGGTGTTAGTAAAGAAAAAGATGGGACCTTGTGGATGTGCATAGATTACCGACTTCTGAATGGAAGGACTATCAAGAATAGGTAACCCATACCTAGAATTGATGAATTGATTGATGAATTGCATGGGGCTATCTATTTCTCCAAAATAGATTTGAGATTCGGGTATCATCAAATCCGGGTAAGGAAAGAGGATGTGTGTAAGACTGCCTTTAGATGTCATTTTGGGCATTTTGAGTTTTTAGTTATGCCCTTTGGGTTGACTAATGCACCCGCTACATTCCAATCTTGTATGAATCATGTGTTTAGTCAACATTTGAGGAAGTTCGTTCTTGTGTTCTTTGATGACATCCTTGTGTATAGCAAATCATGGGAGGAACACCTCAAGCATTTGGATATAGTACTGAAAATTTTGGAGCAGTAGTCACTCTTTGCAAAGGAATCCAAATGTGAGTTCAGTATGAAGGAATTATTGTATTTGGGCCATGTTATCAATGCCCAAGGAGTTAAAGTGGATCAACAAAAGATCCAAGCTATTTTGGATTGATCACCACCTACCACCATATCACAATTGAGAGGGATTTTGGGACTATGCAGCTATTATAGAAGATTTGTCAAGGGTTTTTCCAACTTGCTGCCCCTTGACTAATCTAGCGAAGAAAGGAGACTTCAGCTGGTCCGAAGCAGCTCTATCCACCTTTGAGAGATTGAAAGAGGTAACGAGTTCATGCCCCGTACTAGCAGTTCCAGATTTTTCTATGCCTTTTGTATTAGAATGTGATGCTTCTGGAGAAGGGATAGGGGTTGTTTTGATGCAAAAGGGACATCCAATTGCATTATGCATGCTTTGGCCAAATTCATGCAATATTTGGTACGTGGTAGATTTGTGGTAAAAACTGACCACAATAGTCTTAAAGTATTTTTGGGGCAAAAAGATTTGAATGATAGACAACATAAATGGGTAAGCAAAATTCAAGCTTATAACTTTGATTCGCTGATGCATTGTCTAGAGTGCCTACTTTATGTTCCATGACAGAGATTACAGCAGATTGGAAGGCTGATATCACAGCTGAATATGCCAAAGATGAGACTACTTCAGCCATAATTGAAGGGAAGATTGTTGATGAAAGATATAAGGTGATTGATGGACTGATTTTATACAAGATGGACTGATTTTATACAAGAATAGGGCCTTTTTGACACCTAATTCCAAGGTTAAGAACAGAATTCAAGCGCTGTAGATGAGTCACCTATGGCGGGCCACCCGGTTACTTCAAAGCTTACAAACAAGTAAGGGATCAGTTCAGTTGGAAGGGCCTCAAAGGTGAAGTACTTCAGCATATTAGGGAATGTCTATCATGCCAAAAGAGCAAGGTTGAACAAGTATTTCCAGTTGGGCTATTGCAGCCCTTGCCTATTTTGGATCAAAAGTGGGAGAGTATCTTTATTGACTTTATCACCGTTCTTCCCAAAAGTCAAGGTAAGAGTTGCATCTATGTGGTGGTTGATTGACTTACTAAATATGCCCATTTTTGCCCTCTCGTGGCTGAGTTTGATGCTCCAATGGTTGCTGATATATTTTTCAAAGAAGTCTTTAGGCTTCATGGGCTGCCTAAGAATATTGTGAGTGATAGGGACATTACATTTATGAGTAAGTTTTGTTAAGATATCTTTCTCTTAACAGCACCGAATTGACCCCAAGTACTAGCTATCGTCCTCAAACGGATGGGCAAGCAAAAGTGGGAGAGTATCTCTATTGACTTTATCACCGTTCTTCCCAAAAGTCAAGGTAAGAGTTGCATCTATGTGGTGGTTGATTGACTTACTAAATATGCCCATTTTTTCCCTTTCGTGGCTGAGTTTGATGCTCCAATGGTTGCTGATATATTTTTCAAAGAAGTCTTTAGGCTTCATGGGCTGCCTAAGAATATTGTGAGTGATAGGGACATTACATTTATGAGTAAGTTTTGTTAAGACATCTTTCTCTTAACAGCACCGAATTGACCCTGTACTAGCTATCATCCTCAAACGGATGGGCAAGCAAAAATTGTCAATAAATGGTTCAAGAATACTTGAGGAATTATGTAACAGGGCAGCAATCAGCTTGGGGTAAATGGTTGTGCATGGGTGAGCATTGCTACAACAACACATATCACGTGTCCATTGGGATGTCAATGTGGTGATTGATTGACTTACTAAATATGCCCATTTTTTCCTCTCATGGCTGAGTTTGATGCTCCAATGGTTGCTGATATATTTTTCAAAGAAGTCTTTAGCCTTCATGGGCTGCCTAAGAATATTGTGAGTGATAGGGACATTACATTTATGAGTAAGTTTTGTTAAGAGATCTTTCTCTTAATAGACACCAAATTGACCCCAAGTACTAGCTATCATCCTCAAACGGATGGGCAAGCAAAAATTGTCAATAAATGGCTCGAAGAATACTTGAGGAATTATGTAACAGGGCAGCAATCAGCTTGGGGTAAATGGTTGTTCATGGGTGAGCATTGCTACAACAACACATATCACATGTCCATTGGGATGTCACCTTTCAAGGCCTTGTATGGTTATGACCCTCTCTCCTTTGTTGACTTGGTTCTAACGGATAGTAGGGTGCCTAAGGCTCAAGATTTGGTCCAACAAAGCCAAGATATCTTGGGAATACTCAAGGAAACTCTCCGGCAAACACAAAATCAACAAAGTTGTATGCAGATCAGCATCAAACCGAGAGAAGTTTTGAGGTGGGAGACATGGTTTTTCTCTGATTACAGCCTTATAGGCAGTCCTCTTTGAAGAAGAATGGAGCGGAGAAGCTCAAACCTCGTTCTTATGGCCCATACATGGTGACACGGAGGGTGGGAAGGTAGCATATGAGGTGGAATTACCAGCCAGCAGCAGGATTCACAATGTATTTCATGTATCATGCCTTAAAAAGGCACTGGGTCAGCACATAGTCCCTTCAGTTGAATTACCTCCTTTAGATGATGAGGGTAAGTTGATATTGGTCCCTCAGGCCATCATGGACTTCAGAGAAAGGAAACTAAGGAATAGGAGTATCAGGGAATATCTTGTGCAATGGAAGGTTATACCAGTCAAAGATGCTACGTGGGAAGGAGCAGCGATTTTGGAGCATCCGAATCTGCAATCGCTTGGGGCAAACAAATTTGGGAGGGGAGGATTGTGATGCCCCCCTTTCGAACCTAGCCAATGGTGAAGACCTTGGGCCCATTTTACTTCCCGCGGGCTTAGGAAAGTTGCAAGGGAGGTACTTTATCGTTATGTTTTTAAGTTACTTTATTTAGCTTTGTAATAAAGTTGTAAAAGTGACTTTTAAGTCATAATGATTAATTAGAAAGTTAAAATGTAAAAAGGTGGTGACTTTATATTTTAATAAAGCCCACCTACCACATGGGTTGCCCCACATGGAGAAAGCTATAAAGAACGATCAAGGGGTTCATTTGGGGCATCTAGATATTTACTAAATTTTTAAATGACAAGAGATATTGCTACTTGTAAACCCTTGAGGACGGAAACCCTTGAGAGTAACTGTTGAGGACGAAAACCCTCTGTAGTACCCGGATCTGAGGACGAAAACCCTCAATCCAAGTGGGGTGATCTCATACAGAGATCACTGATTTTCAGGTATTTTTGTGTTATTTCCATGCATTTTCTGCCCTAGGCGACTTGCCTCATGGAGGGTTTTTGGTACTTGCTGAAGTGATTTTGGAATTCTGAGTTCATGGTTGTATTCTCCATATTTTCTAAGGCTGGGATCTCTATTTCAACTGAATTTTGGGCACGTATATCACAACTGTGCATGATTTTATAATTTCTTTCAGTGGTGTTTGCATAATAAATCAAAGTTATTTCATTGGATAAATTTGCTGAGGGTTCTAATGATTTTTGGCAAAGCAAAGAAAGGAAATTTAGGGCAGCAAACTAGCGTTTGGGGGTTTCAACTTTTTCAAGTGGGATGCCAGCACTAAAGAAGAACAATTGCAGGGTTAATATTTAAGGAAAGTCAGTTGCAAGTCTGATTTTTTTGTAATAAAATCCCTGATTTCTGAGTTTCCCAACCCGGGACATACACAAACCCCTTGACTTCAAATACCATTCAAAAATTCTCTTTGCTACTATATATCATTACAAGCTTTTGAAGACCCTATATTAATGATTATGAATATTAGAGTTGCAGATGCGCTGTGTAGAAGATGCATATTGTTGGGTGAAATGCAAGTGGAAGTGCTAGGGTTCAATGAGAGCTATTAACCAGATTTGCAAAATCTAATTAACACATAATAATACTTTTATTCAATATATTTGGGTCACATTATTAACTTTGAGAGTTTACAATATAGATAGGCAAGTTCCTACATCTTATGAGTCAACGTTGATCTTCAACAACTACCTAATCCCACTATAAACTCTCTTATCTCCTATAATATCTCTCATGCTAATATCTCTCAAACAATATCTATATGTGAGTTATACGTAAACAACTCACTATTGCAATATTGCTCAGCTACAACTACAAACATAATATAATAATGTTCACACTAAAAGTAATTCCTAACACTCACCCCCTTAGTGTGAACATGGGGTAAGGATCACCTAAAAACAAAATTGTATGCCAACACATACTTTTAGGTTTGCATACTGTTCCTTTGGATGTCAACTTCCTCCTATACAATTGTTTTTACCGTTCGTGTCTTCCACACCATATCATAACACTAAGGAAAATTACTAGAATTACAAACATATGAACATGAACATATGAATAGGAAAGATCATCTGTTCTTATTCACACTAACATACCACACAACTGAAAATAAACATTTTGAGGATTGAGTCTTCACCGTCGCGCTTTGCAACCACCGTTTTGGATCATTGTTACCTAATCACAAAACAATATAACACGATCACCACTACCACTTGGAGATCAATGTCAGCTTTAGTTGTTTTGGCGCAAGTTTGGTGCTACTATTGCATTTGCGTCACCTTCGTCAATGGTAAATGAGAGGTGTTGATTAGCCACCTTCCTCCGATTCCTCCAGCCTCCATTGTCTCTGCTGCGTAGCAAATATGGATTTGAAGCTCAAATTTCACCCCAAACAATTTGGACGTCAGGGTCACCCAATAATGCATCCAATGAGGCATTTTTTTGACCCTTCTCTTAAAAAAAAATTAATATATTTTTTTGATGACTTTGATTTTTGACAATAAGCAATATCTTGTTGGTTTCTTAAGTTCGATTTCTAATAGATAGCTTATTAGCTATATTAGAAATTAAACCGATCACAATTGACTATCTAAACAAGATATGAGATAAACTTAGCGTTGGTGAATCATATTGATACTAATTAAAAACTAGAAATTAAACAATACAAAGAGTGGATCATTTGAACCTCCACATTACATGTCAGTTGACATTTGACAATGAATCTAAATGATGTATAAAAATTTGGTTGAGCATGAATTTGACAGCAGAAATGATGCAGATCTCCTTGTTACAGTCGCCTCCTATTGGATGTCTTAATGATGGATGCAAAGACTCCTAGTTGAAAGCTTATTTGCTCAAATAGATTACAAGTTCAACCTTAAACACCACTTCCCCAATGTGTTGACTTGACTATAGCAATACAAAAACCATGGGCGATGTTGAAACCTTTCCTGCACAGCCTGCAACACATACACGAACCGAAATGAGGCCTATCAATCACAGTTCAGATCTGTATGGAATTGAGATCCCAATGTAGAATATGACGATCTTAATGCAATGTGTGGAGCACCAGGGTACAACTCAAAGGTGTACAAAAGGAAGACTTATACAAATGGGAATGTTGTTGGCCAAGAGCCCACAAGCTATTGATGGCAGTCTATGGCGAATGAGTAAAAACCAGGTGTTAAATGGCAATGGAGAAGAATTGATTGAGAAATGAAGACAATATATGACGTGTGGAAATCTGATTGCTCTCATCTACGTGCTTTTTCACCGCTTAAGCACCCCTACAATGTTTCTTGTGCCTTTCTAGATGTTTCTTATCAAGCTCACTTCTTTGTTTGCTGTTGTAGGGTTGTCAGGAGCTCGCAAGGGAGTTGGGCAGGGCTTAGTCGTGTCTGAAGAGATGAGTCAACAGAGAAGAGCTCGCCGAGCCAAGGAATGAGGTTGTAGAGTCATGTGTACAGAGCTCGCTGGAGAGCATGCAGAGGAGTTCGCTTGTCAGATCCCGTCACTCAAGGGGCCGAGCTTGCATGGAAGAGCCAGTGAATAAAGGTGTTGAGATCGCCTAGAGGACTGTCACTGCTTTAATACTAAATGAGAGCTATTAACCAGATTTGCAAAATTTAATTAACACAAAATAATACTTTTATTCAATATATAGATAGGTCACATTATTAACTTTGAGAGTTAACAATATATAGATAGGTGAGCTCCTACATCTTAGGAGTCAACCTTGATCTTCAACAACCACCTAATTCCACTATAAACTTTCTTATTTCCTATAATATCTCTTATGCTAATGTCTCTCAAACAACATCTATATGTGATTTGTATGTAAACGCCAATTCACTATTGCAATATTGTTCGACTACTATTATAAACATAATATGATAATGTTCACACTAACAATAATTCCTAACATTCAAGACCATGAAGAAACTGTACAAAGAAGATGCAGACTTTGAAGAGTCATGGATAACATGCGCTTTGGAGAGGCATGGATGGCATGTGCAGAACCAATAAGCGTTGATTGCATGCCTTGGTTAGACTACTACTTGCAAGAAGTGTTGTTGTATAAAGGCATACAATTGTGTGTGCCTAGACGTTCAATTCGAGAGAATTTGATCTAGCGTAAAACATTGAGACGGATTAGTTGGTCACTTTGGAATTGATAAGACCTCGTACCGCTAAGTGAGAGGTAATATTGGCCATGGATAGTTACAAGTGTGCACAAATATGTGTAGTGATGCAAAATTTTCTGGTTGGGTAAGGGGATTAGTCAAAACACAGGGTTATAACAACCACTGCTAGTACTTGAGAAACCTTGGGAGCATCTGAGTATGAATTTTTTTGTGGTTACCCAAAATGTAGAAGGGTCATGTTTCTATCTTTGTTGTTGATAGATTCTCGAAAATGATTCATTTTATTGATTGTAAGAAGACCAATGATGCTAACTTATTTTTTAGGGAAGTTGTGAGATCGTGTGGATTTCTCAGGCAATATTGTGTTGGATAGAGATACTAGGTTTGTGGGTCACTTTTGGCACACATTGTGAAAAAGTTGAATACGAAGTCGCAACTTAGTTTTGTGTATCAGTCATGATGGATGGCTAGATGGAAGTTGTCAATGGGAGCCTTGGCAATTTGTTGCGATGTTTTGTCAAAAGAAGGTAGGGACATGAGATTTAGTCCTCAGTGCGGGCAAAGTTTGCATATAATAACTTTGTAAATAGGGGCATTGGGAGGTCACCTTTCCAAATATTTTATGAACAAAGTCCAAGGGGTTGAGGAATTGTGAAATTTTTGCAATAAAAAGGAGAATTGCAGAGGCCAAGATTTTGCACAATACATGAAGGCGGTGCACAAGCAAGTGTGCACATAGTTGGAGAGGAAGTACGTGTAGTATAAATAAGGTGCATATTTGAGGAGAAGAGAGTTGGAATCAAGGGTGGAGACATGGTCCTGCACTTTCACACAAAGAGTTTGCCAAGAAGATCACAAAACAAGTTGAAGTTGAAGAAGATTAGACCATGTAAAGTCCTAAAGAAGTTTGTGCAACATGCATATGAGATAGAGCTACCGGAGGGGACAAACATTTTACCTATCTTCAATGTTGCGTTTTTGTACCCATACTTTAAAGGGCAGTCTATTGATGAACTAAACTGCAAAAATAGATTGAAGGCACCAACCTCTAGAATAAGAGTGTGAAGAAATCGAATATATTTTGAATGAACATGTTGCAAAGGCAATGTACAAGAAATAGTACAAGAAATATCTAGTAAAATGGAACGATAAAGAAGTGGAGGATGTGTCTTGGCTCAATGCAGAGAGATTGCCAAACTTGACCATTCCATCAAGACCGTAAGTGACCCTTTCTATTCAAGATCTTAAGAAAGACACTTGAGTAGGAACTCAAGTTTTTCTTACCCAAGGTGTATGATGCAAGAGCATCCGGGTTCACTTGCAATCTTATGTCAACCAAAATAGAGTTAGAATAAAAAATAAAGCTTGCACAATAGTGCATAGCCTTGTGCAAATCTTGTGCATTGTGCTTTTGGAATAAGAGAAAGACACAATAGAGGAGTTGGAGGTTTTGCACGCCTAGAGCCCTTGCATTGAAATTGTGCACATCCACGTATGTTCACTATTTGACGTTTCGTGCCTGCACAAATCTTGATACCTTAAACCCTGGTGGAGTCCATTGCTTTTTGCGCAAATGTTTGTACACTTTTGTGCCTTGCTAGTCTTGAATTTTTCATGTGCTTGTGAACATTGATATAATTAGGCGAGAACACATGTGCCTCAATCCATTTTATTTGCTTAAGGACTAACCAAACAACCGGGTACACTTTGATTTGGTGGAGATTGTTAGGAAACTATAAGTTAGTGCTTACATTATATGGGTTAATAACTTACGGTGTGGTAAATTATTATTGTAAGAATATATGTTTGTTATAGAGTTGTTTAATAAACAACTCATATGTTGTTTTGTGAGTTACAACAACTCATGTAGAATAGGTATGGGTAGAATGTTATGGTTAGGTAGTTTCCTAGATTATAGGGAAACTAAAGCCTATATGTATGGAGGATTGATCTGTATGAATTAGAGTGCAACATTATTATTGTGAGTTTATTAATGTTAAAGATTGTATTCTGCGATTAATTCTGAATGAAATCTGCCCAAATCATCATTTGGTATCGAGCATGGTCGGTTGAATGAGAGTCCGAGAGAGTTGGTATAGTTTTATAAATTCTATGTCAACCAAAATAGAGTTAAGAGTAAAAATAAAGCTTACACAATAGTGCATAACCTTGTGCAAATCTTGTGCGTTGTGCTTTTGGAATAAGAGGAAGACACAATAGAGGTATAGTTTTATAAATTCTATGTCAACCAAAATAGAGTTAGGAGTAAAAATAAAGCTTACACAATAGTGCATAACCTTGTGCAAATCTTGTGTGTTGTGCTTTGGAATAAGAAGAAGACACAATAGAGGAGTTGAAGGTTTTCCGCAGTCTAGAGGCCTTACGTTGAAATTGTGCACATGCACGCATGTTCACTATTTGAAGATTCGTACCCACGCAAATTTCGATACCTTAAACCCTGGTGGAGCCCGTTGCCTTTTGCGCAAATGTTTGTACACTTTTGTGCCCTGCCAGTCTTTAATCTTTTCATGTGCTTGTGAACATCGATATAATTAGGCGAGAACAGGTGTGCCTTAATCCGCTTTATTTGCCTAAGGACTAACCGAACAACCAGGCACACTTTGATTTGGTGGAGATTGTTAGGAAACTATAAGTTAGTGCTTACATTATATGGGCTAATAATTTACGGTGTGGTAAATTATAATTGTAAGATTATATGTTTGTTTTAGAGTTGTTTAATAAACAACTCATATGTTGTTTTGTGAGTTACAACAACTCACGTAGAATAGGTATGGGTAGAATATTATGGTTGGGTAGTTTCCTAGATTATAGGGAAACTAAAGCCTATGTGTATGGAGGATTGATCAGTATGAATTAGAGTGTGCAACATTATCATTGTGAGTTTATTAATGTTAAAGATTGTATTCTGCAATTAATCCTGAATGAATTCTGACCAAATTATCATTTGGTATCAGAGCATGGTCGGTCTAATGAGAGTTTGAGAGAGTTGGTATAGTTTTACAAATTCTATTTTCCCGTCGTACTTTGCATATGATAAATGTTGTATTTGGTCTTTGCAAATTTGGGAATGCATGCAAGAAGATCCAGATTAATTTATGCTCATCCATTCACTGACACTGGGCGCTTCTCGAGACCACAGCCAAGAATGTGGAAAATTTGCACACAGGCATTTGTCATCAGTTTTCATCGACTTCAATCCTGCATTCTGCATCGACTTGGTCTGCAAATCCAACTGCCATTAATCCATTCGAATCCACATCGAACCACCTGTTTATATTGGTCGATGCACGTAAGGAGACGTTGGAGTCTACATTATTGCTAGATCTATTTTTCATCTCTGTCAAGATCTCTTTGGTGAACTCAAGATCATCTCCCAGCGAATTAACCACAATTACAATCCTATCAACAAAGCATCAACGCATTCAAAGCACAGACATCTGATTATTGGCTCAAAGTGCAGATCTATGGGTTCATGCATGTAAAAGGGTGCAAGGATGTCTCTTGCAACATTGATCTGATCGTATGATTCATATTTTATGCTTGTTTTGAGCAGTAATCTATTACAGATCTGACAAATCACATTGTAATCATGCCTTTTGCCCTCATCCGGTTGCATCAACCAATCCATTCATGTAACTAGCTCTCCCATTGCCAATGCATGTGATATCTTCCATGGGTTTTGTTATCACACACTTTTATGCCTACTCCTTAATTTCATAAATGTGTGGGGTTCGTGGTCTAGCAAATCATCATATTAACCTGTTCATTATCCAACCAGTCTGCTGTATTGATCACCCATACAGATCTTCCATCCATCTTCATTTATCTCTATAGAATCCTGAATTGTGCATTGATTTTGGTCACTAGGATACATGCATAAATCCACTTGTAACTTAAGTTTTATTTATTGTTCCACTGTATGCATCCCATTTTTAAGTTAGCGTACTGTTTAGTTAATGTTTTTTTTGCGAAGTATTGTTGTTAGTTGTTTTTGGTTTAATTGTTTATTAATAATGTTAGACGGGTCTTCTTAAGTTTTTCTAATAGGTAATAAGTGTCATTTTATTTTAAGAGCGAATTTTATTAGAAAGTAAAGAAAAAAATGAAGGGACATGCTTATTTATTTATTAAGTGGTTTAGTGTATAAGTTTCTTAGGGTTATTGTGAAAGTTAGTATTGTCTAAAGTGAAAAGAGTTTTGATTCTATATTTGTATCACAAAAGTGTCAGTCATTTTAACAAAAAAATGTTATGTGTGTCTCGAGTCATCGTTATGTGTTTTTAAGTTAAGTGTTATTATTCTAATATTGTGGTGTCAAAAGTCTCAAAAACAAAAACAATTTTTTTGCCTCACTGATGCATTATCAGTGGAACCTGACGCCTGTTTGTACACATGTTAATCTTGTGGGGGACCCTCTTCTATTCAAAACAACATGACGTTGAACTTGAACATGCATTTGGCTAAGTAGCAACAAACTGGGGGACAGAGGCATTGGAGGCTGGAGGACAACCAAACTGCTACCGATAGGGCTGCACATTGCAGTAGCAGTGAATAAAGTGCACATAAACAACAAATGCCGAGACTGGCGACCGGTGGCAGCAGAAAACAGTTTTTGCTGTATGAGATCGAGTGGCAGCGATCAAGTGCAGAGGCTACAAAAGGTGATGATTTTCAGTGTGGTGTGTTAGAGAATAAGAACAAATGAATCATTCCTGTTTATGTGATGTAATAAATGAGCTTCATTTTTTTATGTAAACCCTTGATGTAAAAATGTTGTAGAGAGAACACAAGTACTAGTAATGCAGATCATGGATCTTGAAAAGGTTCGTGGAAATCCAAAAAACCACATGAGGTGAACAGTTGATGGGTCTTGTTCATGTCCAGGTTTGTGGTAAACCTGCTGAAAACCATGGAAGGAGATGCCTTTCTTTTGTATCAAGATCATGAGCCACAAGATTGGGCGTGCCACCAAAGTCGGGCATACTACAGTTGAGAGTGTGAACGTTTTTCTACCATGTTCGCACTAAGGGGGGGAATGTTAGGAAACTATAAGTTAGTGCTTACATTATACGGGTTAATAATTTACGGTGCGGTAAACTATTATTGTAAGAATATATGTTTGTTATAGAGTTGTTTTGTGAGTTACAACAACTCACGTAGAATCAGTATGGGCAATATATTATGGTCAGGTAGTTTCCTAGATTATAGGGAAACTAAAGCCTATATGTATGGAGGATTCGATCTGTATGAATTTCATGAGAGGCTACCTGCTTACTAATTGATGAGATCGATGGTGACCTAAGCATGTTGTGGAATCTTGGGCATCTTTACTTGCAAAGGCATCTTTATTCTCCACCCCAAGTCTATAAATGGAAAGGAATAGTGAACGTGCAAGACATCGATTTGAGCGGAATAGTGAATGTGCAAGACATCGATTTGAGCAGTTAGCTAGCAAAGAAGGCTAGAATAACTAAATTGAGCCAGTTGGTAGTGTTGCAATGCTCCATTGTCCAAGGAGCTGAATCTGGTTCTACAGAGGCTTTGCAAAGTCTGCAAGCTTAGCTAGGATAGGTCCTAGGATTGAAATTCTTAAGGATTTTCTGTAGTGTTTTCATAAGACTGGCAAAATGGGTAACTTGATTGTGCCCGAGTCTGTAATCTTTTCCTCATATTAATAGATTTTATTTTATTTTTTGTTTCTTACGAGCTGTGCTGGGATCTTGCTTTGGCGAGATTTAACTTTGAGAATCATGGGTTTTATGGTCGATGGCACCTCTTAATTGGGACCCCTAACTGTGACTGCATCATCATTCTACTTTCTTGCTTATACGAGATTATTAGTTCTCCGAGTGCAGACTCGCTTGGTGAAGGTATAAATACATTGCTCAATTTTCGGCAGTGCATTTTGGAAACAGTGTCTCCATATGTGTAGTATATATAGCCTCTTTAAGTGACTTATTTTGTCCCTTTTTATGTTGTGCAATAGTGCTGACAGAATTTTTTCTAGCATGCTTTATGTTAGTGGTGCAAGATGAGTCATTTCTTTAAATTCCATACAGAGATCAATACTAATTGCTTCTGTCTGAATGGAGGAGTTGACTTATCCGTTCATTCCACTCTCCTGCTTATATGAGATTATTAGTTCACCCAGTGCAGACTGGTCTTGAGAAGGTGGAATAAATACATCGCTCAATTTTCTGGCAGTGCATCTTGGAAATAGTGTCTCCATTTGTGTAGAATACATAGCCTCTTTAAGGGACTTTTTTTCCCTTGTTTCTGTTGTGCAATAGCGCCCTGACAGAAAATGTTTAGCATGGTTTATGTTAGTGGTTTGAGATGGGTTATTTCTTTGGAAATAGTGTCTCCATTTGTGTAGAATATATAGCCTCTTTAAGGGATTTTTTTTTCTTTTTCTTTTTTATGCTGTCCAAACATTGTGGATGCCTCATATGGGTGGACAGATTTTTCATGTAGGGAAAGACAAATGAAGTTCTCCCTAGATGAATGGTTTGTAAGTTTCATGTAAGTTGTGAAGTCATGAAAATCTTGTGGAGTTGGTGAAGATGATTTTACTACAGGTCCTCGGCAATCTATTCGATTAATAGATAATATAGTTCCCTCGCCCTGCATCAATTAATAAATGGAAGTACCTCCCCCAACTTTAGTTATCAATCAATATATCTGCGCTCTCTATAAGTGAAACCATTGTCTGTCAGCTGACACGGGTTAATAAGTGAAACATAGTTTTTACTTTTTATCGGTTTTGGCATTTTTGGCTATAGGGGTTTTGAATGACAGGATTTTAGATGGGAGAGTGATAAAACTTGTCAAAATGTTCGGTTAATCTTTTCTGATATTCAGGTAGATAGGATTTTAGATGGGAGAGTGATAAAACTTGTCAAAATGTTATGTTAATCTTTTCTGATATTCAGGTGTCTTCACTGTATGCTCAAAACAAAAGCTGAAATTTGCATTTGTTGTCAATCATGCTGACTATTATTTTGGTAGCTTTCATATACATATTTCTTAGTATCTGATGTCTTTGCATTCTTAATTCTCAATTGGTGTGTAGAGGTGCAGTGTTCATTGTTTTGCATTTGTATTTGTATTTGGAGAGCATGAAGTTGGGAGAAAGTTTGTTCTTGCAGAAACATTAATTCCCATGATGTTTGGCAAATTGTAACAAACAGTTTTTCAGATTTTTGAAGTGGTCTGAGTCTTTAGTGGCATTGGTATCCTTTGATTCTCTGTTTTTGACATTTTCTGGCAGCGACATACTTCCAATGAGGGTTAATTCTACTAACATCAAATTTTCCTGACTTCAATATACTTCAAATGAGCATCACTTCTCCCCATATCATATTTTTCTGATGGTGGTTTACTTTGAACAAGAATTATGAGATCAGAAGCAGGGTGGCTTCCAGGTGTTTTTAGGGCTCCTTGTTTCTGTGTCTTATAGCTGCGAGTCAAATGTTGACTAGTGGCTCTAATCAAGTTCAATGAATGTAGAAAGCTTTGTCATTCCACCTTGAAGTTTGGGAAATATCCGACTTCGATAAAATCTGTGGCAAATGTGATATAAGTTGTTCCACAAGGTAAGCAACACTGGAGTTCTGCTACACTGTACTGAATACATAGACTGAAAATTTACAGTTTCTGTTAGTGATGCTATCCTGATGTATTGTCAATGTACGTATCTCCTTTCTGTTATTGATGCATGCTAATTCAATATTGGCACATGTTAATTTTTTTATTTTTATTTTCTATAGCAAATTGAAATAACATGATGCATTATGTTTTGTCAGGTTCTCATTTACTGCAGGTCATCTATAGTGCCAGACTACCCTTCACATTGGCCCGAAAGCCAGAGACTCTTTTGTTTGGATGTTCTGTATCTTCATGACAAACCAAGTCGAGACAACTGTCCACAGAAGGTCTATGATGCTCTTGTGGATGCCCTTGAACGTGTTAGTGAACATGAGGGATATATCTTTGAGAATGGTGCAGGCCTTACACGCGTGCTTTTTCAGCTTACGTGTATTTTGTTGTCTCATCCCCAACAGCGTTGTCCACAAGATGATATTAAAATTCCAAAGTCTTTAAAAAGCCACCTCCAAGTGATGCAATTCCAGGCAGTGCATCTTCACAAAAAGAAAGCGGTATTACCTCTTATAAATAGAATGATGTTAGGCGGCACCTGTACTTCCAGAACTTCAGTAACCCTTGTACAGTGCAAACTATTTTGCATGCTATTGACAGCTTGTATCATATTTATATATAATGTATTCCTCTTACACCAAAGGTAAATATATCGCGAGTCTGCATATTTTGTTAATTGTTATCCCCTCAAGGTACAGAAAATGTTCTCCTACGGCTCCATCAGATCTAGGAAGATTCTATTAAGTGATTAGAGCAAAATTTTGCGCATTGAAGAATGTGGTGGCATATATAACAATCACCTTTTTGCATGTTAGACAATTTGGTGGTATATATAGCAAGTATCTTGTATCCGTGATCATTCTCTATTGTATTGTTTCGGATCCTGATTGCTGAAAATTAAACTATCCCGTAGGTGGAAATTGAGGCTGAATCTGAATATATACTTATTACACTCTCAAAAGTGAGATCACTGATAGCTTTGTCTAAAGGTTTCTGGGGAATAAATTGCTTCATAACAAACAGATCTTCAATTAAGAATACACTTATTGAACCATTTACTAGCCTATTTTTGGAAATAATTTTGAGTTGCAATGTTCCTAATTTATTGCTGATAATGTATTTGTCTGTTAGATACTTCATGATTAAATTTGCAAAGCTGACTTGTACAATCATTTTAAATTTATACTATATATACCAGGTTTCCCTCGAGTTTTTGGAAAATTTATTGTCCTCGAAAGAAGTGACCATTTTGAAAGCCTCTAATCTGAAGACACATTTTGATTATATTGGGCACTGCTTTATTAGCAAGGACCTATACATGCTAAAATGTTGGGTAATAGCTATGTAGCAAGCAGTATGTTTGGAGAGCATCCATAAACAATCTAACACTGATATCAAGGTTGAAAACTTTATATCATGACCGTACAAATCTGTAGCAGTCTTAAATCACCATCTATGATTTCTCTGTCTGTTTTATGGATCAGCCAGACGAAAAGAAAATTTATATTAATGTGAAGATTAAAATAAACAAAATTGAGGACATCGGAGAATTCTGCTAAAGCCCTAAACGGAATATGATATATAGAGCATTTCAAAAGAGTCATTTACTGGTTTAGCATGCATGATCAAAATTCTGTAGTTTTGAACGTTTACTGACAATGCCTGATAGAAAACAGTTATGAATCTTGAGTGATAGAACATAGATAAAAGCCATGATTCTGAAAGAATATATCAGGCTTTGAATCATGGTAAAGTTAAACCAAATATTTAAGCATGCTGATAACTATTCATGCTGTTAGGAGAGGACTGGGCACAGATCTGCAAAATAGCCAAAATTTCATGCCAAAATTCTTTCTTGTGTTCTTGAATAATATCTGGTTTAAGTCCAGAATGTAAGATAGTGTGTCAAGTGTTCTCCACTTTGGTATCAGTTTTAGCAGCCATGGACCAAAATATGGGCTGAGTAAGTGCTGCCAGAAGGGGCTGTTGCATTGGCTGCAATGTACCCACTGATTTGAGCTAACTGATACAAAATAACTTTCTAGAACCTTTAGATTAACCATGGAGGCAAGTGTAAAAGTTACAAATTATTTTGCTGCATATTCTTTTGAAAGTTGCACCGAAAACAACACTAGGTGTTGATCCATATTGTCCCCATGTTTAAGAATAAACTATATGGGTAAACAATTTTTCAGGCCTTTTACATATATAACTCTAGCAGTGCCAGGTTGCCGAGGATAGGTTGCACTATGTAGCAAAGCTGGCCCTTAAATGACATTATGAGATACAGTCACCACATTAGCTGTGTACACTTTTACCACTTGTCCACATGGACTTCTTGACACTGCCTAATCAACACCTGGGGTTTGAATGGCATGAGCCATTAAAATTATGATTGCAAGATGGTTTCATTGGTGGGTGTCTTATAGACCGAGGCTGGTCATCATTGAAGCAGTGAAATTTCAATGGAACTGTATACCCTAACTGCCTTATTCCATCAAAATAGATGGTTTCAGTAAATTTGATGGTTAGCAATTTAAGAGCATCTCATGCTTTAGATGAGAACATTCAATGATTGCATTCTACAAGGCATAAGCTGGAGCAGACAATTTAGCACTGGAGATTGAAATATGTGCTTAGTTTTTAGTAAGCACAGTGCAGGAAGCTGAAGCCGATCAGAAACTCGTGTCTAATAAAAATAGAAAAGAAACATTCACAAAATATACAATCTATGGGACCTTAACAACCTTACGTCTAAAGACCTCTGCTGTTAGAATTTTGTCGTGCAATATAACCCAACAGGAATTTTTCATTCTCTGCTAGGCAATGCCTATTGTTTTGGTGGTTGATTTTGACAAACATGTGTGATCTTAACAATAAGCCAAAAACATATTGAGATAGCAAGAATTCAGAAACTTTTACCATACGCATACTCACTCTTTCGAACCCCAACGAAGCACATTAATGTGGAGTCAGAGGTAATTGTAGTGGTCTTAGCACTGGAGATTGAAATATGTGCTTAGTTTTTAGTAAGCACAGTGCAGGAAGCTGAAGCCGATCAGAAACTCGTGTCTAATAAAAATAGAAAAGAAACATTCACAAAATATACAATCTATGGGACCTTAACAACCTTTACGTCTAAAGACCTCTGCTGTTAGAATTTTGTCGTGCAATATAACCCAACAGGAATTTTTCATTCTCTGCTAGGCAATGCCTATTGTTTTGGTGGTTGATTTTGACAAACATGTGTGATCTTAACAATAAGCCAAAAACATATTGAGATAGCAAGAATTCAGAAACTTTTACCATACGCATACTCACTCTTTCGAACCCCAACGAAGCACATTAATGTGGAGTCAGAGGTAATTGTAGTGGTCTTAGTTTCTCTAAATCCTCGGGAGAATGAATGCAAACCTTTGATCTATATTTTAAAAGTAAAGGTGCTAAACTTCATAACGGAGAATATGATTTATTGCAAGTGTGTTCTATGATCTCAAACTAAAGCGCATCTCTATGTCTCAATAGAGTTTTTGAGGAAATGATCCATATCAATCCTCAATATGTGACCTAAAGCAAGCTTTTGGCCATCATTACTTACGAAAGCTGCTTGTTCCCAAATAGTATGATCTTGATATGGTAGTTTGTTACAAAAATGATCTTCTAGTGTAAAATTCAATCCATTTTATCTTCAATAGAAAGGGTCTATGATCCTTGGTTACCTTGTAGTCTACTAGTGGAGATGAGGCTTGACCAAAGATAGGTAGAGCAATTGTGTGTGTGAGTGTGTTGAATTTGAGAGTTTTGACTTGATGAACCATTCGAAAAGAGTCTAGGTCTCACATTTATAATGTTAAAAAAGTTAGGTCCATGATTGCTTTCAAAAGTATGCAGGGACTTTCCCATCACCCACATCATTAGGGGAAAGACGCCATTTGTTGAGAACCCTATGTTTAACGATGTCTTGACAAAATTATGGATTGGGAGGGATTCCAATTTTTTTGTCACGTCAATAATTTCGTCCTGATTATGAAAAAGTTTGGTTGCCACCTTGGTGTCACGTCACTCGCCACGTGGCATTCTCACAACGTAAGACCCTTAAAAGGTCAAAATTTCACAAAGAACCGGCAAATAAATTTTCTTGCGCGTAAAACTACATGCAACCACGTGGCGTGCGAACAAAATTCCTTCCAATCCAGATAGAAACACATTCAATTCACTTCACATCACCCCCTACCACTTGTACGCCAATATCACATTCGATGCTTTGCTATTAACTACTTGTGTTTACATGCATGACAAGGCATAGTAGGGGACGAGAAGATGAACATTCCTGATCCTCTCCACCTTGCAATGGAGAAAGCCCCGTGAAAACTAGTCGCCCGACCCTTTCCACCTTACAACGGAGCCAAAATCTGCGAAAACCAACCACGCTTAAAGGAATCTTATCTATCTTGCACTCTATTTTGAATCGCCAAGTGGGTCATGAGGTGAGCCCATTTCCATAGTTATTTGGATCTTTTCTCTGTGGGTTTCATGCAATGAGCGCATTGGCAAACAATACCAGGATTACAAACGTATATTCATTCTATATTGAGTTGTTTCATGCACTGCTCTTGTTTACCCTTTAATTCGACATGAACTCTGCTTTGATTCATGTTATTTTGACCATTTGTACACATTTGTACACATGGTCATTCATTTTATTTTGTTTATCCCCCCTCGCCACGAACTTTATTAATACAATGTGGTAAATGTCCAAAAATAAGGTTTTTTCATGCACACGTCTTACAATTTTAAAATACAAGTCTGTTATTGAATGCACAAAGTGTTATTATTGAAGATGCACTTACATTTTCGGATATACTTTTCAGATTCGATTCTTTGTATCGATCAATCGACAAACAGACCGACTTATGCTTTTTCATGCATGCATGCTTCACCATTGTTTTTCGATTTATTTCAATGTTTTCTTTTGTTTATCCCCCTCGCCACTAATTGTGCTAATACGCGGTAGTAAATATCCAAAAAAATGTTTTTTCGAGCATGTGTCTTACGCTTTCAAAATACTATGATGTTAATGAATATACAATGTCAAGTAGTGAATATACAAATGCTATTATTGAATATACACTTACATTTTCGGATGTACTTTTCAATTCAGATTACCTTATCAAATGACTAATGGGTTATGTTCTTACCTAATGTTTTTCTAGGCATGGACTTGGAATTATTGTTTTTAGTGTATATTCACTTATTTCAGTGCATTTTTTAATCCTCTGCTTGCCACTAACTTTGTTGATACGATGTACCAAATGTAAAAAGTATAGAGTTTTTTCACGCATGCATCTTACGATTTCAAAATACAATGTTATTGAATATATAGTGCTATTATTGAATATACAATGCTATTACTAAATGTACACTTATATTCGCGGATATACTTAAGAGGGTAGTTACCATAACAATTGACAAACAAGTTTTGTTTTGAACCAATGTTTTTTCAAGCATGCATGTTGAATTATTGATTTTCAAAGTGTAAATTCACTTATTTTAGTGCATTTTTAATCATCCCTTCACCACAGACTTTGCTAATAGTAAATGCCCCAAAAATAGGAGTTTTTCACGCATGCGTCTTACAATGTCATTACACCGGCTTTTTTCAATGCGTGTTCTTGTTTTTAGTATATATTGAATTGTTCCAAAGGTATGTTATGAAAATACAATGCTTTTATTGAATATACAATGGTGTTATTGAATATACAATGGTGCTATTGAATATACAATGCTATTTTTTAATATACACTTATATTAGCGGATATATTTTTGAGTTCAATTACCAAAACAACTAACAAACCTATGTTGCTCTAAATAATGTGTGGATATACATTACATGTGTGAAAATACTTTGTGTTGGTCATCATAACAATTGAAAAATATCTTAACATACATAATTGTTGTGTTGTTTTGAGGCGCTTAAAACGTAAATATAAATAAGTGTTGTATTTGTTTATACAGTTAATATTTGAATATCTACGATTAACTTTATATTGACTAGCTGAATATACAATGGAATTACTGAACATACATTGAATATCCGGTTGTAACTTTGTCATTTTCGCTACGCATTCAAAGTTTTAATGTGCACTAAAATTACTGAATATACATTGAATACATTAGAGTTAGTTTAGTGCATGTGCTTATTACACTCGCTATTATTGAATAACTATTTATATTTCTATGGAGCCCACATATTCGGAAGGTAAATGACATTTACCTTTTTAATATTCAAAGTATTCAAAGAATTTCGATGTCGAAAATAGATAGAATGTTAAATACGTGAAGAATGTTTGCATATGTAATGAATATGTAATGAATATGTGAATCGCTTACCTTAACATCCGAGGAATGTATTTTGAATCACTTACCTTAACATCTGAGGAATATCTGAATATAAATACGTGTTGTCTTTGTTTATGCAGTAACTGAATACAACTCACCTTGACATAAATTAGTTCATCTACTACTATGTGCTCATCAAATGTCGCCTATCCCCTAAGCACGTGAATGACTGAATATACATTGAATATACAGTTGTAATTATGCCATTGAAATGTATGTGTTCAAAGGAAAAATTTACACACATTTATTTAGTGTACATTCCATAGTTTCAGTGTATGTTGATAGTTTGTAGCTACACCTAAATGCATTCAAACTTTGCAACCATTTTTCTTCTGTCACTCTGCATTCTTCCTCTGTCATTTCTAACTATGCACCACTGCTCCATTCAAAGTTGCCATTAACTACTACCATCCATTTATAACACTTGTTGAGCCCTTCCAACTTGTAATGACACCATTGGGGAACAAAACCAACGTGTCTAAGAGGGTTTCATCATTGTTTCTTGTTCTATTTTGCTCTCTATTTCAAAATGCCAAGTGAGTCATGAGGTTGGCCCAATTTTAATTAGTTATTTGATTTATTCTTTACATTCTTCATGCACTGAGCACATTCGTAAAAAACAACGGGATTCCATCCGTATTTAGTAATTTCAGTTTGTTAATATGCAATGAAAAAAGTCTGAACATGTAAATAATGTCTGTCTATAGATTGAATATATGTAAAGAATGTCTATCTTTACATTGAGTATCAGTTAACATAAGGTGAACAAGGTTCTTATTTTAGTATTTGTTTGAATATACACTGGAATTACTTGAACATAGATTGAATATACGGGTGTAATTTTACATTTTTCAACTACAAATGTTGATATTGGTGTTGCTTGCAAATGTGCTCATTGCTCTTGGGTTCATTTTTTTGCAGATTCCCCGTTAGAAGAAGGGTTACGAAGGATTTCCCTATTGGGAGGATAGAAAAGAATGTCACACTTGTGTCTTTTGACACCATTAATCTACAAGAAATCTTAAGGATTCTTTCTACAGGTAAGACCATTTATGACCTTACTTAGACAATGAACTGTTTTCCTTTCTTTGTCATTATTCCGTAAAAAAATGTACAAATAAAAAAGAAACACCTATAAGAAGATAATTCATGTTTATACACATTACCCAAACTTTTGCTTTTATATTGATAAGATGAAATAAACTACAAATATTTATGTCTAATGATAGGATGGAAAAAACTAAAAATTGCTTGCATGTTTTCTCCAAAAACTAAATAAATAAGTTCATATCTTCTGCATGAAGGTTATAACTTCTTACATTCCAAAAAGGTTATATTTATGGATACCACTCACATAATAAGGTATCATAATTCAATTACGCATATTCCATGCATCTAAATTGTACCAAAGTTGAATTCTTCTTCATTTCTGTCAATGGTTTCACTTCTTATGTTGTTTTCTATTGTTCCATTCTCCATTTGGGGTGTCATTGACATGTTGGTTGAGCTTGGTGATGGAATTTGCGGATTGCTTGCATGACCTGATTACATTTGGCTAGAAGTATTGACATGCATGGGACTAGAAGTAAGAAATTGCATGTTTGTTGTACTTGTAGAAAATTGCATATTACCTACGTGAGCAAACTACATTTGTGTTGTCGGAAATTGCATTGTTGTTGTTGAAGGAAATTGCATTTGATTTGTAGAAGTAGATGTGTTGCTGACTTGGTAATTGGCCACATTTGAAAAATTCAGAGTGTAAATGTTGTAAAAATCCATCATAATTGGATGCTATGAAGGAATATGATTTTCCGTTGCTCAATCGTCTTTTCCTTTGCATTTTTTTCTATCCTCTCTTTCTCCCGTTGTAGCTTCTCATGTTCCTTTTTTCTCCTTTTCATGTTGTTTTATCTTGTCATGTTCCCTCCTTTACTTTTTAAGTTGCCTTTCGAGTTTGTTTGCTTCCCTTTTTTCTTGTGCAATGATTATGTTTTCCTTTCTTTCATTGAGCTACTTTTTCCTCCTCACTTTCAACTCCTCTAGTTCCTTCCTCCACGCTTCTTGTTCATCAATCATTTTCAAGTAGTCGGTCAATGTGAGAATTTATGACTACATGCTCAACCTTAGAGTCCCTCTGTTTGCATGTTCCGATCTCTCCTTAACCATTTCAATTGGAAGCTTAAAAAGTTCCGCAGTGACTGTCATCAACTTGGTTTCTGATGCTTCTTTGCATGGTTGTTTTGTTGTGTATTGTACAAATGTTTGTGAGCACCCCAAATCTGCAACATCCAACTAACTATCATTTTCGTTTTCCCATTCATTACATTCTACATAGTAGTGAACTATTCCACTTGACATGTTAGGAGGAGGGGATGACATGGAAAGTGAAATGTCCTCATTGGGAAGGTCGATTGGAATCCCCAAATTTGTAGCAACTTCTTTCAACCATTCAAGCTAGCAAGCTAGTGTTGACATACTTATCTCGTCATCGGTTATGATGGGTTCTCATGTTTGACTCTCGTGACTTGGTGTGTTATTTTCAAATTGAACACAAATTTTAACTTCATTGTCTTGCCAATCTGGCTTAAACATGTTCTCATGTCTTATTGATTTAACTCACACCTATGCATTTGGTTGCTAAATTTTATCAACTTGTTGGCTTGCTTCATCCTTTGTTTATTGGATTTGATCAACTTGTTGTTGGATTGCTTCTCCATTATCTCTAATAAATTGTTCAATTTCATCTCTGTTATAACCATTTCCATAATGCTTTCCACAGTTGTTTCCTCCTCTTTTAGCTCAACATTGAATTCATCATTGAGGTGTATGTCATTGACCAATGTATCTCTTTTAGAGGCCATATTCCAATCTTCCTAAAACTAGATTTTATATTTGATGGAGTTAATGCTCTCTTAAAATCCTTACTTGCTAAGAGATACCAATTCATATCTTCTCACATCTAATTTGTGATGCTTGACCATCCATTTGAATCTATCATCCTTGAAGTAGGTTTTAAATGGAAAAAACACGTTAACATCTAAAGACCGTAGCCTATAGTGGTGTGTGTAGGCAACATGATTATATCTATACCTAGTGTTATTGCCTATTAGATTGTCATGTACGCCATGTGGTTTCCATGGCAATCAAATATGAGTAGATGCCTATTCAATGGTGAAACACCACCCAAAACTGATCTAACAAAGTGGTGCAACCAATTTAGAAATAATTTCTTTGTCATCCATGCGTGTGGTTGGGCTACCATACATGCACATGCTCACAATTAGAAATTTAGTTAGTTAATTTACGTTGTGCTTTAAATAGGTAGAAGCATGATATACTCTTCCTGCTACATTAACACAACAAAGTATTGTGATCCACTCTCTACTCTTTGGGAATATGTGGGGTACACTTCTACTGTTTGCCTTTGCAGTCACCCTCATCCCACAATTCCTACCAACTTTCACACCAGTTTCATCACAGTTCCATATCCTTTGTGGTCCATATTGCTCAATTTTATAAATTTGATCCAAGTTTTCATAAAATGCAAAAACTATGCCAGGCCTGAGCATGAATGTCCTGTCATGATCAAGGACTTATGCGGTCCTTAAAGACAAATCTATGTGTCACTTTCTAAACCATGCCCACAAAGATCTGTCAGGCATACCATCAGTGAATGGAGTAGTCCTTCTCTCACATATGTGTTCCACGTGAGATTTTAATGAGTTTATTTGCATACTATGCCCATATCGGTGGCATGTTTACAATATTACACAAATTCGGACTCTTCTTAATATGTTAAAATGGTTGGGGACCTTTACATTTCGTAGTTTTGATACCATTCAACTAGTTTGATAATGAAAATATTGAGGCACCCCACTTTTCTACAACAACCCAAATGGGATACTCATTCTCTTCAACACCTCTTATTGGTCTAGCAATGTCTTTAGTTGTCCACTCATTTCGATGCAAACTTTTTTAGATATTGCCGTGCACTTTCTAAACATGATCAATTACCTCCATTTTTGGTGTTTGTTTTAGCTCTATTTTGTGATTTGGACAGGTTTGAAATTGTAATTTTTGACCGACTTTAGCTAACTCTTCCTCCGAGTCAAGTATATAATCAAGTTTTACACCCCCTTTTTTAGGGCCCATTTGTTACATCCTCCTTCTCGCTCTCCTCTTGACTACCATGTTGTCATGCAATTATTTTGACAAAGTAAAGTCAACACAAGTCAATATAGTTCGTGGCCGAATGGAAGATTAAACAAGAACATGCACTGAAACAACTCATTATAGAATGAATATACATTTGTAATCCTCATATTTCTTCAGAATGCGCTCATTGTATGAAACCTACATGAAAAAGATCCAAACAACTATGGAAACGAGCTATCCAAATTGTCAATGTTAAGAATTAGAGCATAATCTCGATACTATATGATTGGTATTTAATTTGGGGAGGATATATTTCCATTTTGACCAGGAACATATTGTTTTGAGATGTTGGTTTCTAGGGCTAAATATTGATAAAACTAAATATTGATAAGACTCTATGTTTAAAGCTAGGGACCTCATGCCCCACTTGGTGATTCAAAGCATATGTGGATAGCTTTAATAGGTCCTTGGTTCCATTATAGGGTTGAAAGGCTCGGGAATGTTCATCTTCTCATCCCTTAGTGCGCACTTCCAAATGCAAACACAAGTAGTTAATGACAACATTGAATGTGGTATTGGCGTGCAATGCATAATGACGATGGAGGTTAGCATAGTGGTAGGGGGTGATGTGAAGTTAATTGAATACATTTTTTTGGATTGGAGGAAATTTTGTCCGTGTGCCACATGGTTGTATGTAACTTTTGGCACAAGAAGAAGATTTATTTTTGGTTCATTGTCAAATTTTTACCTTTTTAAGGGGTATTTTCTTTGGGGTATTCAATGTTCACATTGCCACAAACTCATACTTTGCATTCACATATTGCATATACACTGAAATTATTGAATATACACTTTGAATGTTAGCGGTAAATACATTACATTAATAGAGTTTGTGGCAATTTGAACATTGAATACACATACACTCAAAAATACTCGAATATATATTGGCTATACACTTGTAATTTTTTCATTTAATGCATTGTTTGAAATTACAAAATTACTTGCCATATATTCAATATATATTCATTAATTCCTATATATATACCGACAAGAAATATAATACTAACTTGCAATCATGGTATTACTTGCATATGTAGTCATTGCAAAACCTTAGAGATTTATTTAAAAATAAAATCATAGCTCACCTCACAAATGACTTGGCGATTCAAAACAAAAACAATATATTGAAAGGTGTATATTGAACATGCACAAAAATAACTCAATGTGGACTGGAAATACTAGAGCTCGTGGCGATTTGAAGGTTAAATAAGAACATGCACAAAAATAACTCAATGTAGACTAAATATATGTTTGTAATCTTGATATTGCTTGCAAATGTGCTCATATACACAAGAACATAAGTATATCATTATTTTCGAGTGTATATTCATTATTTCAAGGCATTTATAAATTTTGAAATTCGAATAGGTGTATATTCAATCTATATTCAATCATTTAAGTGTTTATGGTAGAGATAACATTTGGTGAGCATGGAGCAGCTTTTGAACTAATTCATGTTAGGTTGGGGTATATTCAATTTATGTATTTAGTTATTGTATTGAGGGCATATTCATATTTTAACAACCTGAAAAAATCACAACACTTCGCATAGTCAAATATTCTTTAATCATATGTTGATTGAGACTCAATGTATTCTCACATATTCAATGAGTATCCAAATGTTATCCGAGAACAACACATGTTTGTGAGTTGATATGGTAATTGAACCAAAAGTATATCCGAAAATGTAAGTATATATTCAATAATTACAATGTATATTCTATAATAACAATGTATTGTGAAACTGTAAGACACATGCGTGAAAACCCTATTTTAAAGACATTTATTACATCGTATTTGCAGAGTTCATGGCGAATGCGGGACTAAAAATATGCACTTTGAAATAAGTGAATATACGCTGAAAAGCATTATTCCAACATGCATGCTTGAAAGAACATGAGTTCAACGTGCATGGTTGAAAAACATTAGTTTAGAAGAGAACATGTTTGTTAGTTGTTATGGTAATTGAACTCAAAAGTATATTCACTAATATAAGTGGTTGTTTAAGAATAACACCCACACTTTCATAACATCTAATGAAACAACACAATAAAAACTGAATATAAGAACATGAACTAAACTAACTCTAATATATTTAATGTATATTCAAAGCACATTAAAAGTTTGAATGCGTAGTAGAAAATGAAAAAGTTGTAGTCGTATATTCAATGTATGTTCAATAATTCCAGTGTATATTTAGCTAGTCAATATAAAGTTAATCGTGGATATTCAACTATTAATTGCATAAACAAAGACAACACTTATTTATATTCAAATATTCCTTAGTTGTTAAGGTAAGTGATTCACATATTCATTGCATATGCAGACATTCTTCACGTATTTAACATTATGTCTATTTTATGACATTATTCACATATTTAGACATTCTTTGAATATTTTGAATATTAAAAAGGTAACTATCATTTACCTCATGTATATGTGGGCTCCCGCAAATATGAATTTAATCTTTGTCCACTCTATTTTCTCGTTAGTTAAGTGCTTTGTCAATTGTTGAAACAAATGGCTTGATAACCTTATTCATCTAATACATAATACTACATCCCATTTGAATTCAAATTATGAGATTTTGGAGGGATTATTCAAATTTTGGAGGGATAGTTATTACTTTCCATTGATTGTACATTATTTGGAAAAAAGTTGAGTCTAATACAAATTTGTTGTAGGTGTTGCATTTAATGAGGTGAAGGTGGCAAACGAAAGGGCAGTTACGACAAAAAAAGATGGAGAACTTTGTTTGTTTTAAAATTAAAATTGATTTTAATTTCACCTAGACAACTTGAGAGGGTGTGCATTTATGTGCATAAATGTGGACTTATGGTACTTGAATAGATGTGAAATATTTTAAACGTTACATGAACTCGGTGCACTTGTGATTATGTACATTTTTGTACTTATGATATTGATGTTGACATTTTAATGTTGTAAGATGACTTTTAAATTGAAGCCTCTATTAATTATAGGTTCATGTTCCCAATGTGTCACATCAACCATGTTTTGAATGAAAGAATGTATTAATTGTGCAAGTTTTATTATTTTTTAAGATATCAAATTTGTGCAAATATGCACATTTATTGGGTCCCCTCAACTATATTAATGCAAGAAGATTTTTCCACTTAATGGACCCCACCCTCACAAAAAGGTGCTCATATATTGGTGCATGTTCACCAACCGATGCATTTCCCCTAGTGCTTGATTAAAAATTCTTATAGTAACTTTGAGCTTCCTCAATCAAAGTAGTCAATGTCTCATGTAGAGTCCAAAAAGAGGCCTCCACTAATTTAAAAACCAAGAAAATTAAGGATTTTAATGAAAACTTTACACCCCATTACTTACCATCCACCTAACTCGAAAATGTAATCATGAGCTAACTCAAGAGTGAGAACATTAGGATTCTCAAATTAACATCCTCTTTGGATTTTAAACTTCAAGTTAATTTGCATTTTTGAGAAGTGAAAATTGGATGTGCACATGCATGCACAAATGTACAGGAAAATACAAGAGCTTATAAACATGAGGCTAAGATGCCATGATAGACATAATCTGAAATCAAATGGTTAAGAATATATAGCTTAAAGGAGCAAGGGAAAACAAGAACCTACACGAGCCTTCAAGCAAAAGGTTTTGATACCAATGTAGAGACATTACAAAAATAAAATGGACTTGAGATTTATCTCAAAAGCACACACAAAATGTAGTTGTGTATAAGAAGGAAACAATTAAGCAAGACTCGACATATGATAATAAAACAATGTCCTTATAAATAGGTAAGATGTACATATATTCTCAAAGTTATCAACTTATATCTAATATTCATTAAGATAATCATAGGTTAATCTTGTGAGACCTAATAAAAATATGGCCACCATGAATTGCACAATATATTGCAAATAATCACTAACCCTAAATAAAATAAAGAGGTAATCTTCCAAACCTACTTATATATGTTGAGCCCCTAAATTCTTATATCATCTATTGGCTAAGTCCCACATTGGGAAACTATTATTATTCTTTATTCTTTCTTAATTCTTTGAAGCGCATACATTTGGTGGAAGAATGATACAACATTTGTGTGCAAATTTTAGAACGAACAAAGGAAAATCCACACCCCATTATAGAGCATGAAGAAAAATTTAGATGTGCATGTACATAATGGAAAAAGGAGACACATGCAGTAGTTGGATCCATAGGAAGTTGCATATGTAGGAAAGTTCGGCCCACCAAAGGAACAATTGAGCTAAAAATAGAAAAACAACTCGTAGTTTTGAAAGCATGCATGCCAAGAAAAGAAAAATGACTCGCAAAGTAGCGGTTGATGACAATCGAGTGATAAAAATATCATTTTTAAAAATAGTAAGAAACACATACATACCAAAGAAGCGGTCATCAAAACGGTGGAACTTTAAGACGACAAAAAAATGACTACAATGAAAGGTGTTAAGTTGTAAAATAAGCGACATGTGGCATATCCACTCGCATCAATGTAATTGTTAATTGTTAACAATAAAACCCAACGACCAATAATAACTCTTGTTCAAATTAGTGAAGGGAAAGTCCCCACTAGTATAAATACCACCTTGAGGGTTTATTAAAAGACAAATTCAAGGAGATAAGGCTCAAAGATAGATACATATAAATATAGAGAAGAGAGACAATGAAAAAAAGGATTATTATACTGATGAGTGCTAAGTTATGAATGCAATGAAGGATTTACATGGAGTTATAACGTTCTTATGGGTAGAGCCTTTTGATTCATGAATGTATTTATGCATTTTTCCTTAGTAATACAATTTATGTGCATGAATTATTTTCCATCTTAGCTAAACATGACGGGAGCGCAAATTCTCTCACGCTTTGAGTGAGTGAACTAGGATATTTCTTAGCATGACTAGACTAGTGCGGGTGGTGAATCATAATTGAAATATGCCGGTATTAAAGATTCGTGCATGCATGGATAAGAGATATATGGTAAACTAGATGCCCAAAATTTTAGTTCATTTTCGAGACCCATCATCATTCAAATGAAGATGAGAAATTTGGGAAAAGATGAATTAATTGATTAAGGTGAATATTGATCATTGGTTAGATTGTGTGGAGGAAGATTTTGTGTGAAAGGATTGAAGCTACAAAATTTGTTCTCCAAAGATGTCGGTGGAGAATAATACATACAATGTTCCCTATGAAACTTTATTCAATGAATTTCCAGGAGTTTACATGCTTGGTTAATTGCATACTCTTGTTGGACAAGATTTCCTCTTTCCTACTCAAATTAGTGAACTAGTACTAAAGAAAATAAAGCAACTCGAATATGAAGGGTTTATGGACCTTGAGATGGGATGACGATATGGATGGGTGAAAATGATGAATCCTTCTCCACGGTGAGCTAAGTGACCTACAAATCAAGATAACTCAACATAAAAAAGATTAGATTAGTAGATAAATTGATAGCATCGCTTGATAAAGTCACCCGAGAAGCAAGAACTTCCTAGGATGGATGTCAACCCTCATTTTGATAAAGATAGATAAAAGTAGATATTGATAAATTTGATGTAGCTAAGATCTAGATAATATGCAGTAAATATGAGATAAACAAAATACTGAAATGTAGAAATGTAAGAAAAGTACAAATTTGATTGAAATAGATGTAAAGTAAACCAAAATTGCACGGGTCGACGATGAACCGAGGCTGCAGAGGGCCAGTCGGCGAAAACTAAGGTAGATGGACTGAAACAATAATGAAGAATGCAGATCCGAAAGAACTGATGATAAATCTGGGTAGGTGCAACACTAGAAGGATGAACATAAACCTGCAAAGGAGGTCTCAAATAAGAGGAAATAGAAAGGATGCAAGAAATTTAGAGATAAAAGCGTAGATACGGAAAGAAGGATCGGGTTAACGAAAATTGGGATGGATCAAAGAACGACTGGGGCTAGAAAAATGGATCTAGGATGATAAAGAGACAAGATGGATGGATATGAGATTGGGTGAATACAACAACAAAAAGTAGATGGCTATGGATCGGAATACGAGGAAACTCGATGCAACAAAGGTCGGGTCGACAACGACTGCATAATATTAATGATGACTGGGCGAGATCTAGGCTTGGACGAAAAGAGGTGGGTTGAAACGAAGACCCGGAGACAGAGGAAAATGACAAAGAAGACTAAGACCGAGTCCTTGATGACAACCGAAAGTGCACAAGATGTTAGAGATTGATATGGATGATAAATAATAATGATGAAGCAATGCATGCAAAAGATGAAGGAAATCTCCCTAAAACTCCAAAATGGAAGCACAAGATCTCCAAGAGGATTCTAAGATGGCTGTAAGCAATTGTAAAGGCACTCAAGGATGAAGGCAAGATCACAAGAAAGTGAGAGTCTCCAAAATTGCATCCTTGAACAAGGAGGGGTGAATGGGGCTTTATAGGGTCGATTTACGACTTGGGTTAATCACCGACAATTGCGGAGAGATGTCCATTTGGGTGGTGGAATGATGTCCAAATCGAGGCAAAGAGGCCCAAATGAAGCGGGATTAGGGTTTAGATGGATAGGGACGAGCTAGGGTTGCATAGGGAAGAGAAATGAGTAGGTGGATGGTTGAAATGAGTAAATAAAGGAAAGGGGTGAATAAAAATATTAAATGGGGTGGTTGAGAACATAAAAATGATAAAATGGAAGAATCTAGAGATAGGAAATGAATTAATGAAGGATTGGAGTTAAATAATGATGATTAAGAAAATGATCTACGGAGAATAAAATAATGAGATGAGGATTAAAGTTAATTAAGGATAATTAACGTAATGGAATGGTTAAAGGTGGGAAAGAAGGAATATGAAATTCGAATGGATGGTCATGAAGAAAAGAGAGAGAATGCGGGGTGAAGGGTGGTGATACCAAATTTTGGTGTCTACAACTACATGAATACAAGTCTCAACTTGGGAAGAAATATACTTGGACACCAAAGTGCACAAGGAGAATTTCTTGACATGATGTAACTTGGATGTGAAAAGTTGATTATTGGTGGAGAAATTTGTAATGTTATGTGTTAGAATATGTAGTGTCTACATTATGTAGTGCCCACTCCTCTTCAACACTATTTCATCTTGATATTGATAATATTGGATGATGTTCAGACATTTTGATTTTGATACATTGATCAATAGATGATAGATTATACTTGATATTTGGACTATTGACATTATGATGTTACATTTTATTATGATGCACTAGATAGTGATGTTAGACAATTTGATATATGTTGATTTTCATGATATGGATTTCATACTGACATGTTATGTTTTGGGATGTTTTGAGTAGAATTGTAATCTCATGGATGTTAGGGTTATATTTTGATATATTGATGGATAATAGAATTGCTAATGTCAAATGATGATTATTGATTTTATATGTATATTGTCTCAATGTTGTTAATATGATCGAAAGGCCAGAGAGGTATTTTGTTGTGTGCAAGACTTTTATCACATACATCAAAGGGGATAGGGGACCAACCACGGAAGGATGTTGGGTGTTGAGCAATGAGGCCAAATTTGACAACTTGTGTAATGTTGTTTAGTGTGGTGTTTTTCATGTCTAGTTTGGAGGTCTCCCATGGGGGGTGACTTCACATATGTGGCCATGGGGTGAATTGTGTCCCTTTCTTTAATTTTTGTATGTGCTTATTTATGTTTTGTGTATTTTAAAATTTTGAAATTTTGTCACCTTATTAGCATGTTGTAAATGTGTGTTAATTAAGCTTAACCCTTCTTATTTTTAGTTAACCAAATTAGGGATGTGACAAATAGTTATGATGAGATTTGGTGGTCCTTGTTGTAAGTAAAATTTATGTTGATTTGTAAGTATTTTACTCCACCCCAACTTCAAAATTCGAATTTTGACTTGGGGGCATTTTTGGAGGCTTGTGGGACAAGAAAGGCTTGTCCCATGCCTCTTAAATTTACCCAACAACCCTACCTATGGGTTGGGAAGCTTATTTTTGAATTTTTTTGTCCATTTTTGAGTGTTAAAGAAGGAAAATTATTGCACTTTCTTTCTACCCCAATTTATTATGTCCCTTGAAAGCATGGTGTGCAAATTTTGAGCCATGTGGGTTGTCATAGTCCTTGCATGTGCATTGATTTTTCTTGGTCTTGGTGTGTTGACTTGAGTGTGGGGATGGAAGAATGATGAAGTGGCATCCTACATGGAGCCACCTCATCATCCTCACATTCCATTTCTATTTATTGGTGATTTTTGGTTGGAATGGGGGTTACTTGTTCTTTTCTCTTCTTGTGCACTTTTGGAATTGGAGCTTGTTGGAGTGCTTTGGAAATTGCTTGGCTTGGAATTGAAGAGACTTGTGGAATTTTTCTTGGAACTTGATGGAGAGGTAGGCTCTCCACCATTGTTATTATGTTATTTTTCTTGTTTGTATGCAATGTTGTGCTTGTTAAAATTGTTGTTGTCTTGTGAAAATGGTTTGTGTGTTGGTTGGGTAGTAGGCCTTTAAGTTGGGTGTGGGAGAAGGGATCATGGAACCATTGGGGAGGGAAAAGGGAGTTTTGTGAGGCATGCATTTGGTGGGAGTGTGAATGGGAGTCTTACCTATGGGGAGTGAAAAGGAATTCATGGTTTTGTTGCATGCTTGCAAGGGAGAGATAAGGATTTTGTGTGATATTTTGTGCACTTGGAGGCTTAGGGTAAGACTCCCACTTCACTTGGGAGGCATAAGGATGTGATTTCCCATAGTCCTGCTTCTATTTGGTTTGATCCTCAAACCTTTGTATTGTTGTGTATGTGTAAACTTGTTGATATGTGATCTTGGTTGAGTTGAAAGTCTTGTATGTGTGTTGTTGTGAAGCCACTTTGTTAAAAGTTGTTATTGTTTCTCAATGCCCCTAATGGTTCTTTGTCAGGCTCGGGAAATTAAGAGGGATGAATTCTCCTCTTAATGGATTTAAGGTTGGGCGGAGAGCATTGCCTACTCCCCCTTCCTTGTTTTGTGATCCCATTGTGAAGTTGAAGAAAGCAAGTTTTGGAGCTACCATTGTGGAGAGACATGCATATTGAAGACTTGAAGTTTGGCTTGTTGATAGCCTTGTTGAAATTTGTTCATTTTCCCTTTATTTCCACTTGAGTGGATGTTTGTATTTTGTAAGTTGTAAATTTGTGAGAAAGTTGTTGTTACACTTGGAAATACATTGGTCTTGTAAACTCCCTTTAAGAGTGCTTGTATAAGAGACTTAAAATTTCAAATGTGTTAGTTTTGTTAAAAGAAATTATCAAGTTTTACCTTGTCTTGGTGAAAGGAAGATTTGAATATAGTTGAAATGGATATGCATTCTTTTAATTCAAGTAGTTTCATTATTTTTCAAATGTGATATACTTTCATTTCTAAAAGTATTGTAAAGCTTGATAGGCTTCATTTTAAAAGAAATAAGTATCTTGTTGGCTTGTATTGCCTTGTGAAATGGAATGGTTATTTTTGTTTCCTTTAAATAAAGTGAGTTGAAGGACCTAAACTAGAAATGTATTACTAAGCTAGTTAAAGGAAAGTAGTTATTAAAATTGTTAGAACGAGCAACACTCTCCTTTTGCTAAAATGTATAGAGTTGTATAATTAAACAAATTCCTCCTCCCAAGCCTATCCTTAGATGAAGTAGTCAAAGAAAAATGATCCATGTAGATTTATAAGAGAATAAGATCACGTATACTTTCCTACTTCAATTATAACAATAACATTTTTACAATCTTCCTATAAATACTAAACTAATGGAAATTCCTTTGACAAAAAAAAATAGAACTTAAGCAATTTGATTTCCTAAACCTTATCATTATATTAACATCATTCTTCTTTCATTTTTTTATTGAAATTCAAATATATATATATATATATATATATATATATATATATATATATATATATATATATATATTATTGTTAATAAATGTTAATATTACTATTAGTAAACTTTGAGTTAAATTAATTATTAACAAAAGATGTAATAAATCAAAATTTATTAAAGAAAATAAAGAAATAGTGTTTTTTTGAAAAGAAGCTTAGTAGTGAGGCATGGCGCTTTGTATTTTTTTTTAAAAAGGGGAAGGGGGCGAGGTTAGTGACCCCACCCCCCACCCCATTGTAATATGGGATGGGGGTGTGGTCACCGAACCTCCCCCCCATACTTTGTAAACTTAAAGACTTTTCCTTCCCCGCATTTTGCCGGTCATGAGACTTCTAAACAAACGTGACCCTACTTTGGGTAAACACATTTTTTTGTTTACACACACACACATATGTATGTATATATGTATATATATGTGTGTGTGTGTGTATTTGTATGTATATATGTGTGTATATACACACATATATACATACACATACACACACACATGTGTGTGTGTGTGTATGTATATATGTGTATATATATACACACATATACACACACACACATATACATATATACATACATGTGTGTGTGTGTGTGTGTGTATTATATATATATGTATGTATGTATGTATGTATGTATGTATGTAAACAAAAAACGTGTTTACCCAAAGTAGGGTCACGGTTGTTTAGAAGTCTGCAGATTGGCAAAACGCAGGGAAGGAAAAGTCTTTAAGTTTACAAAGGAGCTTCGGTGACCACATCCCCCATCCCATATTACAATGGGGTATATACACACACACACACACACACACACACATATATGGGGTATGTATATATGTGTGCATATACACACACATATATACATACACATACACACACACACACATATATACATATATACATACATACATACACACACACACACACACACACACACACACACACACACACACACATATAAATGAAATTTTGGGTTATTTTCTTATTATCTAAAAAATGTATAAATATACATATATGTATATATACTCTTACAAGTGTATATATATGTATTTATATATATTTAAAGATGTATATACACATTTTTAAAATCTATCTAGGAGGGTATATTCATTTAAAAACCAAATTTATTATTTGGGTAAAATACCCAAATGCCCAAGAAGGCCAATATATTTTAATGAGTTTTCAATAAACAAAAAAAAAAAAAAAGAAATTATAGATCTCTTGGGCAAATGAAACATACCCAAATGGGTATTCTATTAAATCAACCTTACTACAATAAAATGAATTTTATTATTCTCAAACCCTTGAATAGGGTGAATTTAGAAGGACAAGCAAGAAATAAAATAAATAAACAAGGTTGGGGGATGTGTGTATCCATCCTAAGCTTTCTCCTCCTCTCCCATGGCTTCCTCCTCTTCCATTTTCCCTTTAACTTGCAAAACCAAGAGTGAATGAAATGAGCAAAAGAAATGAATAAAAGCATTCCTTAGAGATTTTAGGGTTGATTTGAAATTTCTTCATCCAATGGCCTAGATTGGATTCATCCAATGGCCCAAATTGTCTCCTACAAAAATTAGGTGGGGTTGGTGAGATGATCATTTGATCACATGGGTCTTGTTTTGAATGGGGCCACTGTGTGGGTTGAAAGTAATTTAAAATTTAGCTTTTCCTTTTGAATTATTTCCTTTGTTACTTCAAAATTAATTAGGCCATGACCTAGGGAAATTAATTAAACCCTCTTCCTTAATAGTTTAGACCTCTTTTATATTGGATTTTTTTAATAGCCTTGTATAAATGAAAGGGTTATTTTAGACTTGGACCTTAATTTTTAATTATTGCATGACTTTGGAAACCACTTTATTAAATTAATTTAGTATTATATGAATGAAATATTTTAAATATGACTATAGATTACTTAATATTATTATTTAAGTAATTTTGTGACGATCGTTTGAAACCAAAGGTTTATCTTATCGTCGCTTTCATTTTCTTTAACAAAAATAATAATTATTCCATAATTTTTCTATTATAACCTTTGTTGGTTTTGGGGCTTTATGCGTAAATTTTGTGGGCGTTACACATTCTCCTACGTAGATTAGGTAGGATTCAATTTCTTAAGGGAGCCACATGGGTCGTATCTAAGGCAATTATCTTTAGATATTAAGAAGCCAATGGTGGATACGAGGATTGAAACTTTTCACATGGCTAACTAAATCTTTGCATACGCATGAGTGACACCTTGAGTCGTAAAGGAAGCATGAATTAATTTTATCATGGATCTATCAAGTGAGTGACAATTGAGAAGGAAATGCTACCAAGAATCTCAATGCAAGGTGTTAGCAAAGAAAGGAAAAATTTCGGAAGATGAATCAACCTTTGAACTGCCAAGGAAAACCAAAGTGAGTGGTTATGAAAGAAGGAAGAAGGGGAATGTCAAATACGCTAAAGAATATATGAATAGTGCACTCAAACAATAAAGGTTTTTGATGATGAAGATGCATTGTATAACGTGGATGTTTCCTTTCCCAACCTATTACGACTACTCGTGTAACCAGTCTACATATATTGAGAATCAAAGTACTAATAGAGATTGATAGTGAGGACAAAATGTGGAAATAAAAACCTAGAGACGTGTTAGATAAAATATTTCCCTTGGTGCTCTAATAGATTCCCAAAAACCAAAAAATTATAGTTTACGTACATTCTTGAGACACATGTTTGGAAAGATGATGTTAGGACAAAAAAATCAAGAAGTTCTAAGACATGAAGTGGAGAAACTACAGGTACTATACTAGTTCAACAAGTGGTAAACAAATAAACAAGTGGGCTAGCCGTGTGCACCTCCCGTACTAACATTACGCTAATCGGAAGAAGTGGAGGAAGTAGCTCTTATGGAACACCACAAGATGGATTAGGATCACAAATGTTCTAAAGAACCACGCAACAAGTCCCAACACCAAAAATTTTCTATGAAATGTTGTTGTGCCTTTTGACTCATCAGTAGCGTTGAGAATTCTGTAGAAACATGTGCATAAGTATGAGCTAATATGATGTGCAAAGGAATTACTTCCCTAGATTGAAAAACAATCCAATTTGCCACAAGTTTTCTAGATCGAACCCACACTAGTATATGAAACATGATCCATAACAGCATAATCATAAATTCTAACCGCCCGAAAGAGGCATTTCGAAGGAATTTGACATCCCCAAGTTTGAGTAGTAGAGTACCTCGACATTCAAAGAGATCAAACAAGAGATTATTGAAAGTGTGCATGTATATGATGCACGGTCAAAACACTTGATCTCAAATATGTCATATGAGATCCATACGAAATAACATGCACAATGGTTTATTGTGAGATCCATACAACCTAACATGCATAATGCTTTATTGGGGGATTACTTTTTCCATTCCAAGGCACCTTGTCACATAAAACATTCACAAACCCTCAAGAGGCATTAGAAGAAACATTGCACGATGAAGCAAAGGTAGTGCAAATACTGGAATTAGCTTGTTTATAGAAGCACAAATTCTATGGTGACTCAACAAGAAAATTTAACTGCAAATAAATTTAGGGAAACACACATTGGAATTTAGTGCACAGATTGTCAAGTAGAAGGCCATACAAGGAAAAATTTTCCTCCGTTGAAGCAACCTCCGACAGTGACCAAGAAAGTATGCCATTTTTTTACAAAGTTTGACAATCACCCCTTCAATCGGATAGAAGAATCATTGTTATGATTTCCTAGTCCTACGAATACATACAAACTCATGTCGAAAAACATAACATTTATATCATATGAGTACACTAAAGTTTTATGTAACATTTTTTGTTACCATTGTTGTTGTTGTTTTCTAAACATAATAATTATGAATTTATCTATGCAAAATGTTGTTTGATTAAATCTCTAAGATTTCACATAAAATAGTTTAACCCATAAAACTATTAACATCTCGCTTAATTTTATTTAAACATGTATAATGTCTCAATTAAATTAAATATAATTTCATCCATTTACTCTATCAGAATCGATATCTCATAAATTCTATTTCATATTTTCAATCAATATTCATATTAAATTGTTTACATATAAAAATATTATTAATTCAAAAAAATCACATATGTATAATAGTTTTCTCATTATTTTCATTCATAAGATCTTTACATAACTAATACAGAATAATTCACTTATTTTAATTACAAGTATTACATTTCTAGACTTAATTCGTAATAACATAGATATCTGTTCATATATACAATCATAAAATAAATCCATCATTGTGACACCAATGTAAGAGATCCGTCTTGATGCAAATTATGCAATGAGAGGAAGAGTATTATTGAGGTACATTTCCTCCAACCACAAGCCTCACAGATCCCCTCACACCTCTCCTTCATGAAAGTGGCCCTACCCTTCGTGAGAAGGAAGATGCAACAATCAACAAGGAGAGAGAGAGAGAGAGAAAAGAGAGAGAGAGAGAGAGAGAGAGAGAGAGAGAGAGAGAGAGAGAGAGAGAGAGAGAGAGAGAGAGAGTCCCATGTGTGTAATAGCCATCCAAACATATGGAAGACTTGAGACATGGTAGGAATAAAATACATCCTATAATCATAAAGTAATGATATAGCTTTTGGCCAAAAGACTTAAGATAACCTAGGAATTTGTAATGCCCCGCCTCGGGACACGGAATACACACCAGAAGTTACTAAAAATTTGGGATTTTTTTTTAATAAATGTGATCTATAATTACTAAGGCTCTACTTAACCCCTTCCATTAATGTTTAATTTATAATACTTATTCATTTCTCCGAAAATGCCTAAAACCCTAGTCCAACACAATCAGATTATTTAATTCTACTGAGAATAAATTAAAAAGCACAAGGTTTGCTAAAACTTTACAACCCCTTTAAAACTTAGTTAGTCTCCCTTCTTTTATTTATTTTTCAATCCCACCTAAAGGCACATGACCTTAAGTGTGTAGGGATAAACAAGAGCCCTAAGATTTAATCCATCTTGGCCCTTGATTTTGAAACAAGCCCTAAAGGATGCCCTAACTTCTTTATTCCCTTTCTTTTTCTTTTTCTTTTTTCATTATTATCTCTCATTTTGTTTTACTCTACTATTTGCAGGTTGGAGGATGAACTATGGGGTTTGATTGAGTTTTACAAAGTATTGTTGAAGATCCACACAACAACAATAAACCCCCTTTTTTAAAACTATATTGAATTTGTTTAGAAACTTCATACCAAAACCAGAATGTTTTCCTATTATCAATTATTATTATTATTTTTTGGTCAAATGCACATATTTATTTATTTATTTATTTTTTTATTGTTGGAAGGGAATGGAAATGGCAGATTGGAAGGAGGGGGTCAGGCATGCATGTGCATGGTGGAGGGAGGCGCCGTGGTGGGGCTGGCACAAGCAGGCGCTGGGAGGAGGAGGAGCCGGCCGTGAGGGGCGAAAATGCCCAAAGGGGCAACGTAGGGTTAGATGGAGTAGACAACGCCCGGGGAGTGGTGCAGGGTTGGGGAAGCGCGGAGGGCGCGGGGGGGGCCGTGCCCGGACAACGAGCAAAGACAGGGGGGGGCGGCGGCGTAAGTGTGCAGGGGGGGTACGTGGGGCAGTGCCCCCACGGCAATCACGGGGTGCAGGGGGTTCGCCCCCCGCCATTGCTTATATTTTTTTGTTTGCTTGTTTTTTAATAGCAGTAGGGGTGTGGGGCCGAAATGAACCCCCACCATTTCAATTTTTTTTTATAATTTCGTTTTATATTTATAAAATATGTATGTGTGTGTGTGTGTGTGTGTATTTGTTATTCTTTAAATTTCTTTTATAATCGTGAATGTGTATGTAAAACAACAGATATAATATAAATATATGAATTATAATATGTGTGTGTGTGTGTGTGTGTGTGTGTGTGTGTGTGTGTGTGTGTGTGTGTGTGTGTGTGTGTGTGTGTGTGTGTAAAGATTAAATTGATAACACTTATTATTATTATTATTATTATTTTTATAATATTATTACTTATATATAATATATGTGTAATATCGATATACAAACAAAAACACAATATTTTCAAAAGGAAGGATTCTATTATATAAAGGAAACTGCAATTTAAAAACTAATTTTGATAATAAAAGTTGAGCTAAGATTTTAACTTATCTTGAAAACTGAATAAGGTCAATTTATACATAATAGCAAAACATAAGGATTTCACTTGAAAATAAATACAGATTTTAATTTTATCCTTCAAGCAAATCAAAGCACTTAGAAAGTTGCCTCTAAATCACTCTTTAATTCCACGTTTTAAAAGGAAACAACAAGAAGAGCCCCCCTTTTTTTTATATATACAAATGAGATTTCAACAAGGTGTTTATATTGTTTTCCAAATGCAAAAAGTGACTAAGCATTTCAGATTTTTAAACAAGATAGATATTCAACATGCATAGTATAAATAGTTCACAAGAAAGTCAAATTCTAACCTATATTTTTTTTTGTCAAAGGAGGTTACAATTTAAATAGACAAAACAACAAAACAATATTTCCTTTTTTAAGATTTGGAGTTCACATATACCATCATACACCAATGATTATCTACCCAAGAAGGTTGATCACAAGATTATTCTTTACAAGGTAAAGAGGTAGTTTACAAACTCAAGTATGACTCCAAATTTTGAGCTTGCAATTCTAAAAAAAAAAAATAGAGATTTTACAAGGTGTACAATTTAATTCCTCATGCCATGCTCAAGAGGTTACAACACAAGAAAAGTTTTACAAGGATTTGAGAAAACCAAGAATCTCCAACAATTTCCAACTATCAACTTGAGCTCCTACATCCATGTCTTCAAGAAAAACATACAAGGAGAGAGAGCTTGTTTGCCACCCAACCATAGGCATCATCACATGCCTCTCCCAAGGTTGGGATGCATGCTAGCCTCCCCCAAGCCCATGGGAAAGAGGGCAACTACCAAAACTTGCACAAGATAGAGGGTAAACCAACAATGATACAAGCACACAAAAATGGTTCACAACAACACAAGACTCCAATTTACAAGGAGGAGAACCCATGTTCATCCTCAAAATGGGGAAGAGAGGAGAAAGTTCTCCAAAATTATGCATCAAAATTATTTGCACAAAATACACTTCTCCATATCCTCCTTATTGCTCCTAATTCAATCCAAGCCCTCCTTATTCCTCCCCCTTCTCCAAGCCCTCATTGGAAGGATTTTCAAACCCCAAAGGGGTTTCCTTACCAAGAATGGGGAAGGAGATTCAAGCCAAATGAATCAACTTCCCCACCTCAACCATTTGAGGGGAAAATAATAAGACCCTACAAGGCTTGTCCATCAAGCCTTGAGGATTGAGAGGGAAAATTCCCTCTCTCTTCCCCCACACTCCAAAACTCCATCATGCCATATGATGGAGGGAGTTAAAGAAAACAAGCAAGCAACCAAAATCCACATACAACAAATAACAATTTTAAGCAACCAATCTAGCAACTAAAAGGCAACAACACAACAAAAGACATGAGAGCCTACCTCAAGGAAAGCTCTCCAAAAAGCTTTCCAACTTCAAGTTTTTCCACTCTTGACTCCAAGAAAACACAAGCTCCCAATCACCCAAGCATCCAAGCAAGAAATTCCCAAGAAAAGTCCCTCTCTTTTCCCATGAATGAGAATTTGAAGAGGAGCAAGCAAGCATCCTCACAAATGAGGGGGTGACATGTGTCACCCCTCTCCCTCATCAAGGTCAAAGATGCCAAAACAAAAGAGAGAAAGGGTAAAATTATCTTTTTGCCCTCTTCTCCCAAATTCCCTTAAATGTTAGCAAGACAAAATAAGTGAAACTTTTGATAAACACTCAAATCCACATCCCTTACATGGATGTGACCAAACAAGAGGTAAAAAGGGAGGGAAAACTCCCTCTAGCCTTGAAAATAAGCCCCCTACCCATTAGGTAGGGTCCAAGGGCTCATTTTTATGTTAGGGGGACTCCCAAGCTACAAAGGGGTCCCCAAAAATGCCCAAAATACCCTAATTTCGGGTTTTGCATTTTTGGCACAAGGGTAGAGGGTGTGGGGACCACCCAAGGGTCTCACATGTGACCCTAAACCCTTGTGATTAAGTGACTCATTAAACAAAATCTAAAATTTAAATGAAAGTGGGATTATTAACTCCCAAAGCAAGTTTACAACTTCACTAGCAACCCTAAACAAAATTAATAATTCAAAGCACAATACATTACAAAATTGGGGTCACTCATAGTGCCCAAAATAATAATCTCCTATACTAAGGCTTCACACAATGAACATGGCTAGGACTCAGCTCATGGGCTACTTGTGCAAGATTGAGTAGCTAGCCTGAATCCCACGTTCTCCTGGTAAACTGTCACCTGCACACTCATTGCACACATTAACCGCACCTGTCCGATACAATATAATTCAATGACATAGTAAGATATCAATGCATTCTAAACTAACCTATCATCCTATCAAATCAAGATGCGACAACGTGCACAATTATATTCCATATTCCGTGGTTAGACAAGATGATAAAGTGACATATAATCCCACCAAAGAACAACTATCCATCAATGTAATTAGGTTCCAAACACATCATCATATTCATTAGTTTCCATGACATAACAAGAAAATGCGACAATATAGAAATTAAGCTAAATTGGCGCTATACGCCTAAATGTCCACACCTGTCTAATAAGATCAAATATCTAAATATAAAGTCCAAGATATAACCAATCACTGTCAAAACATGTCTATGAGCAAAGAAACAACAAGCTATTGAGCTATAAAAAAGTGTGGGCACTACAGAATTCCCCCTATCACTGAAATATGACAATAGGCTAGAGCATGAATAAACATTGATTCTATCCACAATCTACCCTATTTCCCTCTAGCAACTGTCATACGTGAACCACTCTATTAGGTTGTCTATTCCTATCCATACATACTCCCTAGTCTTAACACATCTCTCAAACTACACCTTTTATCTCATCCGACAACTCACAACAAAACATCTCCATCACTAAGCTAACATGCGAAAACTAAGCTTAGAACACAATCACCACCTCATTCCCGAATGTCCCATACCACTCGCTCAAAAATGTTAAATGAGTTCTAATCTTAGTTCACTACCCCCTAAACAATACAATCAAATCATAGTTAGCATGCATGTAACCATAACCTTCTTAGGTGTCCCATACCACTTAAGGAGATCAATATTACATGTATTCTAAACCTGGTTCGTCATCACATGCAAAGAACTAGAGATGCCCACATTAATTTACACTGGATTTAGTTATGTCCACCAAAGTTAATAATTTTACACATTTTGTATCAATAGTTTGCAAAATCCTACATAGTTGATTCAACATTATTTACTAATCTCTATTGAAAATTCATTATTTGTTTATTTGCAAATTAAAATTTTTGGAGGAAAAATGAGCAAGGGCTATGGAACATAGGGATTTGGTCCAACGTTCTCCCACTCCTAGCACCCCTTTATCGACTAGACCCGTAGGATAGACGATTATTAAAACATGGGGATGAGTTTGAACCCACGTCCTAGGTTTTACGTCTTCCAACTCTAATAATAAATTATACAAAGGCAATTTATTAACGAAGAGACTTATTTCAAATGAGAAGAAAGAGCCAACATCCATTTGGTCCATTGGTTCATGTAATCATTTCCTTATGTTTCCTTAAATCATAAAACGTGGCATGATCATCTATTCATGTAATCATTTCCTTATTACGTTGAAGGCGTTTTAGTAGTGAGAAGGCCCTTGCTAACTCGACAGCATTCGAGATCCGATGGTCATGCGTGAAGGCCGGACATCAACGACAAAATGAATCCTCGCTCTACATGTCAGAGATGTCATTTATCTCCAACGCTCCGTTGTTGATGCATCTAGCATTTGCGGTTCCGCATGAGAAATATGACGAAGAAGTATATGGAAATTCAACCGATGCGTGTAGCCCGTAGGTGCATTTTAGTGGTTTGAAATCCATGCAGCTTTAACCAAGACTCTCGTGTCTTTTTGAAGAATGAGACAACTTCTCATGGAAAACGATTATGGCAGCATACAAAAGACATGGGTTCCCTCTCGAGACAATCACACTGTTTAGTCGTATTCAATAAACAAGTCCAACCCCATCGCTTTACATTTGCTAGCACACTTCGCACACAACAAAGAAAACATGGGCAGAAGTAGTTTCCTCTCACGATCTTTGAACCAACTACAGATACAGACATACTGATACGCACCCCGCATCAATCAATTTGTATATAGATTTATCTCCGTGTGCACGTCTGATTTAACCCATAATGGTGCTGATTTTAGGACGACTATTAACGAGAGCTCCGTGGCACGCCTTATCACAATCTTGAACAACAGTGTGGTACTGGCTCAACTTCAACATTGCCTTTTCCTTATTAGAATAGGAGAAAAGAAGGGTCTCTGCCGCTCGCTTCTAGATGTTTGAACCCTAGAGGAATTGAGGTTCATTTTTATCAGAAGATAGCTACTTGTATGCATTTGGAATATATATTGAGTTACATATATAAATAGGGGAGGTTTTTGGAAGGATGACACGGTGATTGAAGGTTTGAAAGAGATTGAAAGAGGAGCGTCTACTGGCAGAGATTATTTTGTATCACTCTCCATTAATGGAGTCAACTATGACGACACCCCTCCACATGCCCAATGGACAACTGATTTTTGCAAAATTACACTGCGTCGAGTTTCAACCAGCCTGGTTTACTAACTCGAGCTAAAAACTTAACCATGGTGCAATGTGAAAACGTGGTGGGTTACTGTTGGCATTGGTTAGGTTTGGCCTCTAATGTTATGGAAAATGGTGAAAGTGAATGTCAATATGAATAGGGTTGGTGTCGCACAGATCGGAGTTGCCGAGGTGGAATATTAGTTGGCACGTGAAGGTGAGCTGGAAGTTACCCTATGAATAATTACTTTATCTTGTCATTGTCTTCACGGGAGGAGTGTGATGCAGGTATATACTTTTATATACGTGTAAAGATGCTTTTAACAACTAGGCAACTTATGCATGGAATGCAAAGGTAGACTACGATCAAGAACTTTTGGTTAAATTTGAGAGGCTAATCTTTTTCAATTTTGGTTATATTTATTCATCATATCCACCGTATGGTATGAAATGCCATCTTAAGCAACTTTCTATCGCTTTTGGAAAAACACTCTCAAAGTGTAAACTCATAATTAACAATATATACATATAAAAGTATTGTGTATTTTTAAATAAATAATTGTTATCAATTTTATTTTAATATTATTTAATTCGTAATTAAGTCGAAAGGTGTATGCCAAAGTTGAGTGGCACCCCTTGTCAGAATAACCGTCGAATAATCAATGGTGGATAAAATTTCTTAGTGATGGACGTTGAAGTAGGCATTCATCGGAGTCATCGATCATTTCGAAATGCATGGAATAAATGCAATGTGAACACTTGCGGTGAAGAATAAAGCATTGTTTATTTTGAAATGCATGGAATAAATACAACGGAAATGCTCCTGTATAGAATAAATGAAACAAAACCTTGAAAACTAATTGTAGTCACCATATCGTGAAGTTGTTTGTCAAGCCCAAAGGCGTTGTTTTGAATTAATGGAGAGTAGTGTAACTGATCGATCCTTGAGATCGTTCCCATTCCCGCATGCATGCATCATATAGCTATGAGTCATTTGCAGACATCTCGCCATATAGACATTATATGTACTCTTGTGTGTTTAATTACTAATTATGCCAAAAGGCGTATGCCAAAGTTGAGTGGCACCCCTAGGCTCTGACAGTCGTCGAACCATCAATGGTGGACAAAAGTTCTTGGCGATGGACATTGAAGTAATTGACTAAATAACGATGGAATTGTTGCAAAAATTGTATTCACATGCTAGGAAAGGAAAACAAGAATGCCTTCCACTTCGCTATAGAATCAAAAGCCTTGTGGATAATTACAAGCGTTGCATTCTTCAGTCGACTTGCAACATTTGGTCTGAATGTTATTACATATGCATTTGTGGGGCGTATCGGCAACTTTGACCTTGTTGCTTTTTCCATGGTCATCAACGTTATTCTGGGTTTCACTTCAGGACTTATAGTGAGTTTTTCATTTTCTTTCTTACCAAATCTCTTTTGGGCACAATATTTTGGTTTCTATTAATGTTGATCATTCGTTGGAATAAGGAAAACTTAACTGTTGCGTGACACAAATATTAGTTAAAGCTACAATTTTGTTTACTTGAGCATCTGTTGTTTCTTTATTCAAATTGTTCCAAGGTTGGGAGTAAATTTCCTGGTACATTGTGAAATATTTCCATTGATTTATCTGAATTTAACACTCCTATCACACCAATTTTTTAAAAAGATGCAACGAGGTTACGACTTAGTTGTTGAATTCAATGGGAATATGCCGACAATATACGATTCTCCAGTAGATCTATCTGTTATTTTAAAATAAACCTTACTTCGTCTATTTATTTACCATTTGTGTGTGGTCTAGACATCATCTTTCCTCACAGGGAAGTACATTCTACTAATCCACAGACTGCTACTGCATGCAACATTTTTGCTTCCATTTATGAAAAATACATTTTTAGGGGTGTTTCATTGCTTTGGTGTACGTAAACGCTCAAACCTGAGACCTTCGACCAATAAGAAAACACCTTTGACTATGATTTTTTGGCATAAACAAGCTTTCCTCGAGTTTAGAAATAATGGATTGTGCTCTGCGTATTGAGGCCACGAAACAAGCATTTCAATTGGGTTTCAAACATGGAATGTACTAATATTTTCCATTTCTTATTTTGTCACCTTTAAGTGCAAATTACACTCGCATGCATAATGTTGACTCAATTATCAATGATTGTTCACACTTCATCTATTTCCTTGCACTTACTCGAGCTTAGTATTGTAAAGGGTGGCTATAAAGTGCTCCAAGAAACAAGCATTTCAGTTGGGTTTCAAACTTGAAACCTGTTGGATTCTTCCTAATATTTATTTTGCCTCTTTTAAGTATAAATTATGCTCTCAAGAAAAGGAACACAGATAACCGATATTATTAGGGTCTTACAATTTGACCTGTGGAAAATGTGTGATACATGCATTTCAGTTGGGTCTCAAACATGGAACCTTTTCAAATTTCCCCATTTTTTAGTTTATCCTCTTTAAACGCATATTGCACCATGCTGTGAATAATACTTGTAAGATAGAGACGATACATTGCAACACAATGTCCTACCCCTCCATCGAACCCCTTCTTGATAACCCCTCATCATTTCCCTCTATTTTGCTTCCTCATTTTTTCATTCTTCACTCCATCCCCTTTGGCGTTTCCATCGTACACTTCATGTACGATTGCTAGTATATATCTCTATCAAAATAAACTCTATACCCATGTTTATATAATTCAAATAGTGGTTTGAGGTTGGAATTTTCCTTTGGAAGCTTTGTGTGGTAGTTCGATTCATACACAAGCGGATTTCAAATCTAAATAAGATCATTACGAGTTTGGTCAACTCGGTCATGCTTTGAAATGTATCTTGGCCATGGAAAAGAATGCATTATTATGCAAACCTCTCATAAGAAAAAAGGGGTTAGTTATAAAGGTATAACATAGGGATTAATTCCCCTCTTTTTTGAAATGATTTAATTATTTATATTTGTTTTACTTAACCATTTCCTTGTTATATCAAGTTTTTAAAATCGTATAAGCAATATAACAATTATATCATAAATTGTAAACATTTTATTATCAGCGACGACAATAGTTTACTTTTCATAATATGTAAGTGAGGTTGCACTCTTGATAATTAGAGTGCTCATATTGTTAATTGTCGCAAAGTAACTTCCCAACCCCGTAAAAAAGTGAATCAATTAGAAAGAATTTAGACTAAATCACAAGAAGGGTTTTATGACCTAACTTACAATTTTCACTACCTTTATCATGGGAGATGAATTGCACATTAACTATATCTCTTTAAATACCCATTTCCAAATCTTAACTCCACTCCTTAATGATGCTCTTTCTCTCCCTCAAAGAAAACCTACACATGCACAAACAGTAATACCCAAAGGCATCAAATGTTTGATATAATAAATCGATTGAACATAATTCATAAAAAAACATTTTGAACCATAACAATAATTAAAAATTATACTTCCACATCACTAATTCCATTTAGTGCAAAATCAACATAAGATAATAATTGTTTTTAAACATGTCATATGATATGTAAGAAAACCAAAATAATAGTGATACGATGCATCTATCGTGACCATCACCACCAAGTTCTCAAAAGTAATAAAAATAGTTTTAGAACGTGACAACCACATTTTCAGGAAATGCTCATGGCTTGTGAGATATGTGAGGATGGGCATGATGTTAGAAAATTCCCATTATTACAATGCATGGTTTAGACAAAAATGTCTTACTATTGTAAGATTTGTGATGTGCACACCCATAACACTCAAGATTGCCATGTTATCAACCGATACATGAGGCGTGCTCATTAGGGTCAAGGAAAGACACAATAGGAAAAATTCATGAAGAGCACAATGGGAATGTACGAGGGAGAGGTCGCGGAAGAGGTAGACAAGGAGGAATATTTCGCCAAGGAAAATTTGAAAGTGCGGATCACCAAATCATTATCAACGAGATTGCTTAACATTTCTTGACGTGCATATTTTTGAAAGGAACATAAGGTGGAAGAATCCCATGAAATTTAAGTTGCCATGTTGGAAAAGAGTGAAAACGGTGCAAGGATGATCAAGATCATGCACAATGTAACAAAGAGTTTGGAAAAATTGGTGCATCAATAGCTAGTCAAGAGCCCAAAATATAGAAAACAACTAGAGGGGTTGAACACGCACACAAGAATTTGAATCCTCGTTGAAAAAATGGTGTGAGAATCCCCAAACAGGAAAGGTTACCCATATGCGTTTAAAAATAGGAGGTCCTATAAGAAACTAAGGAATTGGTGTGTGAGTCAGCGGGTGAAATTGAATTTTGAGAGAAGAAGAGCGAGCTAGAAATGAATCACTTGAATTTTATGATGTGGATAGGAATGAGTTTTGGGAAGTATGCATAATTTTGCGCACTAAAGGTGTAGTTCCTATACTTAGCCAATGGTTTTCACACCAAATTAGGAATATGACACTTGGAAAACAACTAGGACACACACAAAAGAAGGAAATCAAGTCATGTCTAAAAAAGAACATGATAGATAAATCCTTGTTAATGTGTTTATAGATGGATGGAACATCAATGATATATTAGTGGACACTAGTGCTGAAGTTAATATCCCGAAAAAAATGCATGGTATAAGATGGGGAGACTGTACTTCATCCTTCACCACATGTTTTGTTCATAGTAAACAAGACACACGTTATGCCAATTGAGTTTTGAAGCATGTTGTTATTAACATCATGGGGGTAAAGTTCCTCAAAGATTTCTAAGTGATTATTTTGGTAGAGGCGTATAAATTCCCAACATTATTTGGTAGGCATTGGTGTTATGCCAACAACACCGATCTTTGCTTCAAAAATTCCGCATAAGCTTTGAAATAGTATGTAATGCGTAATACTTTTGATGGGTCATAAACAAGGAATTTTGTATGTTGAAAATGTCAAAGACCATAAAGTTTTGGAGCACACATATAACATTAAGGATGAAAATTTGGGAAATTTTGAGCTGAATATAAATGGAGTATTATAGTGGAATGACACACAATTTATCTTAGATACCATAAGTGCAACATATGACAATTGGGCACATGGATCTTATGAATTGATTAGGTGCGACTTTGGTGTGCAAAGTGAAATCAAGACAAAAACAAAGAATCAATAGGAAGACCATATCAAGGAGAAGGCATGTGGGGAAACTAAGAAAAAACACGGCTCCAAATCCAAGATATCAATGTAGAGGTAATGTCTAGGATTATCTTCAATAAATGGAGACATACATGTCCACAAAATAAGTGCACATAAATTGTATGGAATATATAGTCAAGGGTACAATGGAAAGATGGGGGATACACACCGGCCACACTTAAAGACATGGGGACAAATTAGGTGAGGCCATGTGCATAAGGTTTGAATAAGATAATCATGCACAAAAGCTTCCTAGCTATAGTGGAGCAACAAAACCAAAGGACCACTTAAAATAGTGTGAAGAAGCTTGGCATTCAGGCCCCAAAGATCTAAAAAAAGAGTTACAGACTCATGCTTTCTATCATACCTTGCGAATTTGGGTGCACACATGGTATGTAGATTATGAGGTGCATAGAGAGACATCTGGTTAGGAGGATCTAAGAGCTAATTTTGTACATACATTCTCTTTTACATACAAGGTGTCTATGTTAAACCCTTCACCGAAAAGTATTAAGAATGCACTTTTTGGGAATGAAGCTGTAATGGAAGAAAGGATGATAAACTTCCAAAAAGAAAAGGGCATGACACTCCATATTGTTTTTTGAAGAACACAACACCAATAATGATCCCAATGATGAAAATGAGGATATATGGATGACACACTATTGGAATAGAAAAGGAAAACAAAAGATGGTTTTCCAAATTGATGAAGAAAAAAATGCTAACAATTTAGATTTTAAAACTTCATGTAGTTATAGAGATATCATTGACAAAAAGGGTAAGATAATTGCACCATATAGTGAACCATTGAAATATAATAAGGTAAATATTGAGAGTGAAGAAGCACAAAAGATTGCAACAATTAGAGACTATTGATATCATGTTAAAATAACTAAGATTGTATAAATTTTGTGTGACTATGAGGACTTGCTCACACAAAATTACCATGAGATGAAAGGAATGCATATGTCATCGTTGAATATGCACATAAAACTATTTGATCCCGCAAAACGGTGCACAAAATACCCTATTGAATGAACCCAAACTTGCATGCCAAGGTTAAGGAAGAGATATATGAGATGTTGGGCACATGAGTAATTATACCCATAGAGGAATAAGAGTGGGTAAGATCAATGGTCATACGCATTGAAAATTATGGGCGCATAAGGATTTGCGTCAATTACCACACCCGAATTCCATGTGTAGTGGATCCATTCCTAAGTCCTTTTATGGAGGAAATTTGGGAAGGGGTGGCAAGAAGGGAGATCTACAATTTACAGATAGATTTTTCGAGTATCATCAAGTACAAATAGCTGAAGAGGATCACACAAAATTAACCCTTGCAATTCAATGAGAAACATTTGCATACACAATAATGCCATTTGGACTAAATAATGTGCCGATGGTTTTCTCAGTCATTATTGTGGCCGTTTTTAAAGATTTCATCCTCAAATTTTCAGAGGTTCATTTGGACAACTAGACCATTGACGGTTTCATCAAGGACCATTGTGAATGCTTACGGATTATGTTTGAGAGTTGCTGATAATTAAAAATCTCATTAAACCTAAAGAAGTGCATGGTTACAAATCCTTTTCAGGACACATAATTTGCAAAGATGGTTTGCTTTTCGATATAATAAAGATACCTGCAATTTTACAATTGGAAACCCCACAATTGCAAAGATACATGTGTGCCTTCCTTGACATTGTGAATATTACTTAAATTTCATCAGGGGATATGCAAAAGTATCCACACCATTGGAAAAGATTATAAAAAAAAGGGAAATTTCAGTGGGGCACGGATCAACAAAAGACGTTCAATGATTTAAAAGAGCGACTTTTAGGTGCCCCCATCTTAGGATTCCATGATTGGAATAAACGCTTTCATGTACATGCATATTCATTAGGGAAAACTTTGGGAGAAATACTTATGCAACCAGGGGATGATAATTTAGATTATCCAATTTATTTACAAGTAGAAAATTAATGTGTGTAAAATAAAATTACACAACTGCAAAAGAGAGGGGCTTTCAATGATATACGCGCTCCAAAAATTTTGACAGTATCTTTTGGTGACACCCTTTGTCTTTTACACATATCATATAACACTAAAAATCATGGTAAATAAGGTGGTGTTGCATGGCTGGATATGTAGGTGGATAATCTTGTTTCAAGAGTTCCAATTCTCAGTAGTAGTAAATCTGAGAAAGAACAATGTGTGGCATGACCATCTCTCGCATATAACTATTGGAGAAGAGGCGCATATAATTGAATATGAGATGCATGATGTACAATTATTACAAATTAGGAACACTCCACAAGAAATCAGTGATATAATGCTATTTCTTGAACGAGGAATTGTATTGAATAACTAAAGTGTGTAGTAAAAGAAACAACTTACAGTAAAGGCCACACCATATACAATTATCAATGGGGCACTTTACAAATTGGGGCGAGATGAAGTACTAAGGTGATGCGTACTAGACCATGGAAAACAATAAATCTTGCGAGAAACGCATGAGGGAGTAGTAGGTGGACAATGTGCGGTGTGATATAACAATATGTTAGATATTAACAATAGACTTATGGTGGAAGAACCTATTCCACGACATGAAGGAGTACACACACAAATGTGATATTTGTCAACACGTTGGAAAACTTAGTAAAAGATAGCCAATGTTTTTGAAAAATAAGCCATTAGTTTTGTGGGGCCAATCAATTGTGCCACACATAAGACATGAGCACACTACACCATTACGGTAAAAATTATTCACAAGATGGGTAAAATCCACACCCACAAAATATTGTACAACAAATATAGCTGCAAGATTAATTTGGGAAAATATTATAAACAAGTATGGGTTTCTCGCTAAGTTTAACAAGTGATAGAGGAACTCATTTTATAAATGAAATAGTGCCCATAATATTGATAAAATTAATGATCACACACCACTACTCCATATCATCCACAAGTGAATATGACAAAGTGAAAACATTCAATAAGATATCAAACAACACATTAAAAAGATATGCAAAGTTATAAGAAAAGTCTGGAATGAAAAGGTATCAATGAAACTGTTGGCATACAAAAACACATATGAAAGGTTAAATAGGGAATTTTTTTTTTTTTAGCTAGTGTTTAGAAAATAAGTGGTGTTGCCTTTTGAGTTTATGGTTCCATCGTTAAGGATAACATACATTGTAAAATTAGATGGTGAGGCATCAATAATAGAATGCCTTCCTTAAATATTAGTATTGGATGAGAGAAGAGTGTAGGAAAGATTGAACCAAGGGGTGGAGAAAGCGTGCCAAAATACTGCGATATGATAGGCACATAGGGAACACAACCTTCACAATAGGCGTGAACGTGTTTCTCTATCACTCAAAATTAACGTGACACCATGGGAAACTTTAAACACATTGGCTAGGGACATATGAGATAGATGAGATAATTCCTATTGGGAATGTAAGTTAAAGGACCTTAATGGTGAATTCCTACTAGAACACTTCAATGAGAGTAAGCTTAAACCCTATTTCTAGCGAGGTTCATGATTATAATAAAATAAGGCATATGCTATTAGAATATGTGTTATTTTGATTTCTTAGGATAGTTTCTTTCATGAAATTATAATAGTTTTCTTTAAAATATTTCGTTATGTTGTATTGATAAGCACACTTGTTTCATGTAAGAATCAAATCCTTATGATATATTTGAAATATTGTTTTAAAATTTGAAGTGTGAAAGAGTTATGGAAAAATATTTATATCTTTTTTATTCTTCTTCAAATAAATGCACAGAGGACCACACACACAATTCAATTGGGGAGGATAAACTATACCTCTACATTAAGCTTCAAAATCTTGCGAGAAGACGAGTACACCAATGCACATCATGTGGAAGGAATCAATGTAGTAGAAGTTCGGTGGAGGTCAAAGTCAAACTTCAAAGACATGCAGAAAATGGTGGCATCAATGAAGGACATATGTTTCCCATCCGGGAAATCCACATTTGAAAATAAAATAGGAATATTTTTAGGGAAAAAAGCGAGGCTTTCCATGTGTCATTCATTGGTATCTTTGAGATAATAGAGACCAAATTTGTAAATTAAAAGGTCAGCAAGAAGAAGTGAGACCAATGTTCTCCACATGTTACAAATTGGCGCATGAAAAAGACACATGATTGATGTTTGAAATATTTGCATGCGAAGATGAGGAGGAATAAGGGTATTAATGTATGTCTCAAAATGACTGTTATAACAAAAAAAAGTATCACCACAGGATATAAAAATGATAGATCCCTACTTTTTTCTAACATTGGACCATCTCTCAAGTTTTGGGACTTGTAGACTTGAGATGGCCCTCCAGAGAAGGCTGGTTCCTCTACCTAATCTTAGCACTAAACTACTCCTAATACAAGAAAAAAACTTATCTACTCCTAATCTAAAAATTCCAAGGAGAAAGGGGGAGAGAGAGGGCATGAAAACAGAGAAATCATACACTATAGAGGTGATAACACTAGAAAAAGGGGTGTTGGAGGATTTACAATGCATGAAAATGGAGAAAGATGAGCATGGAGAGGATGGACAAGCATCACAAACCAAAATACATACAATATACCATCTTCATTAAGCACAACAACATTTAAACATGTAATGGGAACAATAAAATGCACAAAATACCTGCAATCATGAAGAAAGGCAAGAGAAAGCAATGGAAACCAATGCAAGGATAGAGAAACAATCACAAACACCAGTTTTATTGCTCCAAAGTGTTACACAATACATCATTATAGAGGAAAGAGGCATGATTCACCATTACATAGCTTAAAAATGAAGGCTTGGAGCTCCATATGTACCCAAACAAAGAGGAGAAGAAGGGAGTAACATTGAAAAAATTGTCCCACTTTTGCAAAAATGAGCTCTCTTTACAATATATGGAAGAAAAAATGAGAGAGAGAGAGAGAGAGAGTGAGAAAGAACTTGAAACTCCCCTTCAACCACATACAAATGACATTAATTAACTTGCAAATGTGATGGGAGACCCTGCAAAACCCATTCCATCATGTACTCGCCTTGTGGGGAGAATAAATTGATCTCCATACCTTCATTTAATGCTCCCAAACTACTTGTAGCGATCATTTGAATATGGAGATGTTTTTTAACATGTTTTTAGCCCACCTACCACCACAAACTTTTTGATTTCTTGTCTCCATGTTGTAGATCATCAAATTCGAAGGCCGTGGATATAAATTTTATTAAATATAGACCACTTTGTAGCCTTAGTTATGGTGGTGTGGGTTGTGAGGCTTGAAAATTCCCAAAACACGGTTTTACGGCCTTAGTTCTTCTATTTAATTGCTGGTCCACAATACACTAGGGCACTTTTCCTTTATTTTTTGGATATGCCAGTCGTAGGGGCACACATGGAACTCGGTCATGAGTTTTTCTCGAGGCCCGATACTTCCGCTTTGGCCACAAAACAAAGGGATCGCCTAACTCCAATGGAAATTGGATTTTTCAGGCACACAGAGAACTTGAGGCCCGCCAACCCTTGTTCCACTTGTGCCTCGGCGTGAGATATTTCTACATTACACCGGAGTTGGCCAAACCAATATAAATCGGGCCCAACCTAATTTCTAGAACCCCACTGACTCCACCCACAATACACTGAAAAACACATTTTAAGCCCCCCTTTTCTCCAAAATTAGCCAAATTTTGGGATTTTTTCAGGAACAAGGGGCCATTTTAACTTTAAAAAAATGTTCCAAAGCCAATTTTGACAACTTAACCATTTTTTTGCCATTTTAAAACCAATTTAGCCAAGCCATGAACCCTTTGAAACCCAAAAGAGAAAAAATGCAATGAATGAGCCCAAACCTCCCAAAATCACTTTGTAAGTGCTCCAAAAATGGAAATTTACTTGAAAACTCTAGACTCAACCTTGAAGTTCTATCAACTTCCTAGGTCCAATTTTATTGAGTTGTCTATTTTTACCAGGGGTAAAATGGATAACAATTTGGTGACTCACGTGGACATCACTGCTGCAGATGGGTTGACCAAGTGACCTTGAAGTGTCCATTGGGCATGGAGTCAATTTGATACACCCGAAACCGATCCGAAACTCTAAGACTCAACCCCGGGCCACTTAAACCCTTATGAACATGGAGTTGATTTTCTATTGCTTGAATTTCCCAATTTTTATAAGAAAATCTTAAAGTTAAGATCAAGTGGAAAATTGTTTTGAGTGTGGAATTATCTTTTCTTTACAATCGATCGATGGGATGAAGGAAGAATCTATGAACTCCGTCCCAAAATCTGATTTGTTGCAAAGTATGAAGAATTGATAATTGATGATTTCTTGGCAAGTATGAAACATAGAAGTATGGAAACACAAGATGATTTGGATGAACTTGGGACTGCATTGAAATATTATTTTTCCCATGAACACTGCCACTTCCAATGAACTATGCAAGAGCAAAAACAAAGAAAAAACTATGTACAAACAAGATAATCATACATGTCTCAAGTGAAAAATGCAAAGTGTGCACAAACACTTCTTCTCGCTGAAAGCAACCTACCTACTCTACTCTAACCGAGGAAAAATGAAGCTAAACAAATCCTACAACCGGTAGGGAGAAGTATCTTCCTTTCCTTGCAATATGGTGTCATGTGCTTGATTTGGAAACAATATAATATAACCGGGAAGTGTAAACATGATCCACACTTCTTGATTCATCAAAGTATCATATACAAAAATGACATACACCTCCTTAAGTTGTTCTCGTATTTAGATCTCGAGAGGTATTGCAGAACCGATCCTTGCACTGTGTGTAGCTTGTCCTCATGCTCAAGTGAACATGACCAGTGATAACTTTGTCTTTGGTTCAAAAATTTTGAGGTATTTGATTGGACACGGGGCTTTGGGAACAATTGGGTTGATCCTTGGAGTTTGTTGAGTTGTGGAGCTCAATTACTTCGGATTAACATGCAAAATGAAACTTGCTAGAAAATATAGTAACCGACATCGGTTATGGAGGGACCGACATTGGTCACATATGACCGACATCGGTCATGCAAGGAGGAACCGACATCGGTTAGGGCTAACCAATGTCGGTTACTTTGGGAGTGTTTTATTTAACTCTCGGAAATTAGATCTATTTTTATTATTAAAGTAGATATATTGATTGTAATTGCATGGCTAAGTGCCCTAAGTTTGTATATGCCTATATAAGCATGAAATCTAGGGTTTAGAAGTAAGAATTAAGAAGAACTTACAAAATTTGATGATTATTGTGAGAATAATTATGAGAGAGAGAATTCTTGGAGAAGAAGCAAAATCTTGAGAGAAAGAAAGTACTGTACATCTGAGAGGTGTGGAAGATTGTAAATCTTCATTGTATATCTTGTGAAATCTTTGGATAATAGATTGGCTTATTTCTTGGTGGACGTAGCCCACACTAGGTGAACCACGTTAAATATGGTGTTGATTTATATCTCTTGTTTTGTATAATTCTTCTAGTAGAATATCCACTTTCATTGCATGTATGTTTAGATATGATATATTATCTATACAACCTTGTGCTAACCCCAACAACTGGTATCAGAGCTTTGTTTGAGGGTTTTATGTGTTGACAGATTTACTCACAGAGGTTTTCTGATTGAGTGGGAGCTACACAACAATGGCGTAAGAAGAAAAAAATACAAGGCGAGAAGTTTGACGACTAAAATTATCAATTATGGAAGATGTAGATTGAGGATTATCTGTATCAAAGAGATTTGTATTTACCGTTGGATGAGAAGTCTACACCTACGAAGATGAATGATGAAGAATGGAAGATTCTTGATAGAAAGGCTTTGGGATCTATAAGATTGAGCCTAGCAGCATCCGTGGCTTCCAATATTACAGAAGTGAATTCTACGGTAGGGTTAATGAAATCTCTTGTAATTTATATGAAAAACCTAGTGCTTAAAATAAAGTTTATTTGATGAAGAAACTATTTAGTTTTAAGATGCATGAAGGTGGATCTACATCTAGTCATTTGAATGATTTTAGATCTATTGTAAATCAGTTAAAATTGGTTGATATATCATTTGATGATGAAGTGAAAGCACTTTTATTCTTATGTTCTTCACCCGATAATTGGGATAAATTGGTAATCACTGTTGGTAATACAACATCCACTAATAATGTTTGAAGTTTTATGATGTGGTTAGTATAATCTTGAATGAATAAATTTGTAGGAAAAGTACAGAGGAATCATCATCTGGGAATGATTTGAATGTAGAAAGCAAAGGAAGATAGAAGGAGAGATCCAAGAGTAAGAGTAATGGGAAATCAAAGTCAAGGGATAGCAGATCTAAATCTAGAGGTAAGGGAATTACTTGTTGGAAATGTGGAAAGAAAGGACATGCAAAGAAAGATTGTTGGTCAAAGGATAAAGAGAACCAACAACCAGACAAAGGTAAAGAAGTAAATCTTGCTACAACAGAGGTAATGTAAGATGCTCTTATTATTTCTTTAGATAATAGAATTGAATCATGGGTTTTAGATTTAGGAGCTTCTTTCCATGCAACCCCTAATAAGGGTTATTTCAAAATTATGTCCAGGTAATTTTGGACATGTTTATTTGGGTGATGATGAACCTTGCAATATTACTAGTAAAGGGAAGTTCATCTAAAATTACAGAATGAAAATACATGGGTATTGAAAGATGTGAGGCATGTGCCAAGCCTCAAGAAGAATCTTATTTCTGCAAGACAACTAGGTGAATCTGGTTGCATGGTTACATTTACAACAGACTCTTGGAAATTCACCAAGGGTGATTTTGTTGTGGCAAGAGGTAAGAAGGTAGGAAAATTATATTTATCTACCTGTATTACTGATTCCTTTTCTGCATTATCTACTTTAGATTCAAACGCATGTATGCGACATAATCAGTTGGGCCATATGAGTCAAAAAGGAATGCATATCTTAAAGGCTAAGGGCAAGTTATCATATTTGAAATATTTAGATCTTGATTTTTGTGAGCATTGTCTTTGGAAAGAAAAAGAGAGTGAGATTTCTCAAAGTTGGGGCAACTAAGAAGGATCAGAAATTGGAGCTTGTACACTCAGATGTTTGGGAACTAGCTCGGTAGCTTCTCATGGAGGATCCCAGATATTATGTTACTTTCATTGATGATGCTACAAGAAAGGTATGAGTTTATTGTATTAAACGTAAATATGATGTTTTTGAGACTTTTAAAAGATGGAAAGCCCTTGTTGAGAATGAATCAAATTAAAAGTTAAAGTGCCTTAGATATGACAATGGTGGTGAATATTGTAGCAAGGATTTCAATGATTATTGTTCAGTGAATGGGATACATAGAGAAAGAATGGTTCCAAGAACACCACAAGAGAATGGTGTTATAGAAAGAATGAATAGGAAAATCATGGAACGTGCTAGAAGTATGAGGATACATTCGGATTACCTTTGTAGTTTTGGGCAGAATTAGTTGATACAATGGTTTATTTGATTAATCGTGGGCCTTCAAATTCATTATGGAGGAATACCAGAGGAAGCTTTAACAGAAAAGAGGTAGATATTTCTTTTCTTAAAGTTTTTAGTTCAGAAGATTTTGTGCATATTGATAACTTGGAAAATAGGAAAAAGTTGGATGCAAAACCCAAGAGATGTACTTTCATTGGTTATGGTTTTAGTGATTTCGAATTCTGTTTTTGGGATTTAGAGAATTCTAAAATTATTGGGAGTCGTGATATTGAATGGAATGAAAAGAGAATGTACAGGGATCAAATTTTGGTACACAAGGATGAACTGATTGAGAATTTTGTGAATGAAATGAACTCTCAGATTTTAAAGTAATACTGATAGGGTTACACAAAGAACCAGTGTTGTTGACCCACGACCGACATCATCACCAACGAACCGATATCGGTTATAGAAGAGCCAAATCAGCATCGGTTAGCAAAACTGACGTTGATTACAGGTGACCGCATCAGTCACTGACATATTTGGATACAAATGTCCAGGAGGTCCAGAATGAGCCTCCGGTACCCCAAAATCCTATGAGAAGGTCACAAAGGGTAAGTAAAGCTCTAGAAAGATTTATTTATTATTGACTGATAATGGTGAACCAAAGAGTTTTGAAGAAGCAATGTAGGATGAGACCCATGTTTAGTGGGAGCATGGCATGGATGAGGAGATGGACTCCTTGGAATAGAACCAGACTTGGGATTTGGTTAAGTTACCAACAGGTAAGAGGACATTGTAGAAACAAGTGGGTTTACAGGATCAAGGAAGAAGAGGGTGGACAAAAAAGGTACAAGGCAAGGCTTGTAGTAAAGGGATTTACACAAAGAAGGTATTGACTTTGGTGAAATATTTTATCCTGTTGTAAAGATGAATTCTATTCATACTGTATTAAGTTTAGTTTCAGTAGAGGATTTGCATTTAGAGAAAATATATGTGAAGATGACTTTCCTTCATGGTGATTTGGATGAAGAGATTTATATGCAACAACCGCTTGGGTATGAAGTCAAGGGTAAGGAGAAAATAGTGGGTAGGTTGAAAAGAGTCTATATGGGATCAAGAAAGCTCCAAGGAAATGGTACATGAGGTTTGATAGTTTTTATGCATGTGCATGATTACTTGAGATGTGAATATGACCATTGTGTTTATTTCAAGAAGCTTGAAAATGGGAGCTATATTATTTTTTACTTGTATGTGGATGATATGCTTATTGCGGATCTAGTATGGAGGACATTGGTGAGCTTAAGGTAAGTTTAGCTCACACATTTTCTATGAAGGATTTAGGAGCTAAAAAAATCCTTGACATGTAAATACACAAAGACAAGAAGAGCAAGAAATTGTATTTGTCTCAGGAGGATTATATCTACAGGGTGTTAGAAAGGTTCAAGATGTAGAATGTAAAACATGTTAGTACACATATGGATAGACACTTAAAATTGAGCAAGGATCAATGTCATTCATCACATGAGGAGGTCAAATACATGACACGAGTGCCATATGCTTCTACAAAGAGTTGGGTGTCTCATGTATGCTATGGTTTGTACCAGACCAGACATTGCACAGGAAGTGGGAGTTTTGAGTAGATATATGGATAATCCAGGTAAAGAGCATTGGAAAGTAGTCCAATGGATACTTAGGTATTTGAAAGGGACATCTAGCATGTATTTATGCTATGGAGGTTTAGATATTTCATTATGTGGCTATGTTGATTTAGATATGGCTGGAGATTTAGATGGTAGGAGGAGCACTATTGGATATATTTTCACAATAGGTGGGATGATAGTTAGCTGGATTTAAAGATTACAGAAGGTTGTGGCTTTGTCTACTACAAAGGTAGAGTATGTTGCAGCTATAGAGGCTAGCAAGGAGATGATATGGATGAGTAGGTTTATGAAAGATTTGGGAAAGGAGCAAGATGATTGTAAATTCTTCGAGAAAATTCAAAGTGCAATTCATTTGGAAAAGAACTCAATGTTTCATTCAAGAATGAAACACATTCAATTGAGGTATCACTTCATATGACAGGTATTAGAGAATGGGTAGTTGAATCTGGAAAAGATTCATACGAGTGAGAACCTTGCAGATATGCTAACGAAACCATTAGTAAAGAAAAGTTGGAGCTACATTCCACTTCTGTTGGTCTTTGAGTTTGAGACTTGAAGAGGAAGAAACAAAGATAAGGAAGAATCCAAGAATGACGTTGTATAGATATGGTGCAGTAATTAATCTCCAAATGGGATATTGTTGAGTTATGGAGCTCAATTACTTTGGATTAGCAGGCAATATGAAACTTACTGGAAAATACAGTAACCAACATTGGTTATGGAGGGACCGGAATTAGTCACCTATGGCGGCATCGATCGTGGAAGGAGAAACCGACATCCGTTAGGGCTAACCGACGTTGGTTATCTTTTTGGGAGTGTTTCATCTAACTCTCGGAATTAGATCTATTTTTAGTATTAAAGAAGATCTATTGATTGTAATTGCATGGCTACGTGCCCTAAGTTTGTATACACCTATATAAGCATGAAAGATAGGGTTTAGAAGTAAGAATTAAGAAGAACTTGCAAAATTTTATGATTATTGTGAGAATAATTATGAGAGAGAATTCTTGGAGAAGAAGCAAAAGCTTGAGAGAAAGAAAGTACTATACATATGAGAGGTGTGGAAGATTGTAAGTCTTGATTGTATATCTTGTGAAATCTTTGGATAATAGATTGGCTTGTTTTTTGGTGGACATAGCCCACACTGGGTGAACCACGTTAAATCTGGTGTTGATTTATATCTCTTATTTTGTATAATTATTCTAGTATAAAATCCACTTTCATTGCATGTATGTTTAGATTTAATATATGATATATACAACCTTGTGCTAACCCTAATAGTTTGCCCATCCTTTTAAATCTCAATCCCCAAGTGGGATCATCCCACAAACTTTCCAAAAGAAGGTTATTTACAAGTGATGTGAACGATGCTCTACTTATAAAAACAACGTTGAATTCTCCAAAAATACCTTCTCCAAGATGACTGATTTAGCAATGGTGTCATCATCTTTGTTCTCCTCCTCCTCAAACATGAAGTTTGATAAATCAAACTCATCCAAAAAATTTGATTCAGGAAAGGATGGAGTGGAAGAAGGATATGAAATTTCACCATCAAAAGAAAGCAAGAAGCTTCCTATGATCTCTTCTTCATCCAAGGCTTCAGAATCTGATTTTTTCACCTCCATGGCATGAAGCTCCTCGTGAATGGTTGCAACATTTGAAGATGTTCTTAGTGGATCAATGCAACCTTCCAATAGTGCAGCAAGCTATAGGCATGCAGGATAATGATGATCACTACATTCCATTGAGACATCTTATACACATGGTAGCCTCTCTTCCTTTGTTAAATATTTTGGAGACAAAACATCATCCTCCATGAATATGGTGCCATCATGCATACTACTTTTAGAACATCGAGAGTAGTTATCATCTTCTTCTTGTGTTTGTTTTTAGCAAAATCATCCCCCACATTTTTCTCTTTAATCCCAACCTCTATCAAAGGTTTAACCAATAGTGGCATCTATTTGGACTCAAAATTTGTAGCCCATTCCTTCAAGTTTCTTGTCAGTTCTTCTTTCTTTGGGTTCCTCAACTTGTTGCCCTCCTTGAATGATTTTTTGATTTTGTTCCCCCAAGATGGATTTGGGACTGCAAAAGGAGGGGTGGGTTTGGGACTGCAAGATGATTTTTGAATTGTTGGAGGTGAAAGGGAAGGTGTTGTTCTTTCTTATGATAGAGGGGATTTGGATTTGGAAGAGAAAATCTAGAAGATAGAAGGTAGGATGGAAGGAAAGAAGTTTGAAGAAATGAAATCCTCAATGGGAGAAACATGCAAGAAGTTAGGGATATGAAACTTAGGATCGAGATGGTGTAGGTTGGGGAAGAGAAATGGGAAGGCTGTGAGGTGATAGTGTAGGATTTACCCATTGACAAGGTTTCCTAACACTAGATTCATGAGCCTCCAACAACTCAACCCACTTTACAATTTGTGGCACCATCTCAACCATGACATCTAGCTTCTGCTAAGGGTTGAATTATCTTGACATAGGGCCAACCCATGGATAAGGGACCCTGAAAACATTTTGAATGCCTTCAATTGAGATGTGACCCTAGTCTACACTATAATTGCCTCCATTCTTTGGATCTTTCTTTGCAAATCAACGTCCTCTATGAAGTTTTCATCATCACCTACGTAACCTGTTCTTGATAACCACATGACTCAATTTGGGTTGGGTATGCAAGAGATTGTTCATGATGGGGTTGATAAAACTGATTTGGAGGGTAATTTTTAAACCATGGAGGTGGTGTGAATTAGTCTTCTATAGCAAAAGGGAATACCATGATGGAAATGAAGTCATGATTGCACAACTTCATGAATGGAAGTAAAACGAAAGATATGGAAATAAAAATGGATGGAAATGGATTAAAAGGGAAGATCTGCGCAACTCGTAAAAATGGGTTGGTTAGATCACCGAGTCATCGATGTGCTTAGAATGTGCCTCCAAAAGCTGGAATTCCAATATGAACACACCAACTTGTTGAAATGAAGTGGTAAGGTGATTCAAACCCGTCCCACCGGGCATGCCAAAACCGTTATAAAAAAGTAGTACCACTCGGGATGTAAAGCAATAACAGATCCCTACTTTTTGCTAATATTGGACCATATCTCAAGTTGTGGGGCTTACAGGACTGAGATGGATCTCCGAGAAGGTCCTAACACTAAGCTACTCCTAATGCAAGAAAGACACTTATCTACTCCTAATCTAAAAATTCCAAGGATACAGGGGAGAGAGATCATGAAAACATGAAATCCTACACTACGAGAGGTGATAGGACAAAAAGGGGTGTTGGATGATTTACAATGAATGAAAATGGAAAAAGATGAGCATGGAGAGGATGTACAAGCATCACAGACCAAAATACATACAATATACCATCTTCATTAAGCACAACAACATTTAAACATGTAATGGGAACAATAAAATGCACAAAATACTTGCAATCATGAAGAAAGGAAAGGAAAGCAATGAGAACTGAAGCAAGGATGATAAACAATCACAAACCCCAGCTTTATCACTCCAAAGTGTTGCACAATACATCATTGTAGAGGAAAGAGGCATGATTCACCATTACATAGCTAAAAATGAAGGCTTAGAGCTCCATATCCACCTAGCAGAAGAGGAGAAGAAGAGAGTAACATTGAGAAAATTGTTCCACTCTTACAAAAATGAGCTCTCTTTACAATATATTGAATGAAAAAATGAGAGAGAGAGAGAGATAAAGAACTCGAAATTCCCCTTCAACCACCAAAAAATGTCATTAATTCATTTGTAAAAGTGATGAGAACCCTTGCAAAACCCATTCCATCATGTACTTTACCTCATGGGAGAAGAAATTGATCTCCACACCTTCATTTAATGCTCTAGAACTACTTCTAGGTGATCATTGGAATATGGAGATGTTTTTTCATGTTTTTAACTCACCTACCACCACCAACTTTCTGATTTCTTGTCTCCATGTTGTAGAGCATCAAATTTTGAGCCCAAGGATATAAATTTTATAAAAATGGACCACTGTAGCTCGAGTTATGGTGGTGCGGGTCGTGAGGCTTGAAAATCCCCCAAACACAATTTTTTGGCCTTAGTTATTCTATTTGATTGCACATCTGCAATACAATGGGGAAATTTTCCTTTGTTTTTGGATATCTTTGGGTCCCGGGGCATGCACTTTAATCGGCTATGAGTTCTTCCAGGCCTCGATACTTCCACTTTGGCCATAAAACAAAGGGCCCGCCTAACTCCAATGCAAATCAACTTTTTCGGCCACACGGAGAACTTGAGGCTTGCCAACCCTTGTTCCACTGTTCCTCCTGCAATCGATATTGCCGCATTACATAGGAGTTGGCCAAAATAATATAAATCGGGCCCAACCTAAGTTATAGGTACCCCACTCCATCGACAATACACTTTGAAAAACACATTTTAAGCCCCCTTTTCTCCAAACTTAGCCAATTGTTGGGATTTTTTCAGAACAAGGGGCCATTTTAACTTAAATAAAATGTCCCAAAGCCATTTTTTTCAACTAAACATTTTTTTCCATTTTATAACCAATTTCTCCAAGTCATAAAACCTTTGAAATCCAGAAGAGAAAAAATGCATTGAATGATCCCAAACCTCCCAAAATCACTACAAGTGCTCCAAAACATGGAAATTTACCTAAAAATCTAGATTCACTTTGAAGCTCTATTGAATTCTTGGTTCCATTTTTCTCGAGTTATCTATTTTTACCAGGGGTAAAAATGGATAACAATGACCACACACCATAAAAATGGAGTATCACTATAATATGTGGTGTGCTTTAAGACATGGCGTAAAAGAAGGGCACACTAGAAATTAACAAGTGTTTGGATATTACAAAATTTTGAGAAAGGTAATGTAATGTGTTTGAGGTGCAAGAATAGATAATAATACATGTATCAAAAGGGTATATTTAAGCATGTGTAATTCGGGAATTGATAAAATTGACAAGTAATAGTGAGCAAGGAATAAGGAAGGTGGAGCATGTAAGAAGATAGAAGTAGAAAGGGTAAAGTGATCAAAGAAAGCTACGGGGAAAGGAAACACATAAGAAAATGAATGTGCATAGGGAATGTGACGCAGATCAAGAATGTAAATCTACCTATCATAGCTGGAGGCATGTGGGGGAAAACAAAAAGGATCCATGAAGTTCATAGAGCATACAAAAAGTGTGTTGGGGTCATTAAATCAATTTTAAATTAACGAAAATGCATAAAAATAAGGAATGGAGAACAATAGGTAACCACTTGGTATTAAATGCAGTTGGTGAATAAGTGAGAATTCATGCATGTGAAAGGAGTAAATGCATATTTAATTAATATTTTAGAGGGGGTATTAAAGGAGGAGAAAACTCACTTTAGAAATTACATTACATTTAGACGTACAAAAACTCCAAGTGGAAATAGAAAAAAGAGTTTTAAAAGTGACCCACAGCACAAAAACAAATAACTTTGCACCATTAGAGTAGAGTTTAAGATATTATAGGATGTAAGGTGGTGAAAAATATAGAATAGAGGTGAATGATACAAGTTACGATGGACAAAAACAGCTTTTCAAAGATTTGTTCAAACACTTCGATTTCCATTAATGTGGAGGTCAAGCTATCCCAATAGAACCAAGGAACTTTAGGGATTTAAACTTCCAAAATTAAATGAACAAGGGTTTCAAACAAAGTGCATAAAAAGGACCAGAAAAGAGGAGTCACACAAGAATAGGGTTGCACAACAATCTAGCTCTTCTAATGGGACTAGTTCAAGAAGTTTTTCGGAATCAATGTCGAGAAAAGGAGTGGATAGTACCATACTTAGGGAACTTGAAGAATAACAATAAGAGTGATTGATATTTGAAGAGTTAGAGGCTACCTAATCCTAAGCCGAAGCCAAAACTAAGACTCCACTTATACTTAGAAAAATAGTGCACAAACTATGATGTGTAATAGGAGGGAAAATAGTAAGGAACAAATTCCATGCCAATGCCTCCCTTAAATTTATAAATGCAATATCCATATTATGTTTTGAATGGAGAAATGGAAAAATAACATGCATTTTAAAAAATAACAAACTTCAATCATCACACACATAGTTTGGAAGGAAAATTATTACATGACTATCTCGTGATAAACAGAGAAGAAGACCGCCGAAGGAGGTGTAGTTTTCAATGATAGCGCAAAATAGACATTAAAAAGGGTTGGGGTCTTGCATATATTTAAATTTCACCCTAATTTAGCAAGCAAATGAAGTTGGTGCAAGTTTTGAATTCACGCATACATGAAGGATACTTCTATTTCATGGGCAGGTGCATGAGAATAACTACCGTGCTCATTAGTGAGGGGACCATGATGGTAAATAGTTGAGATGACTTGGGATAGGACATACACAATGATAAAGATATCGACAAAACCAAATATCTCATGAAGTATAAAGGGGGCCAACACATTTCCCATGGCCAACATTAAAGACCTAGGGACAAGTGTTGCGATATGCCTTGTTACATCTAAGATGACAGCACATAAAGGTGGGTTGAGATCAATAAGAAAATTTTACACATTGCCTATAAGATAGTTATAGGGATGCAATAGAATATATCCTAGTTTATCATAGAAAGTATCAAGAAAGATGCAAAGAATGCACACCAAAATGGTGATAGGTTTATTTGGGTCATGATCCTCATTCTGTTGGTCTTCAGGAGATAGGTGCACCGAGGGAAGAGGGAGGAAACCAAAGTGGGTATATCATGTGTAGAAGAAATTATTGGCTGATTGATGTAAGGAATTACTGTCCCTTGCCTCTCTCGAACAATGCATGTAAGGCCAAACTTAATAATTGGCTAAGGCATTTGAGAATGCCTTTGAGGAGGAGTGGAAACTACCACAATGCCTACCATAAGAAGTGGAAGGAGAGGCATATTTTTCTCAGTAATGAAATATTACTCTTTGGAACATTTCAAAATGAATGATGAGAATTTATCTCCTTGGGATAAGTTTCCCTTCATATTCATAATAGATTAATTTTTTTGATCCATCAATCAGATCAGGGATGCAAAGAAATTGTGAATAGATGCACTATGGATTGATGCAAACTTGCAAACATGCACACCCTTCGCACCAAGTACAAGTACACAAGAAAAAATACATGGATACACATAAAATAGACGTACACCATATCAACCCAGTGGAGAAAATATTATAAGGAAATATATTTGTATTGTTGTTCTACTACTTAAAGCCCAATAATGAAAAATGGGCCTAGTGCGGGGAGGTTGAGGAGCCAAAATAAGAAATACACGCGCCTCCAAAGCAAAAGAAAAAAGTTATTGAAGATTCCTCCAACAATTCATGAGCATCATGTGGAAGGAAAAGAGGAAGAAGAGGAACAAGATCTAGATAATGTACCTTTTATAAGGAGGAAAAAGAAAAGGCTTGACACTTCAAAATTTCTACGTTTGACCTTAGTCAACTTGTAGCACAAGGATGGAGAGGGTTTTATATAAAAACCTACATCCACACATATAGAAAATGATACTAAGGTTATTTAAAGGGGTGCACACACTTCCAAAGGAGGATTAGAAGGATAAATAAGTACGCCAACAATTGTTCCTCCTCTAAGGGAACCTTCCCTAAAAAAATGCATGGAGGCCGGTCCTCAAAGTAGCCAAGATCCTAAGGGCCTCGATGTTGAAACATATGCATTTCCAAAGAATACTTTAAATATTATAAATATTGGAGAAGAGGGTGAAAGGGAAAATTATAGGGAGGAAGATGAGAAAACACATGATGAAGAGGAGGAAACACATAAACAAGAAGAATATAAAAAAATAAGATACATGTGATGATGATGAAGAATAAAATGCACAACATCGTGTAGACAAAGGAAAGGACATGTAAGAAGAGGAATAATACAAAGAGGATGAAGTGATGAAGTAAAATTACAAATAAGTTGTTATCCTTTACTCTGTACATGATTACATGAATGAGCCCAAATTTGGGATACCCTATTCTAGCCTACATAAGGTTCTATATGGATTCAAAAAGGGATTGGGAGTGGCCTTCACGAACACCTTCCAAATGTCGAAACACAAAGCTAGGGACACACTGTGAAAATTGTTGGAGATGTTGTGTAACAAAACCTCACTTATAACTTAGATAAATTCTTACAAAGGGAAATAGTGCTAGAGCTGACCAATGAGCTCAAAGAAACAAATGAAAAGTTAGAGAATCTCTTTAAGGAGCATAAAGAGGATAGAGAAATATACAAAGCGATGACTTGAAGGAACTGAATTTATGCAAACGAATAGTCACCAATGAAAGGAAGTTAGCCAAAACACTATTGATGGATCAAGGGGAGGTGTCAAATATTTGAAGGACCTCAATGCGTGTGCCAAAAAAATTCCCCTTGTTATAAAAATCCTTAGATAAATGGAAAACACATGAATATATTTTAAGGTAGAAAGTACCATAATTTTTGAAGAAGCAAATAAAGCATTACCCAAGGATGGGAAACCAAGTTAGTATGGGGTGATGTTGAGCCTCTAAATTCTTATATCATTTATTGGCTAAGTCCCACATTTGGAAACTACTCTTATTCTTTATTATTTTTTAATTCTTTGGAGCACGATACATTTGGTGGAAGAAGGAAACAACATATGTGCGCATATTTCAAAATAAACAAAGGAAAATCCATGCCTCATTATAAAGCATGAAGAAAAATTTATACATGCATGAATGTAGTAGAAAAAGGAGATGCATACAGGTAGTTGGATCCACACGAAGTTGCATGGGCAAGAAATTTTGATACACTAAAGGAAAAATTGGGATAAAAATAGAAAAACAACTCCAATTTTGAATACATGCATGCTGAGAAAGGAAAAGCAAGCGTGCACATAGTGGTAGTTGAAGGCACTTGAGTGAAGAAAATAACATGTCTAGAAATAACCGAGAAACACACAAAACAAATAAGCGGTCATCAAAGTGTAAAAACTTTTAGATGAAAGAATAAAGACTACTATGTTGTAAAGTTGTAAAATAAACAACATGTGGTATATCTACCACCTCAATGTAATAGTTAATTTTTAAAAATTAGAACCGAAAGGATAATTATAACTCTTGTTCAAACTAGTGAAGGGAAATTCCCCCTACTATAAATACTCCCTTTAGGATTTAGTAAAAACACAGACTTAGGGAGATAGGGCTCAAAGATAGATACATACAAATATATAGAAGATAAACAATGAGAACAAGGATTATTGTACTAATGAGTGCCAATTTATGAATGTAATGAAGGATTTATGTGGAGTTATTGTGTTCTTATGGGTAAAGCCTTCGATTATTGTCTTAATGTAGTTTCATTAGTAATACATTTTATGTGCTTGAATTACTTTGCATCTTGGATAAACATGACGGAACCCACATTATCTTGCGCTTTAAGTGAGCACACTAGGATATTTCTTAGTGTGATAAGACCAAAGTAGGTGGTGAATCATAATTGACATGCGCCATGGTATAAAAGTTTTGTGCACACGTGGGTAAGAGTTATGTGGTAAAATAGATGCACAATAATATAGAAATGTAGAGTATTTGGTTATCCATTGCCACCATTTGAGAAGTAAAATTGAATGGATATTAGTTTTATTAGGAAGATTTATATAACCATATAATATAGATGTAAGCTTATAATTTGGATAAATTAATGTAATATTTGCATAAGTGTTTCATTAAATATATTTGTAGGTCTATTATTGTAGACATAAAGAATCACCTTGATGAGTTAATATAGTTTATCCGAAATAAAGTTACTATTTTTTTTTTTAAATATAAACATATCATGATCCTAAAGTTGTATGACCAAAGCCTTCCAAAATTCAGGTCAAATTTTTTGGTGTAGAGACGATCTCAATCACATATAGAATTTTTAAATTTTGTTCATTACATGATGGAAAATAAATTAAAGAAAAACCCCAATGAATAACCATAAGTTGATATATATATATATATATATATATATATATATATATAGTTTAATGCTATTGACCGAGCTTAGAACTGGGGGGTTATTGGGTCCCCTCCCTCAACAATGTCCACAAACTAGATATTACAAATTTAACACAAACCCGACAATGTAAGCCAAGCCAATACTAGTTGCCGAACCACCATCCTCGGCCACTAACCGCCAAGCCAAGATCGCCACCGCTAGAGAGGAGAAACCGACTCCACTGCTAATGATGCTAATACCACCACCACCGTGGAGAATCACTACTAAGTCGAATCCAACGATGCAGGAAAATCAAAGATTAGGCTGGCGAGCCACCATCCTAGCCACCAACCACCGCTAGTCGAGTCCGCCAAAGACTGAGAAGAACGCCTGTCGCAACCACCGGTGAGGCGGAAACCCGTCACCATCGATAACCACCTCAAAGGGGATCGCACCTAATAGGGTTTGAACCTAGGTGGATCTAGACACAACCGTCTGTCTTAACCGATCCACCCAAACCCCATTAGAAAGATGATATATATATATATGTTTACAAGTGGTTTCCAAACTTTATGGAAAAGTAGGAAGAAAATGTCACTACAAGAACCGACATCATTATCATTTCATACATTGAAACATTTCTAAGATAAATTTTAAGTGGCTACATTATTACTCTCAACATATCAGCCTAGGATATACTTTTGGGGTCGGAAGTGCTCCTCAAATGCTTCCTAGCTAGTCATAAAAAGTAACAATTAAAATCCACTTCAATTTTTAATTTTTTTTTATTGGAATGCATCATATATTAATTACATAGGTATAAAAATCTAAGATGGTTATAGTAAAGGGAGTTTGGTTGGTATTCACGATGATCTCCATTTCGACATCAAAGAAGTAAAAAAATTCCAAGAGAGGAAACTACATATCAATAAAGTCTAGATAACACTTCATAACACAAACAATGTAAATACTAGTGATAAAAAACACTAGAGGGAGGTAAGAAATAATCCTTCATAGGAAGGGAACTTCAAAAAGAAATATCTTTCGAGGGAGAATCCAACATAACCCACCCATCTTGAGCTTGTGTATGGTTCTACAAAGTTTAATGCACCATGATTTCCCATCCAATGAAAGGAATGATAACTTGAGATCATACCAAACCAAGAACACATATGCTAATCAAACACCACAATCTATAAGATGAAAGCAATTCACCAGAATAACTTTACATAAAACCTTTGCAAATAAATGAGAAGTAATATAATATATTATTATGGAATTCAATGCAATACATTGAGAATGGGCCTTGCTTAAATAGGCAAGGAATAACAATCTAAGAACCAGTCAAGGTCGTAGATCAAGCCATAAATCAAGGAAATAACTAGTCATCAAATAACTAGTCAAGACCATAGATTTAGGAGAGAACTAGACATCAAAGATCTAGTCAATACCATAGATCAAGGAAAGAACTAGTCAATACCATAGATCAAGGAAAGAACTATACCTAACAACTAGATAATATCTCCTAATATCTAAATAAGATAAAAGAAATATCCACACACATAAGTGGGTGAGGATAAATACAATAAAGGTAAATAAAGTACCTAGGTAAACATGAGCTAAGGTAAATACCTACTCTAACACCCCCTCAAGTGAAGCTAGGGGCCAAAATAGAAGTGGCATGTCCACGATGACTCCCGAAAACTAGGCCTCGATGAGGTACTCATGTACAATAACTGGGAAAAAAGAGACACCGCAAGATACCCAAAACCAGTAACAACAAAGTAAAGAGAGTAAAAACCCACTCCAAGGCATCCCAAGAAGCTCGGCTCAACAAATTTATATAATGCCAAAGAAGTTTGGTGTGCACTGTGGTCTAAATCCACCGCTCGATCATAGAACTCAAAAACAACTCACATGTGGCTTCACTGAAATAGCTCCATACAAAGAGATTGTTAATGGAGTGATGTCGAATGTGTAAAAAAAATACCAAACATAATTTGATCAACTACTGCACATAGGCGTGCCATGATCCAAGAACAAAAACCAAAGCAACAAGGAAAGGACACAAAATCTAGAGTGTCACGATCCAAGAAAAGCCAAGGTAACAAGGAAAGGACACGAAACTCGAAGAAGCATGATCAACACCACACCCTCCCATACTGCTTGAATGGGTGGAGTGGCGCTACAAATCTGTATGAGTTGTCAAAACAACTACTTGAACACTGAAAAAATAACACTGGGCTCCACTAGAATAGCTCCCCCACAAGAGAGACTGTCAACATGCCAAAAGTGTCGAAAATACATATACAAAATCTCTCAACAAACAAGAGAGATACACTACACCTGCTAAAGAAAAATGCTCAAAACAAGAAGCATCACAATGCATAAGGTATAGAAAGTGGAGCAAGAGGCCAAATGGTGGAGGAGCCATGCCTGTAGAGTCCTCTCAATGAATGCCTATGTCACCGCCATGAGTGATCAGATATCCACCCCAAATCAACACGGATGGATGAAGAAGATGCTTGCATATGACTTGGTACAAAATGCACAATGGGTGCATGCAAAAGAACATTAGAATGTGTGTCAGGTTGATCATGTCTGACAATTGAAATCTCAGGTTTCTCAAGCCTGAGTGAAGGTGCATAACTCATGTGTTTCTCATGATCCTTAGAAAGAGTCGAGCGAACAAAAAAAAGAGCTTTGTCAATGTGTGATCCTAATGAAGTATCTGCTCGAAAACCAATGTCATGACGAGAATTCCACTTAACATGTGGAATAGAAGAAATAATACACCGTGAATGTTTGCCAATGGCTCCGCTAGTGAGACCCATAGGACGAAGCATGCGAGAACGGAATGCAGTGGTATGCTTCTCGAAAAATCCATGCAACTGAGTAGAAGTAGGATACACAACATGTGGTACTGTAATAGGCACAGATGTGGAATAACATGCAGTAATAAGCCTCACAAGTTTAGAAGCATCAAAAGCAGGTTTAAGCTCAAAGATTGGTAGATCAATGTTAGTGGGTACAAGAGCAACAACTGCAAGTGGACTAGGAGCATGGATATGGTTGTCCACAATATGATGGTGATGCTGTAGGCTAGCAAGTTTGTTCTGCAGGGAGTGTATTATTGTATCCTTATCGTGAATGAGTGATTGTAGAAGAGAATTTCACTTCTTGAGTGATCTATTTTCTTCCACAAATTTTACAATATCCTCTTGAAGTCCACATACTTTAGAGAAAAGCATATCATTCTCAGAATCCATGATAGGTACAAACTACAACTCCCAAAAGTTTAGGACGTCGGGCTCAACTGAAATTACGTTCACAATTGATTACAACACTCCTCCATATTTGAAAATTTATAATTATAGTGAAAGTCTCAAAATAAATATTTCCAATGGAAAGATCACGAAAAAACAAGCACTTTTGCAAAAAACGGCACTCAAAACCAAGTTACCGATCAAAAGTTACAAGCTTTTTAATATTTTACTTTGTTATTTATTTTAGTTGCCACAAACAAAATACATTGTTGTTGCCTTCACCACACTAAATAAAATTAAAGGGCGCTGAAGTTAAGTACCTATTAGTAGAAATCAAAAGCTTTAAGCCCTCATATGACCATACCATTTTTCTCGAAATAGTAAAAAACGTGCACAACATCCGTGGACACCTGCCAAAAAAGGAAAGATTCGAAAACATTCTTACACGCAAAACCGAGACAAATATGTTGTAAAGGAAAAATGCCCTGTGCAGATCTCAAGAAATCCAAAAGACCCAAAAAATAATCCCACGTTTTTTTATGGCACGAATCCCAAGGCAGCCCTGTGTGCTTTACTTCCTGCAACAATACAAAAAACCCAAAAAAATGACTTCCTATAGAAATGGTTGAGTTTACAGTTGATCTTAGGGTTTTCCCACCTTCTGATCCAATGGAAGCCTCCATTTTGCATAAAAATGCATGCAGCAACAAAATACGACCAAATCCCAAATATATGAATATATAATGAATTTATTTGCAAAATAAAACTTACAAAGCGAATGTCAACAACAATCTCCTGCTCTGATACCATGAAAGGAACGATAACCAGATCGTACCAAGCCAAGAACATAGATGCTAATCAAACACCACGATCTATAAGATGAAAGCAATTCGCCAGAATAACTTTACATAAAACCTTTGTAAATAAATGAGAAGCAATATCATATATTATTATGGAACTCAATGCAATACATTAAGAATGGGCCTTGCTTAAATAGGCAAGGAATAACAATCTAAGAACCAGTCAAGGTTGTAGATCAAACCATAAATCATGGAAATAATTAGTCATCAAAGAACTAGTCAAGACCATAGATTTAGGAGAGAACTAGACATCAAGGATCTAGTCAATACCATAGATCAAGGAAAGAACTATACCTAACAACTAGATAATATCTCATAATATCTAAATAAGATAAAAGAAATATCTACACACATAAGTGGGTGAGGATAAATACAATAAAGGTAAATAAAGTACCTAGGTGAACATGAGCTAAGGTAAATACCTACTCTAACATTCGAGTCTTTGGAGACCCAAATACCATAAAACCTCATGCATGGGAAATGACCACCGAGATGGCTCAATAATAGATTTTCTATGCAAAAATTGGCTCCAATCCATCTATTTAGTAGTGGATAAATAACCATGGACATGTGAAGATAACCGACTACCGAATTACTTTTCCTATGTTTGGCTATGAGAGGAGAGCTCAATAGTGATTGATCTAGCATATATCTACTCATAGTGCATTGGGTATTACCCTAATGATTAAAAATATCTTGTAAGTGTTGGAGTTCAAGAATCACTTTCTCAATCTATGCATGGATCTAAAAGCAAAATAAATAATATAAACAACTATTTTGTTAACTAAAAATTGCTAAGAAATAGATTCATTATTGAAAATAACAACATTTTTAGCTTTCCAAAGTTGAAATAAAATAATATCTCTAATAAAATTCCATAAAACTTATTTATGTGGCCACTAAGAGTAATTTTTAAATAAGCCATTCTCCAATTAATGGTTTCTTGGTGAAAAGGATAGATTAATGAGTATGTAACACCCATGTTATGATTCATCCAAATTAAGGGAATTTTTATTCATTTAAAACAAACCCCTTAAGTTCAATTAATGCTTATAATGATTAACATTAATATTTATCTTACTGTTAAATAATCCAACATTGTTTAATATTCTAAAATCCATCCGATAACATATGATAACCATGTGCAACTGTAAGGGTCTACTAGATCTACCCGATCTCCCTTGATCACTCTAACCGAGTGTGTATAACTTGTATACTTTTGGTTAAACATTTTTATAGGTTATGATACCTGTGCATCTCCTTAGTTCTAACTGGTAAATTATTTATGTAACTTTCATATGGATTCATACACTCTTAGTTAGAAGAAATGGTGAACAAACAATACAATCAACATTTACATTACTATGGCCATAGTTTTTAAGCATTGCTTTGCAAGCTAGTTTCAAGACTGCACACTAGCCTACAAAACTTGTCTCCCGTCACCACACAACCGTCTCAATATAGTTATCAGGATTCCTTTTTGTTGTTTAAGAAATTAAGTTTCAATTTTGAAGAAGTAGAAACCATGACTCACCCTTCTAATCGAAAGGATCCTATCAGTTCCACCTTAGGATCCCTATGGGAAAGATAGTGACTACGTAATGAATTTCATCATTACATCCTCACTACCCTTCCCGTAGCCATCCTAAGCTGGCACGGGTAGGATACTATTGAAAGGAAGATGGGACATAGTACCTACACTTCGTTTACACCTTTAGTTATCCATGAAAGATAAAATAAATAAGTTCATCTTTATGATAGGTTATAATGTATCGTTACACAATATTGGATTCTCAAAAGAGGTTTATAGTAACTCAATGAGTTACTATATTTCCTTAGTACCTCTTATTGAATGAGCACAACATAATTTTTGTCATTAAATATAGGTTTACTAACCATATCTCATAGTGATTTGATCCATCCGACCTTTTATTAAGTACACACTTCAATCCCATAGGTTAATTAATTAATATAATTAGTCCATTAATTTCATAAGGTACATTTATAACTTTTTCATGTTTTTCGTTATACTATTTTCCTTATCGTACTATGTTTGAAATTCAACATATTTTTTCATCTCATAGTAATTGATAAAATCAACAATAAATGCATACCATAATATCTATTAAATTTATTTATACTCAGCTGAAGAACAACATATAAACACTTTCATATCCAAAAAATAAGTTACAAAACAACAAATTATTTTATTAAAACTTAATAAAGGTAACCCCTTATTTTTATAAATAATGATATACAATTCATCATAACAGTACATTAGGCAATATGCCCATTAATCATCTTGCGAAGATAATACATTCGCGTTAACAAATAAATACAACAATCCTTATCGATTTAAAAAAATATCACATGACGTAATCATGCGTAAACAATCCAATCAATCACTTCATGAATGTCATTCCTTCCTGCACTGTAGGAGAGAGAAAATGTATACATGGGTCAGTTCAAAGAACTGACATGAGTTAACTAACTCATATTCTTGTTGTATTTAAATGAAATAAAAGAATAAGTTAAGGTTAACTTAATGAACTAAATAAACTTCCTAGTTTATTTATAAGTTATCTATTTCAAGCACAAATGAAATATTGCTTTGTGATGAATGCTATGTTTCCAAACAATACAAGAAATCAACTGTATAACATAAATTTTATATTATAAAAGTAACATACTATTGTAGTTATTCATTACAATAAATAGCGATTAGAATTTACAACATCATTAATTCCTTAAAAATATTCCACAAAGAATAATGTCATCAATGTAAACCTTCAACTAATTATAATTGTATTGTTCTACGGAGTGAACATAATCTATCCCATTATTCATTTCAGTCAATGATCAATACAAATTATGCATATCAATTCCTTCCCTTAAACTTTATTCCCGAAATGAATACAAAAGAAATGAACATCATCAATCTATACAAGTAGATCATACAATTCCAAATACCTTTCCAACTTCCATCCCTTAAAGCATTAAGTCAACAATCATACTTAATGGAGCTAATCATTGCTAACTGTAAGGTTCAAAAATGACATCTTTCCTCCATCTAAGCAATAAAATAATCAGTCCTTTACAAGGAAATAATCATTGTAATAGTCTTATAAATGAAGAGTTTTATAACATTTCTACACAAACCGCATAATATCTACCTCACAAATGGTTCACCTTAACAACCAATTCATCAAGCTAGGAATTAACTAAATACACTCATATAGTCATGCCCAACAATAACAAAATGTAATAGTGCATGCATTTTCACGTTATCTCACATCCAAAACCCAATGGAATGTGAAAGTTACAAGTAGATAACATCATGCTCTAAGGAGCTAAACAAACTAACTTCACAAATCTCAATGATCAAATAACCACAAAATTTCAAACCTTGCTTCAAGTTAAACAACAATGGAGCACTCAACCAATCTTTAAGGTATATGTTTTACACAATTATAGTAGCAAGAAACACATTATGGCTTACATTTTTAAATCACGAAATGCTATTCAAGAGATGAGTTAAAAGTCCTTGGGAGATTTCAAAAATTAAACAAGTATTAACCATCGTTGGTGAACTCAATAAGCTATAAAAATTAACTTAGTAAAGCCCTTAATGGGTAGTGGATACCCCTTTCTCAAAATTAGAGTCTCATAATGAGACTAGCTAAAGGTTAACAATGAAGACCCAATTTGAATACTTTCAAGGGAAGAGAAGAAGACAACAAGATAAATTTATACATGCTTCCAATATTGGATACACAAATAAAACAATAGGTTGCAAACACTAAATCACACACTTTGGTACATTACTAGGTCCTAATCACATACTACTATTCATATGCTTCTTACGGGAGAAAAGTAATAATTGATCATTATACTTGGCCTCTTAGTTTCCTTTCCAGCCTCCCTCTTGGCCTTATAGACCTCACTGCCCATTTTGACCCTTCATACTTCAACTTTTCTCGGCTCTGACACTTACACCTGTGTGCTCTCGTCCCCTCTGGGTACCCTAGACCTATTTGTACTTTTCTCGACTCCTTTTTGGGTCCTTTCTAGCCATTGGACATCCCTATCTCTTAGGGGTCGACCTTTTAGTGATCAATTATGAAATTTGAACAAGAGAAGCATATAAATATAAAGTTATGTGACCAAATTAAAGGAACAAACTCTAAACATCTATACTATCACCTACGGTTTTATCTCACAAGCACACAAGAACATCTTTGCATTCATCTAACACCATTATAAGGGACAAGGGATGATTTTCTGCATCACACGCATAAGAGGGAAGTTCATTTTATTCCATGCACACATCTATTACATCTAGCTACTTTGCTTGCTATCAAGTGCAACACACACAAGAGCCACCTAGGGCATGATTCCACACACACACATAACTACATTTGGTCTGAGATGTAGTGCAACGCTCAGTCGTAAGATCACTTGTTTGACAATTGAGGACAATCCGAACCCTCATTTTACATCTTTATTTTTAGGATTTGATGTTCTTTTGAGGGTTTCACAGTGATCTCTTTATTACAAGTTATCAACAACATCGGTGATCATAGTGCGACCATCTAACAACAAACAATGAGGGTTTCAAATCATCTAGTGACCCTATAAAATTCATCTCTAGACCTCTTGCGCAGACCCTGGCACCTAGGAAGGGATCCTAGCATCTAAGTGCCCTAGTACCATCTAGCGCCTGCTCCCTACTCCTCCTGCACTCTTGCACTTTTCTGGGTTCAGTTTTGAGGTCTTGTACTACCATTCTTCCAGTCTTCCACCTTCACACACTACTAGGATATTTGTAAAATCAGCTAAGTAACCTAACTCTCTATTGCACTTAGGGTTTTACTTCCTTTGCTTATTTGCTTGAGTCATTTCATGTACTTTATTGTCATATATACTTGTTGTAGCATACATAAGAATTTAACAAAGTAATCTACCCATGTTAGTTTATTTTTGTTAAATAATTTGGTGAACCCATCCTTTCGGACCCAACCTTTATCATGAATAAATCTTATGGTCCCTTTGATGACACCCATCTTCGTGATCTTCAAGAGCATATCGCTGAGCATTTGCAAGATCTATTTCTACTTTTATATGCAGCTTGTGAGGAAGCCACTAATTTCGTTGATATTTCTTGAACTACTTCCGCTACTACCTCCATTCCTATTGCTACCCAACCTCCTCCTTCTACTGTTCAACCTACTTCCACCATGCCCGCCTCCATTCCTACTCCTACAAACCATTTCACTCCACCTCTCACTTCACATACATGACAAGTTACCTCTTATGGAACTCAAGATCTAGCTTCTCTTTATCAAGATCTTCAAGTTCAAATTCATCAACTCCAACAAGATACTTCTCGTGCCTCTCCATATCTTGATTCCACTTTGCTTCTTCATACCCCTTTTGCACCCGTCATTTCCACATATGCACTTCCTCGAAACTTTATAGTTCCTAAGCTCCCAAATTCAATGGTCATGGTGATCCTCAAGAGCATCTTCATGCATTTCATGTGGCATGTCTAGACTATGCAGATGATCACACTCTATTAGCAAAGCTCTTTCCTCACAGTCTCCATGACTATGCTATACATTGGTTTGATGATCTAGCTATTCCTTCAAGAACATATTTCACACATTTAGCTGATGTTTTCCTTACTCACTTCTCAATCAATATTGGTTTAAATATATCATATGCACAACTAGCACAAGTAAAACAATGATCTAATGAGCACCTAACGAACTATGTCTTCCGTTCAAAAAAAACCTTGATAGGATGACTAATGTGCTAGCTAACTCGGAATTACAAGATCTATTCGTGTAGAGTCTCTTACCACCACTATAGGAAAGTGTCATATTTGAAACTTCTCCTTCATTTGATCACCTTTGTCACACTCTTAAGCTTCGCGAAAGCAAGCTTCTCACTATGGGTAAACTCAAGTATCAAGATCAAGCTACCTCATCTTCTAACAAGTTTCTAAGAAAAGCTCCTTTCAAACCATCTACTAAGGTCAATGAAGAAAAGGTCACTGTTAACGTTGTATCTCCTCCTGAGAAGCTTCAATTGCAACCTCAACGACGTATGTTTACAAAATTAACATGTGCTCCACATATCTTATTACTATTAGTGCAAATCAAAGCGGCACCCTCTGGATGTTCTATCATATTTCTAGTTTGACATCTTAGCATCTAGTGTAATTGCAAAACATTGAATCTTTTCCCCAAGTGTGGGACTTATAAAAATGGGAAAAGAATCTCTAGATTAGAGGCTGGTTCCTCAACTCCTCTATTCAAGTGTGCATGACATTCCCCAAGTCGCATAAAAAAGGGTTTACCTATAACTTAATCAAACTTTTCCAAGGAGACATGGTTGAGAAAATGCAAAAATGTAAACCTAGTCTAATTAAGGTGATGCACCAAAGGAGTAGTAGACACCTGCTACTACAAAACATACACAATCCATAAGAAAATACAACATAAAACATGCACAAATTTCCAAAGTGTAATGAAAGATCAGGAAACAATGATAAACATATGAAAGGATTGAGAAAATTTAATCACAGAGCATATATCATCATTCCAGGTCCAATACAGTGCATTACAATGACCAAGAGGCAAAAAGAAGTGTAGTATTTGCATGGAAAGGTAAAAACTCCACAAATCTACTTGATTAGGAAGAAAAGGGAAGTTGCAGAGCTAAAAGAATGTCTAACTTATAAAAATGAGCCCATTCTGGCTTTTACAATGCCAAATTCGAGCTTAGGAGAGAAAACATGCGGAAAACGTGAGAAAGCTTCAACCACCAACCAAAATGCAATAAAACAACATGGGAATTCTTAAAAGTCCATTCCCTGACATTTTTGACCATGCTGGGAGAGAATGCGAGCCATTCTTCATTAAAAATGGTGGTTGAAACGTCATTTTTGTTCATTTCCATGTGCCAGAGGCGTTTTCCAATTTTATCCTCTAAAATCCACCAAAACAAAAAATTGACCCCAGAATCATGTAGATAATTTCACCAGCTTTCCATTGATATAAAGAACGCCCAAAACCGAGCTTTGGATCGAAAGTTATGCCCATTTGAAAATTTAGGGAAAAATAGGGCCAAAATGGGTTGGCGGGCCAAAAATTTGAAATTTTCCCACTTTTACGCATTTGGAAAATTTTTCCCAAAAACCTCCATGCCCCACTGTCCTGGTGCCATGTGGCATGATTTGATTGGTTGCAGGCTTTTCCTGCTTCATTTCCCATTGTTTCACCTTTGGAAGTTTTCCAAAATTCTCCGCCACCGGGATGACCCGAAGACACGTGGCGTGATCCGATTCGTCGCGGGCCTCTCCTTCAAATTTTATCCATCGCTTTTGATCATCTTCTTTGACCTAGACACATGGCACAACCCCATTGGACGTGGGCTTTTCCTTTCATTTTTCTCTGCGGGCTCGCCTTGTGTTTTTTTCTGCCATGTGGACACGTGGCATGGTCCTATTGGCTCGAGTTTTGGGGGCGGGCTTTCCTTTTGAAATTTTTCTTTGATTTTGTTTTGGGAAAAATCCCAATCTCCCCCCACGCTCCACCGGGTCCGAGAAAAAGTGGTGTGACCTCATTTTTTACGCGGGCCTACGGGCCAAAATCTCCATTTAGCGCCCTCACCAAACACTTGGTGAAATTTTCAATCTTTCCTCCCCTCTCGCCACTTTTTTTTCGGCCTAAGGACACGTGGCATAATGTTATTGGACGTGGGCCTGCGTCAAAAATTTTGTTTGTGCCAACAACCCTTGGGAAACTTTTCAACTTCTCCCCACTGGACACGTGGTCGCATCCTATTCGGGCGGGCCCGTGGGTCGAAAATTTTTTTTCAACCCGCCAAACACTTTGGCAATTTTTTCAAGTTTACCTCCGCCTCCGCCCTTCCGAGGACACGTGGCCTCACCTTATTGGCTCGGGATTTTTATGGGAAAATTTCCCATTGCACCAACACTTAGTAAAATTTCTAAATTTTTCTCTCGCCTCCGCCACTTTATTCGATGACCGACGTGGCGCTCTCTCGATTGGTTGGGCCTGTCTGGGAAAATTTCCCACAAAAACTCCGCCGAGCCATAACTTCAAAAATACATGGAGTTAGGAAGAAAAATTTACCTTTCTGGAAAGATGAGAAAGAGCTCTATCCAATGGTGCCATTTCTAGAACATTTTGAGTGCCTAAAAGTGAAAAATTCATGACTGAGGCACACAGGAGGGAGGAATGAAGGGAGTTAACCACAAAATGAGCAAGGGGCTCATTTTGGATAAAATTTTTGGCGACTCAGAGGGGTCATCTGCCTACTGGATGAAGTTACCAGTTGCCTGAAGCAATCCATTGGGCATGGAGTCATCAAATCTCTACTTGGTACCCCAACTGATTAGAATAATGCAAGGAGGAAGATGGAGGGCAGAACACCATCTGATTGGGCAAGGCCTGCAAAACACATTTCCTAGAACAACAAGCTTGTGCCAAAGCACTTATGGAAAGAAAAGCTAATCTACAACAAAACAATGTGCATAAGCACTTGGAGGAATGAAAACCTAAGATAATATGTACAAGGTGGAGAATTTCCTTCAGTAGCAATGCTTCAGATGGATTCCATTGACTGGAATCTGCAATTCTTCACCATCTAATGTAGACAATTGGAAGGCATTGTTGTCCTTACACTTTGTGACCATGTAGGGGCCACTCCAAATGGCATCAAATTTTGAATGCCTCCTTGGTTTTTCTTTGTCTGCATCCCATTTTAACACTAGATCTCCAACTTGGAAAGATCTATCCTTGGCCTTTCTATCAAAGGTCTTCTTGATCAAAGCTTGATCCTTCTCCATTGCTTGGGATGCCTGATTTCTGATTTCTTGGAGCTCCATCAATTCTACATACCTAACCTCCATGGGTCCAAACTCCAACAACTCCAACTGCTTCATGAGTTCTAATGTTGGCAACTCAAGTGACATGGGAAAAATTGCCTCTCTTCCATAAACAAGCTTGAATGGAGAATTACCTGTAGATCTCTTGGGGTTATCCTATCAGCCCACAAGGATGATTTCAATTTAGTATGCCAAGACCTCTATTTTCATCAAGAGTTCCTCTTAATGATCCTTAACAAGTTCTTTTTTGTAGATTCAGCTTGGCCATTACCCTGAGGATAATAATTTGATGAAGTGCTTAGGTAGATCCCATTCTTGACAGCCCATTCAGTTACCTTGGACCTAATGAATGCCAATGCATTATCTGATATTATTGTAGCAAGTATGCCAAATCTGGTTGCTATCCCTTCATAGAAGTCTAGGATGCTAGATTCATTTGCTTCCTTGAGTGCTACTACTTCAGTCCACTTGGTGAAGTAATTTGTTGCTATTAGAATCCACTTGTGTCCTTGGCTTGAATTTGGATTAATGACTCCAATGAAGTCCAAACCCCATTGCATGAATGGCTGGTCAACTGAAATTGGATGCAATGGAAGGGCAGCTAGTCTCTCCTTACTTGTGAAGAATGCACAATTCTTGCACCTCTTGATCCATGCATAACAATCACTGAAAATCTTGGGCCAATAATAGCCAGCCCTCATGATCTTGAGAGCTGTCACTCTTGGTGCAAAATGACCACCAGCTGATCCACCATGGAACTCTTCCAACACTCTGTGAATCTAATTTTTACCAATGCATCTCAGCAGCACTCCATTCACATCCCTTTTGAATAAAACACCATCAACAAGAGCATATGGGACAGCCTACAATCTGAAGTGTCTCCTTTTGGTTTTATTCATCTCTGGAGGGCATAGGCCTATGTGTAGGAAGTGCATTATGTCTTGGGTCCAGCAAGGAGTGAGGACATTATCATTTTCTTCTTGAGTGCTTCCTTGCTCATGGCTGTCTTGCAACGCCAAAACAACCTCTTTCTCATTGCATGCTTCCTTTTGTTTGTTCAAGACCAGCTGCTCACACAATCCTTTTCCTCTAACCAACTTGGTGACTTTGATCTCAATGTCATACTCCATGACACGAGTAATCCACCCTGCTCTCTTTTCATTCAGGTCTTTATTGAGGAGGAAGTCTTTAACTCCCACATGAGAAACCAACAATTGAACCTTGTTGTTTGAAACTAGATGCTTAAATTTCTTCAAGATCCTAATTACTACAAGAACATGCTTCTCAATGAAAGAATATCTCACCTCATATTCCTCCAGGATTTGGCTGAAGAAAGCAATTGGCTACTCATCATTATCTTTGTTATGCTTGTACCAAAATTGCAGAAATAGTATCATCACCTCCGAATGCATAGAGGATGAAATCCTTGGAGAAATCTAGGTTGATGAGAGTTGGAGCTTGTGAGATGGCTTCTTTGATTTCTTCAAAACTTGCCTTGCCTTTTCCATTTTCCATTTGAAATCTATGCTTTTCTTTAACATCTTGGTGATAGGCTTGACTAGGGCTGCAAAATTTGGGACAAACCTCCGAACAAAATTTATCCTTCCCAAGAAACTTTGAAGGGATTTCTTGTGGCTTGGCAATGGTAGTGCTCTTATGGCTTCAACTCTTTCCGATCAATTGCTAATCCTTCTTTGGAGATAATGTGGCCAAGGAGCTTTCCTTCATGAGCTAGAAAAATACACTTTTTAGGATTCAAGGATACCCCAAATCTTCTAGCACCTTTGGAACACTTGTCTCAAATGAAAGAGATGGTCTGCTGCATTTTTGAAAAAATAGTGATATCATCTAGATATATCAACACCATTTTGTTAATCAAATCCTTGAACGCCATGTCCATTGCCCTTTGGAATGTAGCTCCAGTGTTGGACAGCCCAAATGGCATTTTCCTATATGCATAAGTCCCCCATTTGGTTGTGAAGGCTGTCTTGAACTGATCCTCTTCCTTCACCATAATCTAATTGTACCCTAAATAGCCATCAAGCAATGAAAACCTTTCAGAGCCAGCAACAACTTGTAAAATCTGCTCCATAGAAGGAAGTGGGTAATGATCCTTGAGAGATGCTCTATTCAAATCTCTAAAGTCAACACACAATCTGATTTCTCCACTCTTCTTTCTAACTGGAACCAAGTTGGCTACCCAACTAGAATGCTTGATAGGGAATATGATACTTGACTCTATCAACTTATTCAATTCTTTTCTCATGAGAGGCTCCATGTGTGGATTGACTGGCCTTTGTTTTTGCCTGATGGGTTTAGCACTTGGGTCCAATTCAATAGTGTGTTGAGCTAACTTGGGATTGAAACCTTTCAAATCTTCATAGCTCCAAGCAAACACATCAGGGAATTCTTGACAAAGCTGTATGAACTCATACCTTTCTTGCTCAGTTGTCATTTTACCAATTTGGAGTGACTTGCCTTCTTCCACCAAGATGGGCACTAAATCTTCTCCCTTGACTTGGATGTTTGCTTTCTCCTTCCTAAACTGATCATTAGGATTGAAAATGGACTCCAAAGTGACAAGTCCCTTTGGTAGTTTGTTGGTTCTCAGCTATACCACTTGATCACCATACTGCTGTTCTAACTTTTCTTGATTTTTAACTAAGAACTCAGCCTCTTCTTGCAAGAAATGGATGATTTGTTGATCATTTTCAAATACTTGCCAACTTACATTGTTGTCTAGCACTGAAGGCCTTACAATCACATGAATTCTTGGTTGTACTTTATCTTTCTTGATGCTTTCAATAACATCAAAGGCTGCTCCAACTGCTGCAAGCCTGTCAGCAGCTTGGTTCTCTTTCCTAGGGATGGATTTGATGCTAAAGCCCTCAAAATATTCAATGAGGTCCCACACCCTATTTTTGTAGCACTTGAGTAGATCATTCTTGGTAGCATGCTGCCCTTAACTTGGTTGACAATCAACTCACTGTCACCAAAACTTGTAAGTTCTTTATTCCTCTCTTGATTGACCAATGCAATCCTTGTATCAAAGCTTCATATTCAGCAGTGTTATTAGAACATGCAAACTGAAATCTAAAAGCTGAATAATACTTAACTCCTTGAGGTGAAACAAGCATAGCTCCCCCTCCTACACCTTGTCTACTTCTTGATCCATCAAAGAACAACTGCCATACCTCATTGTCATCCTTGTGGTCTGGCTTGGTGATGCTAGGAATAGGCTGATTTTTTTCATGCATGCAATAGACTCCTAGCTTAGATTCTTCTATTTCTTGATAAGGATCAAAAGCATGCACCTTGTTTGCCCATTCATCAAGAGTCAAATCTAGGATGCTTCCAACCTTGGTGTCAGCTTCATTAGTGCTTGGATAATCCTCTTGATCAAACGCTGAACAATTGGTATTGATTTGGCTTGGAGTGTGAGGTTTAATGTGAAAGTTTGCAATAGGCTCAGATTTGATTGTGGCCTTAGTTCCATATCTTGTTCTGAAACAACATGTGTGACCAATCAATAGATAAGTAACCTCCAATCTTAGCTGTGAAATCCCTTGACAAACATAGGGAAAAGAGTGGTGGAAGATCTATCACTGAGACATCTTGCAAAACAACAACATTGGGGCATGCATGCAAAGTAAGACTCAAGTTTTTAATCACTCCTACTATTGTCACTGCTGTCCCATCCAATTGCACTACCCCTTTGGATATGACTTCATATTGAAGCCCCAACTGATCAGCTATTTGCTTGGGCATTACTGAACTACTTGCTCCGAATCAATCATGTAGTTGTGTACTAATTGGTTTCCAATGATCAATGAAACATAGAATGGAGGGGGCTTCAACATTTTACCTTGTTATCCTCCATGATTCCCCTCAGGCTGGGCAACATTTGTGAGTACCTTCTCTTGCATTTGGACCTGTTGATTTGAAGTTGACCAATCCTTCATGGTAGCTTGTAGCAAATCTCTTTGGCCTGGGATGGATAGTGATTCCCACATTGATATGTTTACATTTGTCTTCTTCATCTGATCAATGATGTTGAATGGGGATGAAGCATCCCTCTACTATCCTCTAGCCTAGCACATTCATTCCTTGCACATGGGTAGCAACAACTGACATCTGATTTGGTTTAAGAGCTAGTTTGGGTGGTCCTTGCATGTTTGGGACTACATTTTGTTTGCCAACAGCTTGTGGAGTGGTAGAAGGTTGTGGATTACTTGGAGCCAATGGCTGTCCTTCACCCAAATTTCTCCTTTTTGACCTTGTGTTGGCTGCAACACTTTGAGAGATTGTTTGATTCATACCACAAAAATCTTCTGCCTGCCAGTTTACAAGTGTGGTATCATTTGGAGCTGATTATTGCTGGGATGTTTCTTGCATTGGTTATTTCCTTGACTCCCTTCACCCTCCACACTAGTTGTTGTTACCATTAATGCTTGATTTAGGGCACCATTGAAGCACATAGACTGGTTGTGAGGTTCATTGCATGGGAAACACCAATCATACTCTTGAGCTATGTTGTTTTGTACTGGCACTAGTGCTTTAGAGGCAGATGTAGCATTGGGATTATAGGGCTGAAATGGTTTGTTGGCAGGAGGCCTTGCTTGATTTTGATTTGTAGCTGGATTGGGTGGTCTTTGAGGCTGATATGGCTACCTGTTAGGCTGAGGCTGATATGAAGGTCTGAAACTTTGGGCTTGCTACCTCTTGAGTGTAACCAGCTCATTACCTAAATTTTGCAATTGCTTCATGACTTCTTGAAGTTCATTTGAGGCACTAGAAGATGAAGTAGAGGCTTCACTTGAATTCTAATTTCTAGGAGTGGGGAAAAGAGCTAAATTAGGTGGTTGATTAGTGCTTGGAATTTCTAAATTTGGATACAATGGCATTGGAGGCTTAGGAGCTAGCTTACCAGCTTGAATAAGACAATTTTCAGCTCTAATGGCAATGTTATAAGTAGTAGGAGGATAGTTGTTCCTCCCATGGATTGAATTAACATAGAAATATTAGAATTTAAAGCTTTAAGGTAATATAGAAAAGAACCTTCTGCTATTGGCCTTACTACCATTGGAATTCTCTCCCAAGTCCTTTGAAATATGAAGTTGAAGTCAGTCAACTGCTCATTGGGAGCTCTCTTGATAGTTGTCAATTGCTCCAAAAGGGACAAGTTATCCCCCTTCTCTCCAAACTGCTCATGGAGGGCTATACATAGCTGGTTCCAATTTTGGATAGAGCCTGAAGCAAGGCTCCTGAACCATTGCAAAGCCTTCCCTTTGAATGAAGATGCCAGCAGTTTGACAGCAACTTGCATCTCATCAATCTCATGGATTGCACAAATATTAGCAATATCCTTGACATGATCACCAGGAGTGGTCTGATTCTCTCTAGTAAAGTATGGAATGTTCTTCAATGCTGCAATTGGGATTGGATTTTGTGCATTGAGAGCAAGTGGGCTGCTACCAGTGAAATTGACATATGGGTTGTGTTGTGCCATTCTGATTGGCCTTAGAACCCTTGTTGATTGGATGAAAGGTCTACCAGGTGGAGGAGTTGATAGAGTTCTGTTTGGTGGAGATGGAGACCTTTGAATTCTCCTCCCTCTTTGTCTTCTTCTTGGAGATAATTGTAGATACTCAAACAATACTTCTTCTTCTCCAACTCTTGACCTTGTGGTGATTCTTCTCATGAGTTTTTAGGTCTAGACTGCTAAAACCAGCTGATTCTTCTTCCTTGGAGTCGTCAGATGTGCAGTTCAGGGATCTTTTAGGCAAGAAACTTGCAACAAATGCACATCAATTTTGTTGTAATGAAGATGAAGACCTCATAGGTCCCACCGGGGCAAAGCCAAAACTATTAGTGCAAATCAGACACCTCTGGATGTTCTATCGATTTCTAGTTTGACATCTTAGCATCCAAAGTGATTGCACAACATTAAATCTTTTCCCAAGTGTGGGACTTGTAAAAATGGGAAAAGAATCTCCAAATCGAGGTTGGTTCCTCAAATCCTCTTTTCAAGTGTGCATGACATTCTGCAGAGGGTTTACCTATAACTTAATCAAACTTTTCCAAGGAGACAGGGTTGAGAAAATGCAAAAATGTAAACCTAGTCTAATTAAGGTGATGCACCAAAGGAGTAGTAGACACTCTGCTACTGCAAAACATACACAATCCACAAGAAAATACAGCATAAAACATGCACAAATTGCCAAAATGTAATGAAAGATCAGGAAACAATGATAAACATATGAAAGGATTGAGAAAATTTAATCACAGAGCATATATTATCATTCCAGGTCCAATACAGTGCATTACAATGACCAAGAGGCAAAAAGAAGTGTTGTATTTGTATGAAAAGGTAAAAACTCCACAAATCTACCTGATTAGGAAGAAAAGGGAAGTTACAGAGCTAAAAATGTCTAACTTCTAAAAAATGAGCCCATTCTAGCTTTTATAATGCCAAATTCAAGCCTCAGAGAGAGAAACATGCGGAAAACGTGAGAAAGCTTCAACCACCAACCAAAATGCAATAAAATAGCATGGGCATCCTTAAAAGTCCATTCCCTAACATTTTTACCATGCTGGGAGAGAATGCGAGCCATTCTTCATTAAAAATGGTGGTTGAAACGTCATTTCTATTCATTTCCATGTGCTAGAGGTGTTTTCCAATTTTCTCCTCCAAACTCCACCAAAACACAAAATTTACCCTAGAATCATGTAGATAATTTCACCAGATTTCCATTGATATAAAGAATGCCCAAAACCGAGCTCTGGATCGAAAGTTATGCCCATTTGAAAATTTAGGGCAAAATAGGGCCAAAATGGGTCATGGGCCGAAAATTTGAAAATTTCCCACTTTTTTGCATTTGGGAAAATTTTCCCAAAACCTCCGTGCCCCATCGTCCCCGGTGCCATGTGGCATGATTTGATTGTTTGTGGGCTTTTCCCGCTTCATTTCCCATCGCTTTAGCCTTTGGAAAGGTTTCCAAAAATTCTCCACCGACCGGATGACCCAAAGACATGTGGCGTGATCCACCGTCATGCGGCCTCTCCTTCAAATTTTCTCCATCACTTTTGATCATCTTCTCTAACCTAGACACGTGGCACAACCCCATTAGACGTGGGATTTTCCTTTCATTTTTCTCTGCGGGCTCGCCTTGTGTTTTTTGCCGCCACGTGGACACGTGGCATGGTCCTATTGGCTCGGGTTTTGGGGGCGGGCTTTCCTTTTGAAATTTTTCTTTGATTTTGTTTTGGGAAAAATCCCAATCTCCCCCCGCTCTGCTGGTCTGATAACATGTGGCACGACCTCATTTGTTGCGCGGGCCCACGGGCCAAAATTTCCCTTTAGCGCCCTCGCCAAACACTTGGTGAAATTTTTAATCTTTCCCTCGCCCTCCGCCACTTTTTCAGCCTAAGGAAATGTGGCATAATGTTATTGGATGCGGGCCTGGCGTCGAAAATTTTTACAACTTCTCCCGCTGGACACGTGGCCGCATCCTATTCGCCGGCGGGCCCGTGGGTCGAAAATTTTCCTTTGAACCCTGCCAAACACTTTGGCATTTTTATCAAGTTTACCTCTGCCTCCGCCCTTCCGAGGACATGTGGCCTCACCTTATTGGCTCGGGATTTTCATGGGAAAATTTCCCATTGTGCCAACACTTAGTAAAATTCTAAATTTTTCTCCGCCTCCGCCACTTGATTGCCGACGTGGCGCTCTCGATTGGTCGGTGGGCCTGTCAGGGAAAATTTCCCACAAAACTCTGCCGAGCCATAACTTCAAAAATACATAGAGTTAGGAAGAAAACTTTACCTTTCTGGAAAGTTGAGAAAGAGCTCTATCCAATGGTGCCATTTCTAGAACATTTTGAGTCCCTAAAAGTGAAAAATTCATGATTGAGGCACACAGGAGGGAGGAATGAAAGGAGTTAGCCACAAAATGAGCAAGGGGCACATTTTGGATAACAATTACCAAAACTTATTGTTAATAACCTAATTACACTTCCTCCTCCACTTACTATGGATCTGTCTCACCCTAAGGGACACAACTACAACAAAAATGCCATATGTGACTATCACCAATGTATTGGACATTCCACTGATCAATGTTTTAACTTGCGCCATCTCATTCAAGATATCAAAAAATTAAATAAAATTGAGCTTCTTGAGCCATTAGATTCTCCATGAGTAAATAAAAATAAAAAGCTTAAAATCTTCAACAATCCCCTTCCAAACCATGAAAAGAAAGTTGCAGAATCCTCGGCTAATCATGCATATCATGCTATCCCTCCTCCTTCATCGGACCCTCAATTTTTTATTTGCTCACGCTGATTCATCACAACCTATCATTGCATTCTATGATTACGATTACCACACTACATTCTCCATTGATTACTTGCACATCAGTGCTTCTATTAGATCTACTCCTATCAATAACACTATGATCGATCCATCATTTCAACAAAACACATGTTCTATTACCTTACTTGTTGCTATCGACTATCCACTATCACAGATCTCATATCCAATGCTTGGATCTTATGGCTATGTCAAGCTTCCAGTCATTGTCGGTCCTCTCACCATGCTTGTGTCTTTCCTTGTGGCACCAAACGTCCATAATTGTGACATGATCTTAGGTTCTCCATGGGTCATGGTCACTTAAGAAATTATTTCCATGCCTCATATGTGTCTTAAGTTCATGCATAACAACCAGGTTATCACTATCCAAGGTGTCCCTCTCAGACACACCGTGGCCCTTGCATTTTCTAGAGCATCTAGGTCCCATGGACCCCTGAAACATAAAGCACCATCTGATCCTAGCTTTCCTGTTCACGATAACCTACATGGTCTCATAGGTCTACTAGTCCATCAAACCAGTCTAGGTCCACCATTTAGACAACTCCTTCACCTCAGCATGTATCACCTCCGGGTTCTATTTCACATAGGTGTCCATCACCTCTATATTTTGATTCACATAGGTTTCCATCACCCCCGCGTTCGCTTAAACAAATGGTGTCTACTCCACAAGATACTCAAAGGTCGCACACATATAGGCTTCATTCACATACACAATGTTTATATCATATACCACCACTCTTAGAGCATGATCACAAGCCTTTATCTCCTCAAGCATCGGGTGGAGGACCCTTGTCTTTCACTTTCATCGGATAACACATTCATTATCACACACTTGGGGGAACCACACTATATCTCCCCCGATTTTCTAGCTTTGACACATGTCTTATATTCCTATATTTTCACATCTGATCTCTCACACACACCATATAAATTTTGATACATTAGTATCATCATTACCCTATGATGCACTCTTGTGCTAGGTTCACACTTGACTATTGAGGGCATACTATACACATGAACCTCACACACTGCACATTTCACATTTATGACATTTTCTTCTTCCTACACATCATACATGTTGTGTGCTTCCTACATCCTCTCCTTGCATTTATTACACATCATACACACTTTGTGATTTCTACACCTACTAATACTACACACTTTATATATCTTGCGCTGCACACTGTACGTCTCTACATTGGACACATTCCACCTACACACTTACAATCTACATCATTCTAGCATATTATACTCATACATCATGCTATTCTATTCTACACTCTACACATCATGATCGAACCTTTACAACGCACACTACCCGATGACACACTCTAGTCTCAAGGTTCATACTCGACGGTTGAGCGTCTAAACCAGAATTGAACCTACAATACATCTTCATAATCACTCTTCCTCATATCTTATTCACACATTATATGATCTACGCTTTAAGCTACATCATCATGCTTGGTCTTCCTAATCAATATTTTCTAGTGTTTCATTTGCCTCTCTCTTTACAATCTGCACACAATGCTTCATCATCCATATATTCTACACTCCATCCTATTTTGGTCACATCAACACATCATTCAAACCATTTCCCGATGACACACTCTTGCTATACAATTCATTCTTGACTACTGAGGGGTCTTGTATAAATGAACCTATTTCCACTCATGCCTACATCCATACTTGGGGAACGCTTCCTATCGCACTCATATTGCATTCCATTCCATCTCATCTACAACATGCCGCACATCTTGGCTGCTCATAGTCTTTACTCGGTTATGCTTACATATACACTTTATTACACATGCTAGATAGATATCTTGTATGTCATTATCTTTATCATGCACACATGCACGTTCACTTGCTTTCTAGTTGTGATGAAAAAATTACATAGACCGATACACAACATGGATACTTGTCGCAGTACCTCATACCAATCCCGCAATGGCTCCTGGAGGCATCCACATTTGTACACATTTAAAGTTATATTGTTTCATTATTATAAATAACACACTACTATATCGGATTATAAATTCTTTGACATGATTTATATTTTTCTAACATGCCAACGGTGCTTCATGTGTAGTATTTTCCATGCAGACCTATTTTCCACCATGGTTATATGATGTTTGCTTACTCTTGTTTGTTATTGTTTCTGGATTTTCCTATGATTTTTCTTATGTGCACATCGTATGATTTCGGCCATTGTGGCCTTGATTGTCTTGTGACATCGTGATCGATGTCCCATGTTTTAAACCCGCTTTTCGCAGTCTACATTATTTTCTTTCTTGGTATCTTACATTGTTTTCTATATACAAGCTTGTTTGCACTAATAGTTATCTTCTAGCCACTGTCATTGCAGTGCCTTGGTTTCTACCAAACACATTCCCTCCTACATACCGTGATAGGAATTAGTCCTAACATGATTATTGTAATGCTCCATATTAAATATTATTATGTGTGTGGAGAAAATAAATTAATGTTGTGAGTTGTGAAAACAACTCACGTAGGGTGTGAGAGTTTTTAGGGATGGTTAGTAGTTGGAGAGAGAATCGAGGTTGTTATAACATACAACCTAGATTAATATTAGTGGTTAGAATATCTAGCCCTATATAATTGTCTATTGTAATATTGATTATTGTATTGAATGAATGATTGATTGAATTATTATGCTTTTGCACATTTGAGCCTTTGGCTCTTCCCAAAAATGGGACTCCATCATCATTTGGTATTAGAGTAGGCTTTGGACCTCTTTGTTCACCCTCCATTCAAGTGTTTTTGCCTCAAAATGGTTTAATGGCTATGCAGTGTAGCCCACGTGCAAATGCCATTTTTTCCATTCACCCTTTCTTGCATATTGCCAGTAGTTTTGTAGTGCAGACCACATACAAACTTGTGGCATTCATCATTCACCTGCATGTTTCTCTCTCTTCATCCTTCCATTCTATTCCCAATTTTTTCATCCATTTTGTTCACAGTGTGCATACCCAAAATAATATATATATATATATATATATATATATATATATATATATATATATATATATATATATATATATATATATATATATATATATTTCAGTTACTGGAATAGTTATTGTGCAGGTAATTTTTTATTGTGCAGATCTCTATTGAAGAATAAATGTTTGAGAGCTATATTTTACATATATGCATCTGGCTATTGAAAGGGATCTATCTTGGTACTCTGTTTTATATTAACACAACTATTGAATTGAGCCCAGGGCTGCTTGAATTCCTGCGAATTATGTGGTTTTATTGAAAAGTTTAATCTTTCCTGGCTTGGCCCGAATACCTACATTGATCAAAAGTTTAATTCAAATCATTTACTTTGGGGAAATGAATTGATCTCTCCTTGCATGTGCAAAGGAACTCAACAATTTGTTCATCGTTCCTGCCTTGACCACTGGCGCTCAGTCAAGGAAGGTTTTGCATTCTCACACTGTACAACCTGTAAAGCACAGTTTCATCTGTGGACTGAAATACCAGAAGATTACTCTTGGCGTAAGCTGAAGTTTAGGATTTTTGTTGCACGTGATGTCCTCCTTGTGTTTTTGGCAGTGCAAATTACAATTTCTGTTATGGGCAGTATTTCTTACTTGATGGACTCAAATGGAGAGTTTAGAAATTTATTTAGCGATGGATGGGGCCGACTGTTTTAAAAGATTGGTAAGCCGCATACTTTTCCTGTTAAGGTGACGTGGAAGTGTAGGTATGTGACGGTCTGGATGGTGCCAGGTTACCTGTTTTCCTTCCCGTGAAGGAACACAAAATCATGGAGGCAATGCTCGGATCCCAGCTGAAGATCACACCTATGCAGAAACAAAAAAGGCAGGGATTCAAGGCCTTCGTTGTGGTCTGATGATAAAGAACCCTGTCGTCTATCTTTTCTCCTCCATCGGCGAAGGAAGATAACTATTTTAGGTTCATGATTCATCGTTATCTTTTGGATTTACTCGGCGATAGAATAACAAAATGGTGAATGATCTTCTCCCTATCATGACATCAGTTACAAGGCAAAAATAATACTATCGAATTCAGTGGTGGAAGATTCGTCAAAGATAGATGCGCAAGATTATATAAGCTACATACTCGTAAATATCACCTCGAATCTCTACGCCTGAAGCATGTCACATTTAATAAAGGAAAGCAGTTTTACAACAATCGGGTGCATTTCTTCATTTGTGCTGGTACAAAAGGTAAACTATATAGTTTGCCAAACTCCATAATTATGATTCATCAACCTCTTGGTAAACAGATGCGGATATTCACACAAATGAAATAGTTCTCATTATGAGAGAAGGGTTATATTATGAGAGATGGGCAATGTTAAAGCAAGGTAACCTTCAACTATCGGTGACAACCGAGAAGACGGAGGCAATGACCGACCACGATCAACCGTCATCATGCAACTCCAGAAGGTTTCTCACCCCATGTTAGAACTAAGGGGGAATGTTAGGAATTACTCATAACATGATTATTGTAATGTTCCATATTAAATATTATTATGTGTGTGAAGCAAATAAATTAATTTTGTGAGTTGTGAAAACAACTCACGTAGGTTGTGAGAGTTTTTAGGATGATTAGTAGTTGGAGAGAGAATCGAGGTTGTTATAACGTACAACCTAGATTAATATTAGTGGTTAGAATATCTAGCCCTATATAATTGTCTATTGTAATATTGATTATTGTATTGAATGAATGACCGATTGAATTACGCTTTACACATTTGAGCCTTTGGCTCTCCCAAGAAATGGGACTCCATCATCATACCGATATCACTTCAAATGGGGTCCTATTTTGGGCCACATCCTCATAAAGCAACGTCATATACACTCCTAATGAGGGGGGGAATTTATTGGGTGAATCATTCACCCCATTCAACAATTACAATCAAAGTTCAAGAGTCTACAAATACATTTCAAGATAATACAACACACGCTTAACATAGTCTGAGACTGACTCGAATCGACTTGGGTCCTTACTTCAACACATACATTAGTGCCTAGAATTAGACTTGGGCACCTAGGTGCTTCTGTCCCTTCTTGGGTGCCTGAGACCGGGGGTAGATACACAACATTTTTCAATTCAGCACAATTTTTAACATTGTCACAGAGGCTTTTCATAGGGTAGACAATCCTTCAACACTTGGAAATCGTGTTTGATCACACTTATTCACATTGGATTGGACTTGTACACACCATCTGTAGTGGTGTTTTTACTTCAAGAAGAAGTCAAAGGTTGGAGAATGACACTAGACCTTTCTCCCTACACTACTTCTGTCGTGGCATGAGATTGTCCGAAAAAATCACTCTTCACAACATCTTCGTGGATCCTTTGTATCAATTTTTCTCATCACATTAGGTGAACACGTTCCTTTTTAAATGATTTTTAGCATTTTACACACTCTTTACATACATTTTATACATCTATACACATATTTGACTACTTGTTTGTTCTTCTCTTTTATAGGTCCATCCTTATGGGAAGTGGTAGTCAACATCAACACACAACCATCATGCTCTAAGCACATCATCAACAACATGTACAACATCACATCTACACATGCATTTTCACCCTAGGGTCATTATTCATCACTTTTCTTTTTACTTCCTCTTCTTTAACATCCAAAATTTTTATCACTCCACGCTTTTCTTGTCTCGGCACACTCTTCTACATCAATCTACATGGTTATTAGGTTCACATCTCTATCTACTTTATGTTACCGAGCTTTCGCTCACCAACATTAAGTGGGGTAAAATGTAGACAATAAATCATGCAGTTTGGCTACATTACTAGGTCCTAATCACATACTACCATTCATATGCTTATTGTGGGAGAAAAGTGTCAATTGACCGCTTTATTTGGCCTCTTAGTTTCCTTTCTAGCCTCCCTCTTGGCCTTACAGACCTCACCGGCCGATGACCCTTCATACTTCACCTTTTCTCGGCTCTAGACACTAGCGCCCAAGCACCCTCATCCTCCGGGTTCCCTAGACCTCTTTGTAATTTTCTCTCTCCTTTTTGGGTCCTTTCTAACCGTTGGGCATCCCTATCTCTTAGGGTTTGGCCTTTTAGTGATCAATTACGAAATTTTAAGAAGGGAAACATATAAATATAAAGTTATGTGACCAAATTAAAGGACCAAGCTCTAAGCATCTATATTATCACCTAAGGTTGCATCTCACAAGCACTCAAGAGCATATTTGCATTCATCTAGCACCATTACAAGGGACAAGGGTTGGTTTTTTGCATCACACACATAGGAGGGAAGTTTATTTTATTCCATGCACACATCTATTACATCTTTTTACATCTAGCTATTTTTCTCGTTATCAAGTGTGACACACATAAGAACCACCTAGGGCATGATTCTGCACACACACATAAAACTACATTGGGTCTGAGATGTAGTGCAATGATCATTGTAAGATCACTTGTTTGACAACTGAGGACAGTCTGACCCCTCATTTTGCATCTTTCTTTTTTAGGATTTGATGTTCTTTTGAGGGTTTTACAGGTGATCTCTTTATTACATGTTATCAATGACATCGAAATCATTGTGCGACCATCTAACGATAAATAAAGAGGGTTTTAGATCATCCCGTGACCTTGTAAAATTCATCTTTTGACCTCCTATGTAGACCATGACTCTTAGGAAGGGATCCTAATGCCAAGGCGCCCTAGTACCAGCCCA